>CAUYUJ010013336.1:592436-632436 GCA_963575745.1 Prorocentrum cordatum
CGCTCGAGACATCCTCAACACATCTTCATGTCAGACGTCCGTTCCAAGCCCCCAGAAAAGCCCCAACAGGCCCATGCTAGATACCCCCGAGGTGGCCTGGACACGTGAAAAAACCTGGTTCCGCCATGAAATACCCCCTGGGCGGCCTGGACACGTAAACCCACGCGGTTCCAACTCGGGGCAATCATGTTAGATACCACCCTGGGTGGCCTGGACACGAAACCACACGTCGGACCAGCTCTGGGTAACCATGTTAGATACGCCCCTGGGTGACCTGGACACGTTAAAACACGTGGTCCTGGCTCGGGACAACCATGTTAGATACCCCCCCTGGGTGTCCTGGACACGTAAAAACACGTGGTGTCAGCTTGGGACAATCATGTTAGATACCACCCAAGGTGGCCTGCACACGAAATTACGCTACCGAGGAACCCCACATACTCAATTAAATCGTACGTGCTTGCTTAAGTTTATAATATATGCGCAATTCTGCGTTCTCAGCCCTCGTCGCGAATGTTCCCCTCTGTGTCATCCAACGCCGTATTGCTTGAACCCCCTCCCTCTTCCTAGCCTTCTATCCTCCATGAAGGACAGATTCGAACCAGCCAGCGGCCGCGCTCAGGGACAACCCCCTGCGCACCCCCTATGGTGTCTAGAAAGTGCCACGCCTGCTATGCCTGGACGACTGGCACGGATAGCGGCCGCGCGCAGGGACCACCCCTTGTGCACCCCCTATGGTGTCTAGAAAGTGCCGCGCCTGCTATGCTTGGACGACTGGCACGGATAGCGGCCGCGCTCGGGGGCCACCCCCTGCGCACCCCCTACTGTGCCGAGAAAGTGCCACGCCTATGCCTGGGCGACTGGCACGGATAGCGGCCGCGCTCAGGGGCCACCCCCTGCGCACCCCCTGTGGTGTCGAGAAAGTGCCACGCCTGCTATGCCTGGACGACTGGCACGGATAGCGGCCGCGCTCAGGGACCACCCCTGCGCACCCCCTGTGGTGTCGAGAAAGTGCCACGCCTGCTATGCCTGGCCGACTGGCACGGATAGCGGCCGCGCTCAGGGACCATCCCCTGCGCACCCCCTGTGGTGTCGAGAAAGTGCCACGCCGCCTGCTATGCCTGGACGACTGGCACGGATAGCGGCCGCGCTCAGGGACCACCCCCTGCGCACCCCCTATGGTGTCTAGAATGTGCCACGCCTGCTATGCCTGGACGGCTGGCACGGATAGCGGCCGCGGTCAGGGACCACCCCCTGCGCACCCCCTATGGTGTCGAGAAAGTGCCACACCTGCTATGCCTGGACGACTGGCACGGATAGCGGCCGCGCTCGGGGGCCACCCCCTGCGCACCCCCTATGGTGCCGAGAAAGTGCCACGCCTATGCCTGGGCGACTGGCACGGATAGCGGCCGCGCTCAGGGACCACCCCCTGTGGTGTCGAGAAGTGCCACGCCTGCTATGCCTGGACGACTGGCACGGATAGCGGCCGCGCTCAGGGACCACCCCCTGTGCACCCCCTATGGTGTCGAGAAAGTGCCACGCCTGCTATGCCTGGACGACTGGCACGGATAGGGGCCGCGCTCGGGGGCCACCCCCTGCGCACCCCCTATTGTGTCGAGAAAGTGCCACGCCTGCTATGCCTGGACGACTGGCACGGATAGCGGCCGCGCTCAGGGACCACCCCCTGCGCACCCCCTATGGTGTCGAGAAAGTGCCACGCCTGCTATGCCTGGACGACTGGCACGGATAGCGGCCGCGCTCAGGGACCACCCCCTGCGCACCCCCTATGGTGTCGAGAAAGTGCCACGCCTGCTATGCCTGGACGACTGGCACGGATAGCGGCCGCGCTCAGGGACCACCCCCTGCGCACCCCCTATGGTGTCGAGAAAGTGCCACGCCTGCTATGCTTAGACGACTGGCACGGATAGCGGCCGCGCTCAGGGACCACCCCCTGCGCACCCCCTGTGGTGTCTAGAAAGTGCCACGCCTGCTATGCCTGGACGACTGGCACGGATAGCGGCCGCGCTCAGGGACCACCCCCTGCGCACCCCCTATGGTGTCGAGAAAGTGCCACGCCTGCTATGCCTGGACGACTGGCACGGATAGCGGCCGCGCTCAGGGACCACCCCCTGCGCACCCCCTATGGTGTCGAGAAAGTGCCACGCCTGCTATGCCTGGACGACTGGCACGGATAGCGGCCGCGCTCAGGGACCACCCCCTGCGCACCCCCTATGGTGTCGAGAAAGTGCCACGCCTGCTATGCCTGGACGACTGGCACGGATAGATCGCGCTCAGGGACCACCCCTGCGCACCTCCTATGGTGTCGAAAAGTGCTACGCCTGCTATGCCTGGACGACTGGCACGGATAGCGGCCGCGCTCAGGGACCACCCCCTGCGCACCCCCTATGGTGTCGAGAACGTGCCACGCCTGCTATGCCTGGACGACTGGCACGGATAGCGGCCGCGCTCAGGGACCACCCCCTTGCGCACCCCCTATGGTGTCGAGAACGTGCCACGCCTGCTATGCCTGCGCACCCCCTATGGTGTCGAGAACGTGCCACGCCTGCTATGCCTGGACGACTGGCACGGACAGCAGCCGCGCTCAGGGACCACCCCCTGCGCCCCCCCTATGGTGTCGAGAAAGTGCCACGCCTGCTATGCCTGGACGACTGGCACGGATAGCGGCCGCGCTCAGGGACCATCCCCTGCGCACCCCCTGTGGTGTCGAGAAAGTGCCACGCCTGCTATGCCTGGACGACTGGCACGGATGGACGGGAGCAGCAGCAGACTCGCCGGGTAACTGCTCGCAAATGGCCCGGGTCCCCCTCGGGGAAGGAAGAGTGAGGAGGGGAGGAGGAGGGGGAGGAGGAGGAGGTTTTCCCGCGAGCACAGCGTGGGCGAGCACCTCGCGTCCACCTGCGACAGACCTGGTTAGACCTCCGCACCGCCTGAGGCGGCGGAGGAAGAGAGTGCCTCCACGCCGCTTCCAGCGGCAGAGGCCCTGGCAGCAATCCCAATCGACTCCAGAAAATTCAATTCCTGGGTTCTTGACAGCGCGACCACCTCTCCAGGCAGCCTATCATTTTTATACGGATGCTTACCTGCCAGCAAACGATTTCGTCGAGTCTTGGCGTTGTGGTCCTTCGGGTCCTTAGGACATCCAGCAAGCAACCCACAAGCCCTGGCGCTCAAAAAGGCGCCGCACTCTCGACAGAAGGTATAGTGGCCTATTCGAGACAGCTTGTGTCGCCTTGGCCCCTGCAAAGGAGCCCCGTCGACACGCGCTATCTTCTTCCACTTACCGTGGGAGGAGAAACCCTTCCTGCAAAACTTACGCGACAGCACCAACTTGGCCTTATAGCTGTGGGCCCGTCTAGCACAACAAGCACACCTCCAAGACCCCCTATCCCACTCCAGGACGTGCCGAGATTCTGGAGGAGGCAGCACCGAACGGCGCGGCCGAGGGCCAGGGGGCTGGGGGGCATTCTGGAGACGGCCTGTGGTGTCGTCAAACGTGCCTATTTTACAAGTCATGTCACCGACGAGCCCGAGAATAGCACAAACCTCCTTGAACCTGGACACCCACGTGTCACGAGTGTGAGGCGGGATGGCGTCTAGCTTGGCTCCCTCCTTCGCTTGAAGGTCGGCGCATTGATTCCCTAGATAGTTGCACAGCTCGAGTCCCTCGAGCTGCTGGGCCTGAGCCTTTTTGGAATGCGCTTTGACCTTGACGACGACGAGGTCCCCCTCCCCCGAGAACGAGTCCTCAATCGCATTCCAAATCATGTGCCATAAATCTGCATGCGGTCGCCTGGCTTGGCGGCACCAAACTGGGCCTCGCCTGAAGCCCCGAACGACTGTGGAATTATCGATCCCTACCTGCAGAGGGGGTGTGCCGTGGCGAAGAACATTCAAAAAACCATACAATTCAGCTCTAAGCACACTTTGTGCCTGCCTTACTCCTGGAACCGTGCCATGCATAGCTTTGCGCACGTTGCCGTGCTGGTCCACAAAGCAGAGGCCCCAACCGAACGCCTTCAACCCAGAGACCCCGACCCCCGAGCCATCCGAATAGGCCAGGCCCGAGAGAAGGGGATCGTCCCCGTACTCGGGGTCCAGGGTCTCAATGCTGGGCGTGACGTCCTGGAAGGGGTCCCCCAGTGGGTGCGGCGCAAGAGCCCTGGAGAAGAGATGGGAGGAGGAGCTCGAGGAGGAGGCACGGTGGATTATATCTGGATAAGATTCACCTGCAGCCTGGCGCTGCCCCTGAAACGCTGGACACCTACAAAATCTATGGTGTTGATTTCCTATGGCGTGCCCACACTTTTGACAACTTCGATCTTCAGAGTGGCCTGCTCTCCACACTTTGTCTTGCGTCCAAAAATCGCTGCGCAGGAACGCTAGCATGGCCGACTGCTTCTGGCCCTTTTTTCTTTTTTGTCCTGACTGCTGCGCGACAAGGCTCGAGGAAGGGCTTCCGAAAGGACATGCCTCGCTGCGTTGCCCAGTCGGTGAGCTCCTGATCCTCTAAACGAAGGTAAATAAACTTGCGCAGCATGCTTGGCGCCGATCGGCGCATGTCAAACATTTCACCAGTGTGAGTGCGGATGGTGTGCCAGCTCGGCCAGGACCAGCCCAGCCTCTGCAGCGTAAGATTACAAGCAGAGGCTGGCCCTCGAACTTGGCTCCAGGGGCGATCTAGCGTCCGACTCCGTCTGGCCGCTTCGCGTGACATTTCCCTGCGCCAGGCCCTGGCCATGTCTACCTGATGCACTCCATTCCATGCCTGCGTGGCCCACATGCATAGCGGCCTCTGCGATCCCTCGACCACAGGATCAACTTGATACGTCCAGAGTCGGAGGACTCTGTCTCGACCAATCGCACTACCGCCCAGGCTGCCCGAAACCATGACACGCATTCTGTTCAGAGAAACAAGCGAAACTCCTAAACAGCTCGACCCGTAGGTCACGGACGGGATCACCCCTTGGCGGACAACCCTGGCGAGGCGGGCCCCTTGCTTTGAGAGGGCTTTTAATTTTGCCTTGCGCTGGCAGGCGTATTTAAATCTCTTCTGCATTTTCTTTCTTTTGCGAACTACGGCGCCTCCAGCGCTGTCCACTCCCAGCTGCGAGCTGGTGTCGGTGATGGCAAGACCCAGGTCTTTGGCCCAGGCAGCGCAGCGATTTCGAGCCGAGGCCGAGGCGACGAGGATGTACCCTTTGCCGCGGGCACCACGGGAGACAGGGATGCGCCAGGTACCTTCAATCTCACGGATATAGAACGTGACAGCGGCCTGCAAAACATTGAGGCATCGCAGCGCTCCTCGGACTTGAATACTGAGGTCATCGACAAATAATTTCATCTGGAGGCGCGCCCCCCAGGCTTGATGTATTGCATCTGTGACCTGCAGCACCACCATCTTGAGTGCCCTGGTGCCACCGATCGAGCCAGCCACAACGGCTGAAAAAGTTTGCATCGACTTATTGGCTAGGACCCCTCGAAATGCAACCAGCCTGGTGGACGTGTAGATGCTGATGAGAAGCTTGGCTAGCTGCTGTGGGAAGCCGCACAGAGGGGCTACAGCCCACAGAGCATTCATGGTTACATGTTCAAAAGCACGCGACAGATCCAGCACCCCCGTCACAGACACCTCCCCCTCACGCGTCCCCTCATCGTGCACCATCTGGTGCCAAGCTGCCTCTTCGGAGCCCCCTCCAGGGCCCCCGAAGTCATATATGCGCTTGGCAGAGCGCCCCCAGTCGTGACAGAGGCCAGAGTGTGCTCGTTCAACTACACGCATGAGGGAGGGGAGGAGCCCAATCGGCCGTGTGCCTCCCGACTCCTTCGAAAGTAGGAAGTATATGATGTACCTGACCTGCGAAGGGAACTGTGCCGTGCGAGATATAAACATCACTAGCTGAATGAGGCAGTCTTTGCCTTCGTCCGAAATCCACGCCCACCAGCGTGGGTGCCAGTGGTCGGAGCCTATTCCCGTCCTGGCAGGAAAACTCAAACATATTTTGGTGAACAGCTGGCGGTCCAGGTGGACCAACGGATGGGCAAAACGAGCGGCCTCCCAGGGTCGGTCTGAGGGACCCGTGCTTTCCTGCCCATGGGAGCCCCAAACGTCAAACCACTCTTGCGCAGCCCTGTCGGCCGCTTCCTGAGGATCAGCAAGCTCGAGGTTGGAGACGGAGTAGCCCGTGACGGGGGGAGGAGGGGTACGCCACTTGCTGACCCTGTGGGTGAAGGAAGAGCCTGCTGCCGATTCCGTCTTCAAACGTTCTCGCCATTCTATTGACCGTGTGGCTGCCTGCTGCCGCTCAATGGTCTGAACATTGGCTACAGCTCGTCGCTGGAGACCCATGATCTCGGGGGCCTGCTCCATGAGCGCTGGGCCCTCGAGACAAAAGGCGCGGTACCGTTCAAACTGGGCGATTACGTGCTCAGCCTCCTCCCCCAAGTCGTGAACCAACCGACTCCTTCCTCCTTCGATGCGGCGCTCGAGCTTTGCTCGTCGCGCCCGTGCATGCATCCAGGTACCTTCCTGCTGGGCAGCTTGTGCGAGGAAAATAAAGTCACTGGCTCGTGCGGCGACCCGCCGCCAAGCACGGGAGCTAGGCGTTCCCCTGGGGCGTGCGTGCGATTGAGGACCAGCGAGGGGGGCCCAGGTCCACCGGGGGGGATCGCCCCGACCGAGGTAGGATTGGGGTTCTTCCACGCCCAGGAGATTCACCAGCTCTGTTTCAGCACAGTGTGAAATATGCTTCCAAAGCTGGTCAAGCTGGGTGCCATTTAAATCGTCCTGATGATCGAGATTAGGCCACTGTGCAGGCTGCGGGACTGGTCCGCACGGCCTCTCCATTGGGAAAGGTCTGGGCTTGGCAAGCCTCCAGCCGCCTTTTGCTCGCATCCTGGACTGCATGACTAGGCGAACGGGCGAGTGCGGTGCGGCTGCAGTGTCTAACACTTCTACCGTGTCTCCGAAAGCATGCTGGATGCGGGCGTCAACCACAAAGAAATCGATGATACTGCCACCGCCGACTCCTGCACACGTGGCAGTGGAAGGGAGTCGCACAACTCCACCCACATCTTGGCACCAACCCGTCTTGAGTAAAGACTCCCCCGTCTCGTTGAAGTCTGCTTGGAATACCCGCGGTATGTCATACTGCTTGATGACCGTTGCAATGGACTCCAGAATTGACAAATTTCGAATCGTCCAACCTTCCCGTGTCCAAAAGTATGCCGTGATAATCATGAGGCCTCCCTTCTGTCCAGCAGAGCACCAGCCCACTGCCACGCGGCCAGGCGACCCAGGAGGTGAGATATCAAACGTATTCATGCCTTCCAGATGTGCAAGGCCAACATTCCTTGGCACGAGGAACCCAACTCCACTAGTCGGCCGTCCGCCTGGGCCGCTGACAGCTGGAACCAGTGCTGCCGTGTAATGCCTGTTGAAGCTGGCCGCCTCGATGTCCTTGGCGATGGGCGCGGTGAGCCTATGCTCCTGAAGGAACGTGATATGCATGGGGCCCACGATCTTCCTTGTAGCGGCCTCGTCCAAGACATCGATGGCCTGCGCCCAAGATGAACAGTTGAAGCCTATGAACTCGAGCCCCACGTTGCGCGTGCCGCCCTTGCCTCGACGACGCGGAGGGCTCGCCTTCGGTGAACTTGACCATGTAGAGAATGATGTACTGACCGCGTCAGGAGGAGACCCTCTGAAAGGTTCTGGCTCCTGGGACGTGCTGGACTCATGCCATGAACCCGACCATGTAGAGCATTGTGCACTGGTACCTGCAGCCGTGGAGGCCAGGCTGCCGAGCCCACGCGGGCTAAAGAGGTACTGGCTTGGCGGCTGCCTCCGCCCTGCGAGCCCTGGCGCGCTGCAAGGCCTCCGCCAACTCCTTGCCAGCGGCTTCGCGACCAGCGTCAGGGCCAGCGTCAGAGCTGGCAGCGTCAGGCGAAGCGCCCTGGGCACCCTGCGGCTCCGCGGCGGGCTGGGCTGCCTGCTGGGCCTCCTGGGAGGCCTGGGCTGGCGCCTGCGGCAGGCCTCTCTCGGGGCTCTGGGCCGCTGGCGCCTCTGCCGCCTCCGCCTCCGCAGGCGGGCCCTTGGGCTTGGCCTGGGCAGGCGCCTGCGACGGGCTCCCCTCGGGGGTCTGGGGCGATGACGCCTCTGTTGCCGCCGCGGTCGCAGGGGGGTGCTCCCGTCTGCGCTTCTTGAAGGTCTCGCGGAGCATCCTGATCTCTTCGAACTGCTCGCGCTGGGACTTGAGGACGTCAGCCCCTGGCCCGAAGTGCGTGCGGACCGCCTGCTGCACGGACGCCTCGAAGGTCTGCTTGAGCTTGTTGAACTGCTGCCGCTGCTCGGATGTGATATCCAGCCCCTCCAGGTCGAAGAGGGGGCCGTCCTCGATGATAAAACTGGCCTCTCCTTCGCCCAACAAGGCTGAGAGGTTGATAACCCCGCCGCCCTTGTTGGTCCCCTCGGGCTGAGGGTCCTTGCCTGGATACGCCAACGCCTTCTTCTCCTGCGCCAGCTTGACCTCAGCCCCCACCAGGGCGTCAGCTGCCGCATCAGATCGAGCCTGGCATTCGTCGAGCCAGAGCTTGGCGTCGGCCAGCTGCTTGGCGCGCTTCTCCAGCTCCCGACGGGCCGCCCTCTCTGCCGCGGCCGCCCGCTGGATGCCCTCCTCCAGGAGCGCGGGGCGCTCTGCTGGGGCCGGCGGGGCGAAGGCGCTCTCGAGCTGCTGGAGCGCCTGCCTCTGGGCCTCGGAGAGGGCCTGCCCGCCGAGGGTCTGCACCACCTCGCCGATCTGAAGCGGCTCGGTCCTCTGCGTGGTCTCCTCAGCTTCCTGGTACCAGTCGGCGCCTTTGTGGTTGTCCTGCCACCAGCCTCCGTTGCCGCTAGCCCAGACGCCACGGGGCTTGGGAGCAGGTGAGTACGATGGCCGCAGGGCCTGCCCACAGCTGTAGCAGGACTGCTTGGTCTTGTAGGTCCAACGGTACCCGCACTTCTTGCATCCCACGAAGTCGGACGAGAAGGAGACCCTTGGCACTGGTGACTTGCCGCCTCCGCGCCTGCGTTCCGACATGGCGGCGGGCTGAGCTGGGACTCTGGACGGCAGCGCGGAGCTCCCCGTACAGGTCTCGAGAGAAGATGTCGGGCTGAACAGCCCTGGCACTGCCGCGGACTAGCGGTAGGAGGAGGAGGAGGAGGAGGAGGAGGAGGAGGAGGAGGAGGAGGAGGAGGAGGAGGAGGAGGAGGAGGAGGAGGAGGAGGAGGAGAGGGAGGAGGAGGAGGAGGAGGAGAGGAGGAGGGAGGAGCGGAGCAGGGCGCAGGGCGCAGCAGCAGCAGGGCCCGCAGCAGGAGGCGCGCAGGGCCCTGCACGGGGGGGCGCCCGCCGCCCCCCTTGGCGAGCGCCTCCGAACATCGAGCTCAGGAGGTCCTCGCCGCGGCGCCCGGCGGCGCCCCGCCCCGAGTGACCGAGGAGAACGAGGATCGAGGAGGATCGAGGAGGGGGGGGTCCAGGATCGAGGCGGATCCAGGATCGAGGAGGATGGAGGAGGAGGATCCAGGGTCGAGGAGGCAGGTCGAGAATCATCGCCAACGGCGGCGGCGGCGACGCCAGGGCACTGAGGCAAGAGTGACCCGAGTCAAGAGTGACCTTTGGTGAGCGACTTTCGGGGGGCGCGGAGGTGCCAAACGCGAGCGCGCAAGTTGCCATCGCATCGCGTTCAGCCATCTGGGGACCCCACTGTGCCCGCACGAATGGTCACTCCGGCGAAGGGTCACTCTGACGTGTGACCCCCCCCGCCCACCGAACGACGAAGGAAGCAAGATCAATCAACATCGAATCGGGAAATCGGATCGGACCAGAAGGTGCATCGGGTCGAGCTGCACCACGGAACAGGAATCGGGTCGGATAGGTCAGGCTAGGATGCACTGCAGCACCATGCAAGCACCTGGCTGTATCGGATCGTCGGATCATCTGATTCGAATCGGGCTGAAACCGATATCGAATCGGATCGATCGGATCGACATTAACTAAATGCTATATCAGATGCTGCTACCCCTTGACGTCGTGAGGGCCGCGACCTCGATGCCGAGCGCCGAGGCCTCCTGAAGCCACCGAGCACGACGGCAGCGGCGGCGGCGGAGGGAGGAAGAGGGAGGAGGCGGAGGATCCAGGAGAACGAGAGAGGGAGAGAACGGGAGAGGGCGAGAGGGGAGGGCGAGGGAGAGAGCGGGAGAGGGAGAGGATTGAGGATAGAGCTCCACCTGCACGGGAATCTTGGCTTGGGCCTCTGGAGGCAGCTTGGGGCTGAGTGGGCTGTCCAAACGACGGGGCACTCTCGAATTACCGTTGTTGAACAAACTGTATCTTGATAACGGAAGCGACAGAACATGATCGACCCACGAACCCGCAAGGAATCCCTATACATATATACATATTCATATATATGTATATATACATATATATATATGTATATGAATGTATGGTATGGCAACGATTTCAAGACACCCGATTGGGCGACGGGCAATTGCAATTGCAATGCTGGGTGTATCAATCTGGACGTACCGTGCCAAGGGCTGTGCTGTGCTGCGCCGTGCTGAATTGCGATGTGCTGTGCCATGCCGCGATTGTGCTCTATAGCGCTGTGGATCGAGTCCCCCTTTGCATCCGAGCCCTGACCGAACTGGGGGACACGCCAAGGGGACGTGCCGCGGAACGTCCCAAGGAACGCGACAGGGGACGCGCCAAGGGACGTGCCATGGGGACGCACCGCGGGACGTGCCAAATGGACGCGCTACGGATCGTGACAATGGACGTGCCACGGGACGCGCCCAAGGACGCACCGCGCGACGTGCCAAGGGACGTGCCCAGGGACGCGACACGGAACATGCCAGAGAACATGCTAGGTTGCAAGGCTTAAATGTATCGATCTCGGTGTACAGAGCCAAAGGCTGTGCTGTGCTGGGCCGTGCTGAACTGCGATGTGCCGTGCCGCGATTGTGATCTATAGCGTTGTGGATCGAGTCCTCCATTGAATCCGAGTCCTGACCGAACTGATTTGGACCTTAAGCTGGAGCTGCCTGAGCACAAAGTAGCTGCCCCAGAGCTAATTGACAGTGGGAACACGCCAGGGGGACGTGGCGCGGAACGTCCCAAGGGACGCGCCAGGGGACGTGCCATGGGGACGCACCGCGGGATGTGCTAAGGGGACGCGCTACAGAACGTGCCAATGGACGTGCCACGGGGCATACCAGGAAACGCGCCGCGCGACGTGCCAAGGGGACTCGCCACGGGCCGCGCCACGGAACGTGCCAGGCGACGCGCCAGGGAACGTGCCAGGGAACGCGTTCAGGGAACGTGCCCGGCGACGCGCCAGGGAACGTGCCAGGCGACGCGCCACGGAACGTGCCAGGCAACGTGCCAGGCGACGCGCCAGGGAACGTGCCAGGGAACGCGTCAGGGAACGTGTCGCGGGACGTTCCTGACCCAGGGCCACGATCCCTCGTAAATTACGCTGCGTCCGCTCTCCCTGGGCCACGATCCCGCGCTCCCCGGGCCACGTTTCCTCATGAATTACAATGTGTCACCCCCCCCAACGGCCAGGATCACTTGTAAATCACGCTGCGTCCGCGCTCCCAAGGCCACGATCCATTGTACATTACGCTGCGTCCGCGTTTCCAAGGCCACAATCCTTTGTAAAGTATTCTGCGCCCGCTCTTCCTGGGCCACGATTTCTTATAAGCTACGCTGCGTCCGCGCTCCCACGACCGCGCTCCCTCGTGAATTACGTTGTGTCCGCGCTCCCGGGGCCACGTTCCCTCATGAACTACAATGTGTCACCCCCCCAACGGCCAGGATCACTTGTAAATCACGCTGCGTCCGCGCTCCCAGGGTCACGATCCATTATACATTATGCTGCGTCCGCGCTCCCAAGGCTACGATTTCTTTTAAATGACGCTGCGTCCGCGCTCCCAGGTCCACGATCCATAATAACTTACGCTGCGTCCGCTCTCCCTGGGCCACGATCCCTAGTAAACTAGTCTGCGTCCACGCTCTGAGGGCCGAAATCCCTGGTAAATTACACTGCGTCCGCACTCGCAGGGCCCCCTGGGGCATCCTTGGGCGTCCAGATTCTGGGCCATCTCCAAAATACAAACGCTGCGCTCGAGACTTTCTCAACACATTATGCACAACAACCGTTTCGCTCGAGACATCCGCAACAAACGAAGCTGCATGCTAACCCGGAAAGGAATATTGAAATGTAAAATATGGAAACGTTTCAAAGACACCTGATTGGGCGACGGGCACATGCAGTGCTGAATGTATCGACCTTGATGTACCGTGCCGAGGGCTGTGCTGTGCTGCGCCGTGCTGAATTGCGATGTGCCATGCCGCGAGTGTGCTCTATATATAGCGTTGTGGATCGAGTCCTCCTTTGCATCCGAGTCCTGACCGAACTGATCTGCATCGTAAGCTCGAGCTGCCTGAGCACATGGTAGCTGCCCCAGAACTAATCGACATAGAGAACATGCCAGGAGGACGCGCCGCGGAACGTCCAAAGGGACGCGCCAGGCGACGTGCCAGGGGACATGCCATGGGGACGCACCGCGGGACGTGCCAATGAGGACGCGCTACGGAACGTGCCGATGGACGTGCCACGGAACTTGCCAGGGGACGCGCCGCGCGACGTGCCAGGGGGACTTGCCACGGAACGTACCAAATTGCAATGCTGAGTGTATCGATCTTAATGAACCGTGCCGACGGCTGTGCTGCGCTGCGCCGTGCTGAATTGCGATGTGCCATGCCGCGATTGTGCTCTATGTAGCGTTATGGACCGACTCCTCTTTGCATCCACGTGCCAATGAGGACGCGCTACGGAACGTGCCAATGGACGTGCCACGGGACGTGCCAGGGGACGCACCGCGCGACGTGCCAGGGGGACTCGCCACGGGACGCTCCGCGGAACGTGCCAGGCAACATGCCAGGCTGCAATGCTAAGGGTATCGATCTTGATGTACCGTGCCGAGGGCTGTGCTGTGCCTGGGCGACCTGGACACGTGAAAACAAACGTTTCGCTCACATTTTTTTCAGCACATCCTCATGCTAGACATCCGCCTGGGCGACCTGGACACGTGCAAACAATCGTCTCGATCGAGACTTCCTCAACACAATCTCATGCTAGACATCCGCCTGAGCGATCTGGACGCGTGAAAACAAGCGTCTGGTTCGAGACATCCTCAACAAATCAGCATGCTAAACATTCGCCTGGGCGACCTGGACGCGTGAAACCAAGCGTCTCGCTCGAGACATCCTCAAGACCTGGGCACGTGAAAACAAGCATTTAGATCCTTTGAATTCTGGTCCCCAGGAGAGAACACTATGTAATACGAAACAAGCGTTTCGCTTGAGACATCCTCAACCAATTCTGGAAAACAAGCGTTTCGCTCGCGACATCCTCAACAATAATTTCGCCGGCCCTACGCGACCTCGTTATCTATCGCAAACAATTTCGCCGGACCTACAGCCGTCGAAACCGGGGGTAAACAACTAAAAGAGAACCCTGGGCTTCAACGCTTTCCGGGAAAAAATACAACCCTGGGCCAGAGCCCTTTCCGGAAAAACCAGTCACAGAAACGGTTTCACGAATTGACCTGGTCAGTCTGGGGTCCCTGAGAACGTTCGGAGCGGGCTCGAACACGGTTCGGATCCAGAAAACAAGCGGTGATCAAGCCCCTGGCAAGGGAAACAAACACAATGAAACAACGGCGCCAGAAACTGCAAAAAAGGAACAACCCAAACGGTAAAACTTACTGCCCTGTCGGTTTCAGGGCCCACTAAGGCTCCGGGTCCCCTGAGGAGGGAAGGAGGAGGGTTTGAGGATCGAAGATCGAATATGCTTGATGCACTGTGTTAGCCGTGTTGGGCCAACGGAGGCCCGGTAAACTAGGTGACCGCGCCATCCGGCCGATTTCGGGAACCCTGAGCCCAAAACTGTTGTCATCTCTTGAAGGCGCATCTTTTACTCCCGCCGCCTTCCGCTGGCCTTCGCCGGCATTCGCTGGCGGTGGCGGCCTCGATTTACCTCCGCCGACCTAACGCCGCCTTCCGCCGAGGAAGAGAGGCCATTTTTTGGAACGCCTCATCTGACATCCTACCCCTCCCATCCATCTCTTCTCGTTGCGCTCATGCTTCTTCCTCTGTTCGCCGACGGGCGTCTCTGTCCTGCTCCTGCACCTCATCCCGCCGACTCCCCTCCTATATCTGATTCCGCTTCTCATCTCTGTTCTCGTCTATCCCTCTCCTCCTCCTCCTCCTCCTCCTCCTCCTCCTCCTCCTCCTCCTCCTCCTCCTCCTCCTCCTCCTCCAACCCCCCCCTCCTCCTCCTCCTCCCCCTCCTCCTCCTCTTCCTCCTCCTCCTCCTCCCCCTCCTCCTCCTCCTCCTCCTCCTCCTCCTCCTCCTCCTCCTCCTCCTCATCCTTATGCTCGTCCCCCAGGGTGGAGATGGAGGGGGGAGCAGCAATGAGGAAGGCGGAGGTCTGAAGTGGTGCAGGAGGTGGAGGCTCTGGAAGAGGCGGGCCCGGAGCAAGAGGACGGATGGACTTGCAGGCGGAGGCGCAGGCGGACGGACCACGAGGAGACGCGAGGACGGCCCTGGCGATGCAGGGGACCCGCCGCGGGCGTGGACCATGGCGCGGATGCCCCACCGCAGGGCGAGAACCGCGGAGAGGGCGCCCGCGGGGACGCGGAGGCAGCGTACAGGGTGGGAGCCGGGGCGGTCCTCCAGGCCCATGCCGCCCATGCCGCCCATGCCTCCAGGGCCTCCGCCACCGCCCATGCCGTTGACCCCGGCCTCGCGCCAAAAGCGGGGCGCCCAGAGATGAAGGGGCCCAAGGACACACACATAAATACACACACATAAAAGGATTCCAAATATTTTCCCATGTTTTCTGTGTTTCTGTCTTCCCCCCCACTGCCAATATTTTCCTATAGTTTCTGAGGAATCGACGATTAATCGTGTCTGTGTTTTTTTCTCCTCCTGAAGAGACGCACGAGCAAGTTCAGAAACGGGTGCAATACAGGCGAGATCCAGCAGTGCAGGCTCCGCGTAGTGGAGAGGACGAGTCTGAGGACGACGCCGGCAGCCACTGAACATCCACACACATTCAAACACCTGCGAAACATCATGAGGACTCCCTGGAAGCCATCGGGAGCCCGAAATATGTTTGAAGGAGCCTCCGACCACTTCCGAAAACCTTCAGAACCCCTTGAAGAATGTCAGAACACCGCCAGAACTCTGTAGACGAAGACGCCCCGAGACCTCTACGAAGCTTGTGACAACTGTAAGAAACCTTTGAAACATCTCAGACACTTCAAATGAACCTCATGACAACATGCTCCAGATCGTGCCGCATCGGCGATGCGGCAAGATGCTGCGACCCCACCTACCCCAGAGGCCTGGGAACTACGAACAACATCAAACTTCTGAAACTCACCGAGTCCCCTGACCTGCTCATCTTCCCCCTCCTACTCATCAGACGCGAAGGACACTCCTCCGAAACCAAGAGAAAGGACTCCCTAGAACCACGTGGAACCCATCAACAAACCATTAGCCCGTCAAGGCGCGAATGGTTTAGAGAATTGGCACGCGCGGCGCACATCGCTGGCGTCACGCACCTGGCTGGCGTCCGCATTGGTTCCCGATGATTGTCGATGACGGCGACTGCCCATGCCGAGACTCGGGTGCTACTTACGTGGTGGAGGGTGGGAGTGAGCGAGACGGCCGTCCTTCGGGGAGAGGGGGCTGCTTGACACCTCTCGCTGCCCCCTCTCCCTGGGTCTGAACGGGGGGCGGCGCCAGGTGCCAGAGGGCCCCCTTTGGCACAAGATGGCTCCGAAACTGCTGTCGAAGAGCGCAAGATCCCATCCAAGATGGGTCAATATCTAATTCCGAAATGGCTTCCAACATGTTCCAAGAGGATCCAAGACCGCAACAAGTGACCACAGAGCTCCCCACGGAGGCCCCCAAGAGACCAACACCACCTTCTGGCTGCACGCATTTGCCTTTTCGCTTCCGACGGGCTGTCGAGGCCTCGAGATGGTTCGAAGATAACCGAACAGCGTATCAAGAGGGGCCCTCAGGACGGCTCCAAGGCCAACCCAAGAGCGCCCACATAGGAGATGTTTAAAAGATCCCGAGGGCAAGGCTAACTGAGGACCCCTCCTTTGCGCAACGTCGTAAGCATTGAACAACCATTATTTGTTTCGTTCGCGGATGCATGCGTATCGATGGCGCCATTAGAGAGCGTTTGGGCCAACATTGCTTCACCATGGCCTTGAGAGTACAGGATGGCATCCACGAGTGCCCGAGATATCCCAAGATGGCTCAACGTGGCCACCATTTTGCCTACACGGGAACCCAAACGCCCCTAGAAAGCTCCACACGGCCACACAGCTCCCCGAGGAGGACTCCAGAAACTATATTTGTTCGCCGACGGCATGGAAGGGGGTGCACCGAAACGCGAATTGGCCAGCGTGCAAGGAGAGGGGGAACGGGGAGGCGGGCGGCCGCGGGGGGAGGGGGGGGGAAAGAATAGGTCACTGAGGGACGGAGGAGTCTGCAACTGGGACCCCAGAAACCAACATCCTTCCAACAACTAAAAAAAACGCTACGGTGTGTGCCTTCTCGCCGTGTCGCGTCCGCTTGGCGTCGTTGGCCTTAAGACGGCTCCAATATTGCCCAAGAGGGGCCCGAGATAGGCGCAACATTGCTCCAAGATACCCCTCCAACACATGCGCGACCCACGAACAGGGAAACGAATCAAGAAATTAAGGCCTGCCAACGTTTCAAAAAGACCTGATTGGGCGAGGGGCAACTGCAATGCGGAATGTACCGATCTTGATGTGCCGTGCCGAGGGCTGTGCTGGGCTGCGCCGTGCTGAACTGCGATGTGCCATGCCGCGAGTGTGCTCTATAGCGTTGTGGATCGAGTCCTCCTTTGCATCCGAGTCCTGACCAGACTGATCTGGATCTTAAGCTCGAGCTGCATGAGCACATAGCAACTGCCCCATAACTAATTGACAGGGGGACATGCCAGGAAGACGCGCCGCGGAGCGTCCCAAGGGATGCGCCACGCGACGTGCCATGGGGACGCACCGCGGTGCGTGCCAACGGGACGCGATGCGGAACATGCTGGGGACAAGCGTTTCGCTCGAGACAGCCTGCCCAAATCCTCCTGCTATACATCCGCCTGGGCGGCCTGGACACGTGAAAACAAACGTTTCGCTCAACACATCCTCATGCTAGACAACCGCTTGGGCGAGCTGGGAACGTTAATGCGAATGGTTCGCTCTAGAATTCCCCAGCACAAATGTCTTGTTGGACGTCCGCCCGGGTGACCTAGGCACGTGAAAACAAGCGTGTCGTTCGAGGCATCTTCAACACCTCCTCATGCTAGACACCCATCTGAACGACCTGGACACCTGAAAACAACAATCTCGCTCGAGACATCCTCAACACAGCTTCATGTTAGTCATCCGTCCGGGCGGCCTGGACACGTGAAGCCACGGGCTTCACTCAACACATCCTCAACACATCCTCATGCTCGACATCCGCCTGGGCGACCTGGACACGTGAAAACAAATTTCCCGCGCGAAACATCATGCGCATATTTTCATGTTGGACATCCGCCTGGGCGGCATGGCGCGTGAAACCAACCAAGCGTCCCGCTCATCACATCCTCGGCATATCCTCATGCTAGACACCTGCTGGGGTGACCTGTGCACGTGAAAACAAACGTTTCGCTCGAGGCACCCTCAACACATATTCAGGTTAGACGTCCGCCTGGGCGACATGGGCTCTTCACAGCTAAAGCTTCGCTCGGGAAGTTTCCACCACTCCCCCATGCTAGACATCCGCCAGGGCAACCTGGACACGAACAAACAAACGCTTCACTCTTGACATCCTCAACACATCTTCATGGCACACGTCCGCTTGAGCGACCTGGACTCGTGAAAATAATGGTTCCGCTCAACGCATCCTCAACACATCATCATGCTAGACATCCGCCGGGGCGACCTGGACACGTGAATGCATGCGTCTCTCTCGATACATCCTCACCAATTCCTCGTGCTGGACATCTGCCTGGGGGACCTGGACATCCTCAATTGCTCCGGCGGAAAGACCCCACAAGCAAATCCTTCGATTAGTGAAGCGCCCTCATTGTCTTCTCTGCGTCATAATCATTCCCACCCTGGCGAAGGGCCCTCGCCCGCTCCCCGCGTTGCCCTCGCCTCGCCCTCGTGCCGTTTGTTTCGTTTCCTCTACGCCGTCGCCGCCTCGGCCAGCGCGGGCGCATTCTCGAATGGCCGCGCCGCGCGGTCGTTGGGGCAACCCCGCGGGCCATGCCGTTGGGGCGCCGCGCGAGCCTCTGGGGAGCGGGAGCAAACCGGCGGGGCAAACCCGCAGGCGCCGAACTGGTCACGACCACGCTCGGGCGGGAGGCAGCACGAAGCCAGGCTCTGCGGCGAAATGCTCGGCCTCATCTCTGGAACTCTCCGCTTTCTCATCGAACACCTCGAGCGCCTTCCGCAAGGGCGCCGGCGGCCCGCGCTCAAGGAACTCCTTCGCGGGCGGCCGCAGGATCAGAATGTTCCGCACGCGCGCGGCGCGGGAGAGCGCGACGTAGAGGCGCAGCCACCGCTGGTCGTCCGATGCGCCCGCGCGGCCAGCGTCCTCGCCCCTCGCGAAGTCGATGGTGGCGCCCTTGCGGAGCGTCTGGCCCTGCGACAGCGCGGAGGTGAGGCAGGACGCGCGAGTCAGAGTGAACCCCGAGCGGCGCGCGGCCCCGGACTCTGCCGCGCGAGCTCCTGCTCGCTGGGCCTGTACATCAGCAGGCTCCGAACCCGCGCCTCGGCCTGGCCGTCGTCGGCGTCTTCGGCCCCCTGTCGCATCACCTCGGCGACCTCCTGGTATATCGGAGACTCCTTGCGGCCGTGCACCTGCAGCCCGATTCCCTGCGGTAGAAGGCGGGAGCGAAAGAGCTGGCCTGCCGAGCATTCCTCGCGCCGCTGCTCGTCATCGCGGTGGAATTCGAAGGACACAATGGTGGCCCGTTGCTCCCGCACGAGTCCCAACTTCTTCTTATTCTGCACTTCCTGCGCCGCCGTACGTCGCACTTCCATGCCGACGCGGGCAAGCAAGACGCCGTGGGTGCCCCCCGTCTTCTGCATGTTCGGGGCGTTCAGGAGGCGAGGGCCCGCGTCGGGATCGCCCTGGATCGCGCTGCAATCGTCAACGGCCTTCCGGAAAACGAGGGACACACCCGGGCGCAGCGCGTCGCGATGAGCGCGCGTGTTGGTCCACCTCGCCAGGGTCTCCTGATATACGCCCATGCCGTAGCCGAATTGACAATTCTCGTGCTGGCGCCGAGGGTCCAGGACGCCGCGGCTGTCCGAGGCCAACGTCTTCCCCCGGGCGGACCATACCTCTGGTGGGAAGGGCATGCCCTCGCGCGTGCAGCCAAGGAGCGTGATCAGAGGGTCCCCAGTCTCGAAGCGCTTCGTGCCCTTCAGCTCGAAGACGCAGGGTATATGAGAGAAGACCTTGGTACCGTGCTGAATCTCCCCCGACGGCGGATCCGCGTACTTGTACGAGTCGTCGTTCAGGAGCTCGTTCGCGTCGGTCAGGAGGCCAATGCTGCCGGCGGGGTTGAACTGCAGGAAATCGCCGAAGTGCAACACAATGGGGACGCGCCCGAAATGGTGGTGCGGCCGGTGGTAGGTAGACTCCTGCACGTCGTGCGTGTCATTGCGTCCGTGGCACGCGCGAGGGCCCAGCGCGTTGTACAGCGCGGCTGCCACCATGCTCATCTCCTCGATGGCAACAGCGCGGACGTGCTCCCACAACCACCTCAATCTCTTCTACATGCCCCCCTCTTCGACCGCAGATGGGTTAACATCCCCGGCCAGGACGCAAGGGTTTTCCCTTGCGCCCGGCCGCCGTCGTCGTCCTCACCTCCTGTTCGTCCTCTTCCTCCTCACTTGATTGGTCGGGCGAATCGACCTCTGAAGAGCGCATGAGGAAGGGGCTCCCTTCATCACAATTCACTCACAGACAAAGCTCCCCGCCTGATACGCCCTCCATATTCAGGCCTCGGTAGCCCCAAAGTGACGACAATTACAAGGTTGAGGACGACCCGCTCGGATTCAAAACGCGAAGTGCGGGACCCGTAGAGAGGGGATTCCCGCCTGAGACTTCCTCACAAAACAATCACAGACGAGGTTCCCGCCTGATACTTCCCCCATATTCAGGTCTCAGGAACCCAAACATGACGACAGTTACAGGTTCGAGGATGACCCGCTCGGATACAACAAATAAAATGCGGACCCCATAAGGAGGGGCTCCCACCTGAGACTTTCGCACAATTCATCCACAGACGAAGTTCCCATTCACGCCTCAGGAGCCCCAAAGTGACGACGGTTACAAGTTCGAGGATGACCCGCTCGGACCAAAAACATGAAGCGCGGAACCCATAGGGAAGGGGCTTCGCCTGAGACTTCCTCGCAATACACTCACGGACGAGCCTCCCGCCTGAAACGTCCCCCGAAGTCAGGCTTCAGGAGCACAAAAGTGACGACAGTCACATGTTCGAGTATGACCCGCTCGGATTAAAAACATGAAGTGCGGGCCCCATAGGGAGGGGATTCCCGCCTGAGACTTCCTTGCGATTCACTCACAGACGAGCCTCCCGCCTGATGCTTACCTCATATTCATGCCTCAGGACCCCAAAAGTGACGACAGTTACAAGTTCGAGGATGACCCGCTCGGATGAGACACGAACAAAAATGAAGCTCGGCCCCTATAGAAAGAGGGCTCCCGCGTGAGAGCTCCTCGCAATCCACTCGCAGACGAACCTCCGCCTGAAACCTCCCCGACAGTCACGCCAGCGTGCTGCAGATGATGAGTGAGTGGGTGAGTGAGTGTGTGATCAAGTGATAGTCAACGTGGTCAAGATGGCCTGTGTGTGAATGAATGTGAATGTGCGCGAGTGTGCGTTCCTGTGTGTTCCTGCGCGGGGTGTCTAAAGAAAACAAGATGCCCACTTTGGATGTGGGGGCAAACCTGACGTGCGGGCCCCATTGGGAGGGGATTTCCGCGTGAGACTTCCGCACAATTCACTCAAAAACGAAGCTCCTGCCTGATACGGTTCCCATATTCAGACCCCAGGACCCCAACAGTGGCGACAATTACACGTTCAAGGATGACCCGCTCGGACTGAAAACATGAAGTGCGGGCCCCATTGGGAGAGAACTCCCGCCTGAAACTTCCTCGCAATTCATTCACAGGCGAGCCTCCCGCGTGATACATCCTCCATATTCAGGCCTGAAAACCCCAAAAGTGACGACAGTTAAAAGTTCGAGGATGACCCGCTCGGATTAGAAGCATAAAGCGCGGGCCCATAAGGAGACGCTCCCACCTGAGACGTCCCCGCGATTCACTCACAGACGAGCCTCACGCCTCAAACTCCCCCCGTATTCAAGCCAGCGAATGAGTGGGTGAGTAAATGAGTGGGTGAGTGAGTGTGTGACCGAGTGATGGTCAAGGTGATCAAGATGGTTTGTGTGTGAGTGTGAGTGCGTGTGTGAGTGATGACGATGATGATTGTGACGATGATGAGCAAAGGAGTGAGTCCGAGCGGATGAGTGAGTGAGTGAGCCGGTGAATGAGTGATGGTGGTGATGCTCCTGATGTTGATGATAAGGTGGTGATGATGCTACTGGTGTTGATGATGGTAAGTGTGTGTGTGTGTGTGTGTGTGTGTGCGTGATGGCGACGTGATGACTGAGTGAATGAGTGGTGATGAGTGAGTGAGTGAGTGAGTGAGTGAGTGAGTGAGAGGGTGGTGATGTAGTTTGTGTTATGGTTTCTGCGCGGGGAGCCCAGAGAAAACAAGCGCCCCACTTTGGATGTGGGGGGCAAATTCAGAAGAACAAGTGTTTCGCTCGGGAGTTCCTCAAACAGAATTCCGCCGGCCCTCTTCGACCTCGTTGGTTATCCCAGAAGAATGTTTCCACCAGCCCTCTTCAAGTCAAGGCTGGGGGAAAACATCAAATAGAGAACCCTGGGCCAGAGCCCCTTCCAGGAACATGATCGACCCACGAATCCGAAAAGGAATATAGAAGTGTAACGCATGGCAACGTTTCCAATGACACCTGATTGGGTGACGGGCTAATGCAATTTTGAGTTTATCGATGTTGATGTACCCTGCCGAGGGCTGTGCTGTGCTGCACCGTTCTGAATTGCGATGTGTCATGCCGCGATTGTGCTCTACAGCGTCGTGGATCGAGTCCTCCTTTGCATCCGAGTCCTGACCGAACTGATCTGGATCTTAAGCTGGAGCTGCCTGAACACATAGTAGCTGCCAGAGCTAATTGCTAGGGGGACATGCCAGGAGGACGCGCCGCGGAACGTCTCAAGGGACGCGCCAGGCGACGTGCCAGGGGACGTGCCATGGGGTCGCACCGCGGGACGTGCCAAGGGGACGCGCTACGGAACGTGCCACTGGATGTGCCACGGGATGTGCCAGGGGACGCGCCACGCGACGTGCCAGGGGGACTCGCCAAGGGACGCCCCACGGAACGTGCCAAGGAACGTGCCAGGTTGCAATGCTGAGTGTGTCTTTCTTGATCTACTGTGCCGAAGTGCTGTGCTGCACCGTGCTGAATGGCGATGTGCCATGCCGCGATCGTGCTCTATAGCGTTGTGGATCGAGTCCTCCTTTGCATCCGAGTCCTGACCGAACTGATCTGGATCTTAAGCTCGAGCTGCCTGAACACATAGTAGCTGCCAGAGCTAATTGCTAGGGGGACATGCCAGGAGGACGCGCCGCGGAACGTCTCAAGGGAAGCGCCAAGCGACGTGCCAGGGGACGTGCCAAGGGGACGCACCGCGGAGCGTGTCAAGGGGACGCGCTACGGAACGTGCTGGGGACAAGCGTTTCGCTCGAGACATCCTGTCAACATCCTCATGCTAAACATCCGCCTGAGCGACCTAGACACGTGAAAACAAGCGGTTCGCTCAACACATCCTCAACACATTATCATGCTAGACATCCGCCTGGGCGAACTGGACACGTGCAAACAAGGGGTTCGCTCGAGACATCCTCAATACATCTTCATGTGAAACGTCCGCCTCGGTGACCTGGGCACGTGAAAACAAGCGTTTCGCTCGAGACGTTCTCAACACCTCTTCATTCTAGACATCCGTCTGGGCGACCTGTACACGTGAAAGCAAACGTCTCGCTCGAGACATCCGCCTGGGCGACTTGGACGCGTGAAAACAAGCGTATCTCTCCAGACATTCTCAACACATCCTCATGCTTGGCGTCCGCCTGGGCAACCTGGACGCGTGCAAACAAGCATCTCGATCGAGACTTCCTCAACACATCCTCATGCTACACATCCGCTTGGGCGACGAGGACGCGTGAAACCAAGCATCTCGCTCGAGACATCCTCAACAAATCCTGGCGCTATACCTCTGCCTGGGCAACCTGGAGGCGTGAAACCAGGCGTCTCGCTCGAGACATCCTCAAGACCTGGGCACGTGAAAGCAAGCATTTCACTTGAGAGATCCTCTGAATCCTGGTCTCCAGGAATAGACCATCTGTAACACAAAATAAGCGTTTCGTTTGAGACAGCCTCAACAAATTCTGGAAAGCAAGCGTTTCGCTCGAGACAGCCTCAAATGTTGATTTCGCTGGCCAACCTCGACCTCGATATTTATCGCAAGAGAAATTCGCCGGCCCACCTCAAGTCAAACCCGGGGGTAAACCCACTAAAAGAGAACCCTGGGCCGGAGCCCCTTCCAGGAAAGACGCGACGCAAGGGTTCAAGAGTGAACCTCCAAGAGGACCAAAATACCCCCCCAAGAGGGCGTCGGAAGCTCCTCCCGAAGGGCCCCAAGACGCCCCAGATTGATTCCAAGAGGCCTCCAAGAGGCTCCCAGAGCAGAGTTGCGCAAATTCATACGCGTTTGAATAATCGTCGTAATCGTCACCATCGCATTCTCCCCTGTCCTGTTCATCCTCATCCTCTCTCCTCTTCCTCCCCCCTCCTCTTCCTCCTCCTCCTCCCAACCAAGGTCAAGCCGAAGTTGAGTGAGAACGAGCTTCAATCAAACTCATCCTCCTTCTGCTCACCATGCTCCGCGGCCTGCTCCTCCCACACCTCTTTCGTGCTTCCTCCTCATCTTCCTCCCCGCGCCTCCTCATCCTTCTCATTCGCCCTTCCTCGTTCGACAGGTCCGTGAAGGCACATGTGTTTCACACCTGGGCCTGCTCAAGCTGATCCCAGTCTCTGGTTTGACGGCTTCCCAGCACTTCGCTTCACTGCATACCCCACTTCTTCCCTCATCAAGGCAATCCGCTTGGCCATTGCTGCTAGATGGGCTGGTGAGAATGCGCGAGGCGTCAATCAGATTAGCAAATCTGTCCCTCTTCCTCCTCCTCCTCCGCCCCCTTCTCCTCGTCCTCCCAAAGGAGGAAGCTGGAGGAAGGAGGAGGAGACAGGGCCTCGCCGAACTGGTCGTACATTTGCCTCTTCTGAGGGTCCTGCAGCACCTGCTCACGCGCAATCGAACGGTGGGAGGCCCATTGACTGGCCCGGTGGCGTCCAACAGCCCCCCTCTGCACCCAGGAGTGGGAAGAAAGGTGGAGAAGGGGAAAGGGGCATGATGTGCAGAAGAAGGCTGTGGGAGAAAAGGAGGTGAAAGGAAGCCTGGTAAGAAACTCCCCCACCGCCACCTTCCTCCATCAACCCTTAGTATCTCTCAATATTTGTTTGTGTTATGTGTGTCTCGCTCTCCCTCTCTCTCTCTTGTTCTCGATCTTGCCCCCCGATCCCGATAGAGAGAAGGACAGGGAGCTAGAGAGAGAGAGAGAGAGATGGGCAGACACCGATAGCATGACTTGTAACATCAGAGGGACACCAAGACAGAGAGAGAGAGAGAGAGATACAACACATACATATCAACTATGTACACACCTGTATACACACTGGAAACCACCCCTCAGGCTTTCCGTGCGTTTAATTTCCTTGGAATCCCAACCTGCAACTGGCCATCGCTCGGACGTCCACTCCCTGTGTGTTTGTTGGTTTCGTGCGTGGCTTGTTTTCGCAGGATGAGCCAGGATGCGCCTTAATTCTCCCCGCCGAGAAAAAGTTCACACGGCAATGAGATGCCGAGGCTTGGGCGACGGTTCTGGATACGGCTTTAGCCCTAGGTCGCTACGGAAACACATCGTAAGCAGTCCTTCCCTGAGCACGGAGGCCTCCATGAATACGACGGAGAGGACGAGGGGGGGCGGCTTGGAGGTCGAGGAAGGGGAGGAGAGTCCAGGAACCAGACGGCGACGAAGGCGAGGTCGGCACGCGAAGGAGGGGCGGCAGCAGAAAGAGGAGCCGAGCATCGGGACACCGAACGGCAAGAGGAGGACATGAGAAAGGAGGGGCCACCGTGCCCCTCGTCGAGAGACCTCTCGAATGCCTGTGCGGGTCTCGGGGGAAGCCTCTGAGCAGCCTCTTGGAGGCAGTCTTGATCCCTCCTGGGTCGCTTGTCGGCCCCTCTGTTGGGCCTCTTGGGTCCTTTGGGGGGGCCTTGGGGGTCTGCTGGGGGTCTTCGGGGTCCTCTTGGGGCGGAGGCCGAGGCCTCGAAATGTGGGTTCGCATCCTTCCCCTGGACCTCTCTTGGGTGGTGCAATCTTGGGCGGTCCTGGGTGCCTCTTGGGCCGTCTTGGGGTCCTCTCAGGCCGTGGGGCCCTCTTGGGCCGCCCACGAGGCATCCAATACAGCCCCAACGCGGCCCAAGATGGCCTCCGAGGGGCCCAACACGGCCCTACAAAACCCTTCGACGGTCCGAAATGGTGCCAAGAGGGCCCCACGACGGCCCAATAGATACTCCGACTCTGCAGTAATTCCTGCCGATGACCGCCCAAGACGGGATGGCCTCAAGATGTCCCACGAGGCCTCCAAGATGCCCCAAGATGCCTCCAAGATGCCTCCCAAGATGCCCCGAAGAGGCAACCATTCTTGATGTCCTTTGAGTGTTTGAAGGGTTTTGGCGTTCTCGCCTTTTCTGTTTTCAGACGTTCTCTCACGGCTCAAGGGGCCCCCAAGACCACCCCAAACGGCCCAAGAGGCCTACAATAGGTCCCCCCGAGACAGCCTAAGAGCGCCCCAAGACGGCCCAAGAGGCGCCCAAGACGGCCCACGCAGGCTCCAAGGCGACCCCAAAAGGGGCCCAAGAGAGAGAACACGAAGCGACAATCCGAGCCTTCCGCCCCAAGAGCCCCTCAGGAGGCCCCAACAGGCGCACTGGAGGCCCCGGAGGCCCCCAAACAACCCCCTAAGAGGCTTCAGAACTGCCTCCAAGAGGTACCCGAGAGGCCTCCTGCAAGATCCCAACGAGCATCCAATAGGCTTCATATCCAAACCCAAGGACGGTGGCGGGATGGACTGAAAACCATTCGATATACTTAGATTCTGCCGTACATCCCGACGATGACCGCCCAACACGGGACATCTCATCCTACATGGTTCGAAGACATGCGAGGTCCACTTGCTGTCGTCCATGCTGCAAACTGGAGTGGCAAGAGAGGGACGGGGAGCGAATCCCGCGCGAACGGCCCAGGCGTCGCTCTCACTTCGGCGCTGCGCCCATTTTGGGATGGAGGAGGAGGAGGAGGAGGAGGAGGAGGAGGAGGAGGAGGAGGAGGGGGAGGAGGAGCAGGAGGAGGAAGCAGGAGGAGGAGGAGGAGGTGAGGAGGAGGTTGAGCTCCTGCTTGGGCGCGGCACATGTTTTTAGCACGCAACTCCGTCGACGCGCGAGCGTAAGAATTTGGTCGCTCTCGCCCCTGGCCGCGCTGATTTTGCCTGCCAGTGGCGCTCCCGCCTCGGCACGGCGCAGTTCTGTCACTCGCCAAATGCGCGGAGGCTCACGCCAGCGGGCAGGCTCCGCCCGCATCCGGCTCGGAAGTCGCGTCCACGCGAGGCCGCGGCGCGTGGCCTGTTCACCAGATCGCACGAACGCGACAGCGGCAGCGGGGCCGCGCGAGGGCGAGTGGACTGTCGACCTCTCCTACAGTCAACCAGCAGAGTAAGGATGCGCGATAGGGATGCAAGGGCCTTGGAAGGCCCATGTCGAAGCTTTTCGAGCGGGGCGCGGCCAATTAAAGTGGCCAAGGATGGACCGAGGAGGCAAGGATGCAAGGGTACCCTTGGGAAGGTCGCCAATCCTTACTATGCGGATCGACTGCATGTGCCGCAAAAAATTGTGAGTGAAAGAGGCAGTCCCGTCAGAGCGGCGCAAGCTTCACCTTCGCCGCGCCAATCGGAAACTGTGCCGCTCCCGCCCCTGCGCGGCCCGCGCAACTTTCCCTTCGCCAAGTCGTCGGAAGCGGGGCCGCGCGCGATCGCCTTGCGTCGGCTAGGTGGGAACGCGTTCCAATCCTAATCCGCCGATCCGGCGTGTGAGCTTCTGAGAGCGTGGACTTGAGAGCGTGGACTTGAGCTCGCTCAAGCTTCGCTCTGCAAGGGGGGGGGGGCGCCATTCCCGACGCCATTCAGTGCTCGGGAGCCAGGGGGGGGAGGCTTCGCTATGCACGGGGGGAACGTGGCACCATTCCCGACGCCACTCTAAGCTCGGGAGCTGGGGGAGGGTTCGCTCTGACGAGTGCTCGGGAGCCGGGGGGGGGTTCGCTCTGCAAGGGTTGGGGGGGGACACCATTGCCGACGCCATTCAGTGCTCGGGAGCCGGGTGGGGGGAGGGTTCGCTCTGCAAGAGGGGGGGGTTGGATGAGTGCTCGGGAGCCGGGGGGGTGTTCGCTCTGCAAGGGGAGGGGGGAGGGTGGACGTCATTCCCGACGCCATTCAGTGCTCGGGAGCTGGAGGGGACAGGGTTCGCTCTGCATGGGGGGGGGGGGCGCCATTCACGGCGCCATGCAGTGCTCGGGGGCGGGGGGGCTTCGCTTCCGACGGTCCCAGAGGCCCCCGAGATCGCGTCAAGACGGCTCAAGAGGCTCCCAAGACGACCCCTACACGGCCACACAGGGCGCCCTCCACTTCCTCCTCCTCCTCCTCCTCCCTCCTCATGCTCCTTCCTCTCCGCTCCTCCTCCTTCCTCTCTGCTTCCTCCCTCATCCCTCCCTCCCCCCCCTCCTCCCCTCCTCCGTTCTCCCTCCTCCCTCCTACCTACCTCTTGCCTCCTCCTTCCTCCCTCCTCCCTCGTCCTCTCTCCTCCATCCCCGTCCTGCCTCCTCACAAAAGCTAAACACAGCCCCACAGGACTGCCCCTTATGAGCTCCACAAGATGTGGAGACGGAAGACGCAGCATATGATGGCCTACCTCTTCCTCTTCATCATCTTCTTCATAACCGTCGTCATCAACATCCCCACCACCAACACCATGGTCAACGTCATCCCCCTCAGCATAATCAGCACCATCAGCATCATCATCATCATCATCATCATCATCATCATCATCATCATCATCAGCAGCAGCAGCAGCAGCAGCAGCAACATCACCATCACCATCGCCGTCCTCACCAACTGCATCATCCTCAATACGCTGAGAAATCACATCATCAACATCAACACCAACGTCATCATTATCCTCAACATCATTGTGGGCAGCCCGCTATCATCATCACAACCACCGTCACCATCACCAGCATCACAATCGTGGTTCTCGTCGTCGTCATCTCTATCTTCATGCTCTTCACCATGTCCACTACCATGGTAAACATCATCATCATCATCATCATCATCATCATCATCATCATCATCATCATCATCATCATCATCATCGTCATCATCATCATCATCATCATCATCATCATCATCATCATCATCATCATCATCATCATCCGGAACGCCCCGGATCGGCGGCACTGGCCGGAGGCCAGCACGACATCGAATTGTGCCACAACTTACTCTTTTGTTGTGGGAAAGCTTGTGGGAACTGGTGGGGCCCTCTGACTCGCTCGACCTGGCTCACTTGACACCCACCCATCATACGGCCAAGAGGGGCCCAACACGGCCCACGAGAGCCCGAGGTTAGCCTCAGACGGCCCAGGAGAGCCCCGAGCCGGCCACGAGGGACTCCCAAATAATGTTGCCCCACCAGAAGCCAGCGAGAGCCCCAAGACGGCACAGATGAGCTCCATGAGAGATCCCCCAGAACTGGACACGAAAAGTATCGCATGTGAGGGACTTCCCATGCCTCAGCCACTCATTATCTTCGTTATCACGGCGCTCCCAAATCTGGGGATCTGAATGTAGGTGTGCATTTCCTTGTGCAAATTAAAGACGGAGGGAGAGATTTACAGAACAACAGAGTTAGCGCGCGAGAGAGAGAGAGAACAAACAACACATAATAATACTAATACAGATAGTAAAAATAGTAATAATAATAACGACAAGCATACTACTATTAAGATGACGAGCGCTACAACATCATAGTAATCATACTGTGACAAGCACATCGAGAAAAAGAGATAGCGGTAGAGATATGGAGACGTTCCCACCAGGGGAAACTCCAAGAGCGCGGCACGCCCCCGGAAGTCTCCAAGGACCACTGGAGGCCCAGCGAAGGGCTACAAATACACCACATCTTGGATTCACGATCCTCCTCCTTCTCATTCGCCCGACCCTGGGGTCTCAATTCCCGAGCATCTCCTAAAACACAATGATCTCTCTCTCTCTCTCTCTCTCTCTCTCTCTACCCGCCACCATCAAACCACCCTCCTCGTCCAAGGGCCTTGATCCTCGATGCTCATCTCCTCCTTTTCCTCCTCTTCCTCCTCCGGCGGAGACAAGCAGCACACATTCCAACTCGTAGATGGGGAGCAGCAGCGCGACTTGGACATCCACGAGCGGGACGCGCCATGCGGCGAGCAATCCGGCTGTGAGCAATACGCCGTGGCTCTTGGCCGCTGGGCGAGAGAGCGCAGTTGGCCCCCTCCTTTCCCCCCTCCCCTCCTCTGCCCGAGGCGGCTCGCCTCGCGGGTCTCCGGCCGTCGCTTAGCTTTCATGGGATTTGGGGATGTCAGCATCTGCCGCTAGTGGATGGTGGCCGCACTGCGAAACATTGTGTTCCTCTTCCTCTCGCTCCGCGGGGGATGATCGAGGTTTGAGGATCAAGGTTTCTGTATACTTTCAAACAATGTGTGGTTACAGAGGCCTCTGCAACCCTTCAGACACCTCCAGGGACCTCCTCCAACCCCCTCCTCCTCCTCCTCCTCCGCCGCCGCCGCCGCCGTCGCCGCCGCCGCCGCCGCCGCCTCCTCCTCCTCCTCCCTCTCCTCCTCCTTGGCCTCCTCCCTCCCTCGCTCCCTTCCTTCCTTCCTTCACTCATTTGTTTACCTGGTGAGCCGCAATCGTGCTTGCAAAACTGCGATGCGTAACTGAAACAAGAGTGGCCACGGAGACCCGTGCGAACAGAACAGATACCTTTTGCGGGTCGTCCCCATTCCCCCCCTCCTCCTCCCTCTTCCTGCTCCTCTCTCCCTGCGCACTCCTCCCTCCCACTGTCTCGGATCCGCCGAGGAAGAGGGGCCAGGAACAGGATGGGGCTGCGCATCATGATCCGAGGCACGTGTGCGGACGAGTGGGGCGCCAAGGGATGCGACGATAGACGAGGAGGGGACCATTGATCCGCCACCGTGTCCCGTGCCCCTGTGGCTACGTTGAGGCGTGGCAGGATGTCACGGGCTGTCTTGTAGTGATTCGGTAATCTTCTGAAGAGAAATGCCCCGTCCGAGGGCAACATCCCCCCCTCGTTCCAACAACACGATCGACCCACGGACCCGGAAAAAAATATAGAGTTGTAAGGCATGGTAACGTTTTCAATATACCAAATTTGGCGATGGGCAACTGCAATGCTGAATGTATAGACCTTGATGTACCGTTCCAAGGGCTGTGGTGTGCTGCGCCGTGCTGAATTGCGATGTGCCATGCTGCGACTGTGCTCTATAGCGTTGTGGAGCGAGTCCAACGTTGCATCCGAGTCCTAACCGAAATGATTTGGATCTTGGGCTCGAACTACCTGAGCACATGGTAGCTGTCCCAGAGCTGATTGACAAGGAGACATGCCAGGGGGACGCGCCGCGGAACGTCCCAAGGGACGCGCCAGGGGACGTGCCAGGAGACGTGCCATGGGGACGCACCGCGGGACGTGCCAAAGAGACACGCCATGGAACGTACCAATGGACGTGCCAGGGGAAGCGACGCGCGACGTGCCAAGGGTACTCGCCACGGAACGCGCCACGGAACGTGCCAAGGAAACGTGCCAGGCGACGCGCCAGGGGATGTGCCAAGGAACGTGTCAGGGAGCGTGCCGCGGGACGTCCCTGACCCAGGGGCAGGATCCCTCGTAAATTACGCTGCTCCCAGAACCACGATCCATCAGAAATTACACTGCGTCCGCGCCCCCAAGGCCACGATCCCTGGAAAATGACATTGCGTCGGCTCTCCCTGGACCACGATTGAATTGTAACCTACGCCACGTCCGCGTTCCCAGGGCTGCGTTTCCTGGTGAATTACGCTGTCTCCGCGCTCTCAAGGCCACGCTCCTTAGCAGATTACGCCGTGTCCGCCCCCCCAAGACCCGATCCCCAATAAATTACGCTGCGTCAGCGCTCCCAGGGCCACAATTCATTGAAAATTGCACTGCGTCCGCGCTCCCAGGGCCACGATCCCTTGTAAGTTACGCTGCGTCCACTCTCCCTGGGCCACGATCCATCGTCAACTACGCTGCGTCCGCGTTCCCAAAACAATTGGGCCCAGGGACACACAAGCAAATAGAAGAACAAATCCCAGGATCCCCCATATTCTCCAACATGTTCGGTGGTTTCGTCTTTCCCCCCCACTTTCCATACCTTCCCATAATCCTCCTGGGAATCGACGATGAGTTGTGTCTGCGCATGCGCTTCTCCCCGCCTGAAGAACGAACCGCAGAAGCGTCCCACGGGGAGAGCCCGCGACCGCCCGATCCCCGGAGGTGGTCGGGCGGCGGTTTCACCTGAGACTTCCTCACGTTGCATCCAAGAATGAAGGGGCCCTGGGACACGCAAATAAATAGACACAAATAACAGGATTCCCCATAATTTTCCCATCTCTTCGGGGTTTCGTCTTCTCCCCCCCACTTCCCACATTTTCCTATGTTTTCCTGGGAGTCGACAATTCATTGTGTCTGTGCGGTTCTTTCCCTCCTGAACTTCCTCCCATTGCCTTCAAGAATCGGAATCGCGTTCTCGCCCCAGTGCTGGCTGCGTGTTCGGTCCAGACGGCCTCGATGCCTAGGTGCACATGTCCGCATCTCGACCTCCCACTCCTCGTGCCGCCTCGCCACCTCTGCCGCTGATGCTCCGAGTGCTTTGCTCGGCTGGCGTGCGTCCGCGTGGGCAGCAGGTGGTCGACGGGGGAGACTCAGCCGATGCCCTCGAGGCATGCCCCGACGGGTGGCGACGCGCATCCACGGGAGGGGGACACGAGGAGGGCGAGGGGGCAGAAGGTGAGGGGGATGGGGATCGCCTGCGTCGTGCGGGCAGACTTGGCGCGCTGCTCGGCGCCCGAGGAGCCGTCCCCCATCCGCCCAGCTACACCTTGCGAAATGCTTAAGAAATCATGGGTTAAGAAATTCATAGTCTCAGAAATTAAATAAAACCCAGAACTTCTATCAAAATCTTGGGATTTACATTCAAAAGTTCAGAATAATCGAGACTCTGGACGAAAACTCAGGTTTTCTCAAGCATCGCCTAGGGTGTACTGCACATGTCCAAGATTCAGGCTCAGACTTGTCTGGATCTGTCCAGCATATACACACTATAAACCATCTCTGCCGAACTGTTGCTCCCTCATGGACTCCCCTGGCGCAGGCGGCCGGAGCTTTTTGGGGGGGCTGACCGAGAAGGCGAGGGCCAGCGCGATCGAAAGCTGGGGCGCCGGACCAGGGCACACCAGACACGAGGAAGAGAAGAGGGCGGCCACCGAGGGGGAACGCGGGGGGGGGGCACGCACACCTGGGTCCTCGCCCCCTCATCAGCCCCCTATGCCTCCCTCCACCGCGGCGCCAGGTGCCCCACGGCAAGTTCAGGCCACGTGCCCCTCCTCGTGGTGGTCGACCCAGGTTGCGCCACTAGGAGAATAAAAAAACTACAAAAGCTAAACTTTCGGAAGTCCGCCCGGATTTCATGAATCTGCGCTGGTACCCCCCCTCCCTGGCGCGCTCCGCGCGCCGGGGGCGGCGCCGGAGGCGTCGCCAGGGAGGCCCTAACGCCGATCCAAGAAATCCGCGAGGAGCTCTGAAAATGTATGTTTATGCTGCGTTTTGCTCCTCGAGCCCCGGGGCCCTTGGGGCGAGAGCCTCCGGCAAAGCGGCGCGCCGCCTGCCGCACATGCCGCGCCCGACCGGCCGCCGCGGCGCCTCGTAGGCCTTGGCGATCTCCTGGAACTTCTGCTCCGCCCCGGGCTCCTCGCCGCGGGCAACGGGCGCGAGGGAGAAGGAAAAGGAGAAGAAGAAGGAGGAGGAGGAGGAGGAGGAGGAGGAGGAGGGGGAGGGGACGACCAGGAGGATTCGGATTCGGATTCAAAACGATTGTGTAGCAATTTCGACTGACCACTCTACGGGACGACCAGGAGGAGGGGAGGAGGAGGAGGAGGAGGAGGAGGAGGAGGAGAGGAGGAGGAGGAGGAGGGAGGAGGAGGAGGAGGAGGAGGAGGAGGAGAGAGAAGGAGCAAGCAGGCTCCGCGGGCGCTGACGGCGCGCCCGCCCGCCGCGCGTGCGGCCATCGCTCGTCGTCGCCTGGGCCTCCGTGAGGGGGTTGCCGCCGTCGCCGCCGTTCGATGCTCGACGGTCGATGGCTCGAGGAAGCAGGGTCCTGTAGTGGACTCCTGTAGTGTCAAAACGTGTACTCCAGATTTCGTAATAAAAGGGAGGGGTGTCTGGACCCTCCAAGACAAACCATTTCAGACCCCCCCCCCCGTGGGAGAACCCTCCAAAGCATCGTCCCCAGACCACCCCAGGCCCTCCAAGATAGCCTGGAAGAGACCCCCCCCGAAATGAGACCCCCCTCCCTTTATTACGAAATCTGGAGTACTGAGGACGGGTGGTAAGGACGCAAGACCCGTGGGGGTCGAAGTTGAGATTTTTGGGGCGGCGGGCGACCAGTCAAAACGGCAAAGGACGGACCGCAGAGGCAAGGACACAGGGGCACCCTAGATGAAGGCGCGCGTCCTTGCTGGGCGCGTTGACTGTAGTTGGCTCAGCACGTTTGTGAGAGACCGAGGCGGCCTGGAGCCTGGCAAGCACACGGAGGAGCCCCTTTTTCCTCGACGTCAGGACCAACATCTGATGGTAAGATGTGGCGTACAATGAATCCAAACTTAATGATCCGTCGCAGAGAGCCAACTGTCCCGCACTGCCCCGCGTGGGCCAAGCTGCCAAGGTGCTGCGCAGAAGGGCCTCTTGCGCAGCGCGTGCCAAGCAACGTCTCGGGTGCTAGCTGAAAAAATATTCGGCCGCTTCATCCTCGGCGAGTGTATCGAACTCAGGCGGGGCCTCCACCTCGCATAGCTCCTCTGCGTGTGCAGGCACGGCAGGGGGGAGAGGTGGAAGCACGTCGGAGGCGGGAGGGTACGTGACCGTGACCGCGCTACTGCTAGCAGGGAGGGCTTCGCCTCGGACAAAAATGACACGGCGCTGGATAATGTCCTCTCCGCTTGTGCTTGCATTGTGCCGTGCAGGCTCGTTCACTGCTCGGTCGTCTTCGTCCAGTGGCCGACCTCCTCCTCGAGCCAGCCCGCGCGGCCCTCGGCCACGCCTCTGTGGTGGACCGCCTGGCCCTCGGCCTCGAGAGCGCGGTTGATCAGGTCTCGTCCCTCCCACATGGGCGCGCCGATCACCAGCTTCGTCTTGGTGTGGTCGTGGCACTTCTCCAGACGCACAAAGGAGATGACGTCGATGAGATCTTCCTTGCTGATCTCCGCCTCCGCCCCGATGTCCTCGGGGTCCCCTCGGAGCAAGCAGTTCCGAATGGCGCTCGGCATAGCGCCGCCCACGTCGCACTTGTGCAGTCCTTCCAAGGCCGCCAGCGCGAGGGAAGGAGCTGGCGACCCTATCTCCTTCAGGCGTTTCTTGTCCTCTGGGGCGCCGCTCTTCTTGAGGGGGTCCAGGGCGTGCTTGTCGCCCTCGAGCTCCTGCGTGATGGCTGTGATCACTGGTTGCTCGTTGCTCATAGTGTAGGTGTCCGTGCTGATGCTGTACTTCAGCCTGGTCTTGTGCGTCGCCTGGAGCGACAGCTTCTTGCCCTCGCCGATGTCTCCCTCGTCCACCTCGGTGGGCGTGGTTTCTGGCGTGGCTGCCCCCCCTTCCTCGGTTGGCGTTCGTGGTGATCGCGATCGCCTCTGCGACGGCGGCGGCGGGCCTGGCGGGCGTGAGGCCTTTGTCGCCTTCTGGCCTGGCGCGGCGCTGGAGGCGGTGCCAAAGCCCTTCGAGCCCTGGGAGGAGTCCAGCGGGAGTCGCCACGGCGCTCTCTGCTTGGGCGCCATCGCCGTCATCGCCTGGCCCATGAGGAAGTGCAGGAAGAGTAGGCGTAGAGGAGACAGTAGCCACTCGAAGTGACCGCGTAGATGTTGCATGTGCTGCTGCTGGGGGCCGTGCCGCTCGTAGCCGTCGAAGTGGTCGGTGTCTAGGTCTGCTGCGGAGGTCGCTGCCCACGATGCGTTCCACCGACTGACGAATGGCAGCGCGTGCCGCAGGGGTGTCCTCGATGGCAGGCCATGGGCGGCAGCTGGATGGCGCGGGGCGCGGCGGGGGGCACTCGGAGTGGCCGAGCGCGCGGTAAGCCTTCTGACGACAGGCTTGAGCATGGAACCCGATGGCGACGGTGGGACCTGTCCCAGGGCGTGAGCTCGAAGTTTTTGCTGATCATGATATTCATCTTGGCATGCATGGTCCAGAGCGTAGTCCCGTAGAGGGCATGTAGTACATGTGGCTGGGATCCAGGGGTCTACATGATGAGTAAGTTCTGGAATGCATCTGCCTGCTTGCCATGCTCGTCGTAAGTGTCTAACTGCATGATCTTGATTTGGATACGTAGTTTGGCACACAATACATTTGTTGTCGATCTGTAGGGTGGTCAATACCGCTGGCATACCGTGTCCTAAGCTCTTAACTTTAGTTTGGTGTGTGGCGAGCTGTTTGAGCGTCCCGAACCGTTTCTGGCATGACTCGACGTTGCACGCGAAGGGGCGGTTCGTCTGGTCGTCAGTGTCCGTCTCGTCGTATGTTGCCGCCCAGGGGAGAGGAGGTGATCACGCTGGCCTCGGGGGGAGCCCACTGGGTCGTCCAATAAGAAGCCCTGAGAGCCCGAACGCCACACTTTGAGAAGGCCTCTCGAACCCACTCGTCACCCCGCAAGTTTTTTACAACTCGAGGTTGCCACGCTTCCTGAAAGCTCTCGCCGATCGTGTGGGACGACAGGCACAGCAGATCGTCCGCGAGCTGCGTGGCCCACGGGTGCACGTTCGGGTCTGCGGAGATCTCACCCTGCGAATTGAGGGTGCCAGCGCTGGCGGGGCGGTTGCTTATGGCCGCCTGCTGCTCGAACTTGCATCTTCCAAAAAAAAAAAAAAAAAGAAGCGAGAAAGTGGCCATGATGCGTGTGCGATCGGATTATGCTCTGCCACCAACTGAGCCTGCGCACGAGTAGCTCGATGGCAGTCGGTGCACCTTGCCATTCAAGAAACACTTGGCGGATAGACAAAGGTCGATGATTGCTGTGCTCCTCATCCTGATGTGCCGCTCCTCTCATCATTGATCGTAGTTTGCGGGCCAGCGAACTGTCGAGTCTGTGGAGCTCTCTAGGGGACAACACATAGCTTTCGAGGCCAGACCAAACCCTCCCCGCGACGTTGGACACGAACGCGAGCCGTTTAGCTTTCCAGGGACCTCCAGAGAACCAATAGTCGCCCAGACGGCACCACCCGAACTTACCTGATTGTATGCGGGCCTCGACTTCACGACGATTACTGATGGCAACATGTACATATCCTCCGAGATGAATCAAGTCCTGGACTGCGTTCCCAGGAATATTCCGTTCGGCCTCCTTCGTAGCCCCGTGAGTGCCCAGTGAGACCAGGGTGTCCTGCTTACTGATGTTCTGTGCGTAGCCGCCAGCCTCGAGGGCCTGGGAGAGCGCGTCGTTGTCGATCTTATCAATCTGCAGCGCCTGGAGGGCCGTGCCGTCTGGCGCCAAGAGGATCTTAACTAGATCGTCAATGAAAGCTCCAAGGTGCGCATCAAACTCTTCGCCAGTGAAAGGGCAGTGTACCTGGAACGGGTTCCCCTGGACCTGTGCCATCTCCTGGGACCACTGCTTAACTAATGGATAAAATGATTCCATGAAAAATTCAGGCTCGTTTGAATCGCCCATCCCCCCTCCCGTCCCTGGTCGAAGAGCTATGCTGGCATCAGACGCCTGCAGAAATACTACAGCCTCGTGTCGGTGCTGCTCAAGGAGGGGATGAAAATGCTCATCTTCGCATCGAAGCGTGTGGCCGGCAACCAGTTGTTCGTGGGGGCCTGTCGCGAATGCGTTCCGCATGTCGTACGATTTAGCGAGAAAAGACATTCTGGCGGATCTCATCTTCCGTATCAACAGCTTAGCGATGAGCATGAGTGATTCGCGACGGCGGGAATGAATGCCTCCATAGGCCCACGGCGGTGGATCGAATTACGTTCCATACTGAATGAATCCTATTCTAAGATACAATCGCCAAAATTGGTCGAAACAGTGAAGTAAACGTACGCATGCATGAATGTCCTGAATCACGTTGCCAGTTGGGCTTTTTCCTTCTTTTCCGATGGCGACCGCCTGGCTGGTGAACGCCTGGGCGGGCAGAGATCCACATCGGTGAGCATGAGCGAGCAATGTGACGAAGGTCTGGATGATGGTGGAGCTGACGTCGTAGTCGATCACGAGCTTCCGTCGACTGGGTTGGTAGACCCGCTCGGCGAGCGGGTCAGCGCATTGATAGTCGGCGGTGTCATGTCCCATCCCTGCCCGTTGAACACCAGGGCGCGTCAGATACTGCGGGGCGAGGAGCATGATGGTGAGTTCGATGGGCCATGCCCAAAGTGGATTGTAGCGCCTCCGCTTCTCCCTCCACAGTCGTTTCTGCAAATGATCGAGCTCCTCCGCTGCCGGCTCAATATCATGGAGCTCAGGGGCGCCGACGTGCTCCCCCACTGGTTGATTGTCGTTCGGTTGGGCAAGTAGTCGTGGAATAGCTGTCGGGTCATCGATATACATACTGACGTAGGCGGGCGTAGCAGAGAGCCCCCCCTGGACGGCTGGCTGGGTAAGGGCGTCGGCGTATTCGGCTGCTGCGGGACGTGTGGATGGCAGTGCTAGGTATGATCGTCGTCGTGGCCCCGTCCGTCGCCCCGCTCGGATGCACGTGAGATGTTCAACTCGGGAGAGGTCGCGAGTGGCCCACGCGTCGCGGATGTCCTGGTCGAGGCTGACTTTCCACCAGTGATCCATCCATCGCTGGTGTGCTCGTAGGCGTCGTTGGATCTCGCGTGGGGTTGCGCGATTGAAGGGTAGTCGTCGGGCTCGACAGTCAGCGCGTTCTTTAAGCAGACGGGATCTTTCAAGTCGAGATTGTTGGTACCATTGTGGTTGTCCTCCTTCCTTTGTGTAGTACTTGCGGCCGCGTTCACGGATGATATGAGCGATTAGAGCGTTGCGTCGGGTCGGAAACTGATCCATCTTGACAACTCGGAGGACCTCCTTGTGTTTGCCGATCTCGGCGTAAACGTCATTGAGAAAAGAAACACGGTGGGCGCCCGTCTGGAGCCCGGCAGCGAGGAGGCCGAAGTCCCAGCGAATGTTGTGGTTCGTGATATTGACGCCGCTGATCTGCATAATCATGGGGACGTGGTCGGCAACGTGTAGTAGGCTACGTAGCTTGGTGTGGATGTTCCAATTCAGCTTCACGTATTTCACGATCTCCATAAGGTTGTCGTAGCCGATGAAGTAGTAGATGCGTGATCTTGCTTTGTTAGGCCCGTAGTAGGTGTTGCCGACGTGGATGTGCGTGTTGATGGCCGTCAGCTGGTGAGTCAAGAGCTGGTCGTGAATAAAGCGTCCGAACTCGGTCTCGTCGCTGGCGTGGTAGCTGCCGATCGCGTTGTCGGTGTGGAGATGTCATGATCGTCGTCCTAGTCCTTGGTTGAGGTCCGTAAACAGGATAGGCGTGACGCGAGCGGGAGTGGCGGTGCTTTCCAGTGTTGGTGATGACCTGCTCCGTTCGGTCGTGGTGGGAAATACGCAACGATGAGTCGAAGACGGAGCTGGCCTCGGTGCAGCTCGACGGCGCCTGCGCGGCCCCGCAGGTCGGGTTGTAGGGGGTGCAGTACTTTGACGATGTCTATCTTGCGGAAGAGGCGCTTGGATGCTGCGATGCTGCAGCCTGCTGAGCTGTTTGTGCGGGCCCCACGGCCCCAGCCGAAGTGGACCCATGTATGGTGGAGGCTGTCCTCGAGATGGCGCGGGGCGTCGGTGGTGCGTTGTCGTATCTTGGTGCCTACGTACATCATAATCTGAAGGGCACGGCATGTGTCGGATATGTGGTCGAGACGCCTTGGGACCCCCTTAAGCGAGAACGGGTTCCATCCAAGTATCGTGATGGCCTTCGTCGTGGCGTGATGTGGGCGTACGTCGGGGTCAGGGCGGCGCGGGGGTGGGCTAGCAGTCTCGCTATGATGAAGAGACGGAGCCCCCCCATGTCCAGGAATCGCATTCGGAGGAGGTGGGGGGGCTGGAAATTGATGATCAGGTCGTTCGTCACCAGGGTCCCGTTCATGTCGAAACTCAAGTCCAGGTGGAAATTCAAGGTCCGCATGCAATTGTTCCGCTGGTGGC
>CAUYUJ010013336.1:637436-742968 GCA_963575745.1 Prorocentrum cordatum
ATGCCACTTCAGACTTCCAAAAATCATGTCAGTCGTGCAAAATGCAAATGGGACTTCACACTTCAAAACTTCATGTCAGTCGTGTGAGATGCCCAATGGAACTTCAAACTTCAAAACGTCATGCCAGTCGTGTGAGATGCCCATGTAGATCCAAACGTCAAAACTTCATGTCAGTCGTGTAAGTTGCCCGTGGAACTTCAAACTTCAGAACTTCATGTCAGTCGTGTAGGATGCCGCTTCAAACTTCAAGCTATCATGCCAGTCGTGTAAGATGCTCATGGAACTTCGAACTTCAAAACTTCATGTCAGTCGTGTAAGATGCCCAGTGGGACTTCAAACTTCAGACTTCATGTCAGTCATGTAAGATGCCCATCGGCGCTACGAAAGTTTTGACCCGTTTTGTGTTTTCAGCTGAACAACGCCTGAGCATCACATTGGTTATGAACACCACGACGGCCGTGAGCATCACTCCACAGCCTGAGAGCACCACAGAAACTATGAGCAGCCGAGCGCGGGTTATCACCTTGACGCTAGCACTCTCGTGGCGGGAGCGCCATTTCGAGTTCGAACGGAACAAATGCCGAACTTCATTTTGCAGGAAGTCCTGTGCGGGGGCGCCATTTCGAAATCGAGGCAGAAAGATTTCGATTTCTATGTTTAAGGAAGTCCTGTGTGGGAGCGCCATTTCGAAATCGAAGCAGAAAGGTTTCGAGTTCTATGTTTGCGGAAGTCCTAGGCGGGAGCGCCATTTCGAAATCGAGCCCGAAAGTTTCGAAATCGTTCGAACTCGGTTTTTCGAGGAAGTATCAAGCGAAACCGCCGTTTCAAAATGGCCACACCGTTTGGCATTTAAAATTTGAAAAGCTCTGACCCGAAAACTCGAAAACGCAGCTTTCGCATGGGACTTCCCCCCAAAAACGAGCTCGACTGGATTTCGACACCCTCGGGCTCGATTTCAAAATGTGGCTTTCGCCTAGGACTTCCCCCCCAAAACGAGCTCGACTGGATTTCGAAACCCGCGGGCTCGATTTCGAAAGGGCGGTGCCGCCCGAGACTGGAGCGAAAAATGCTTCAACCGAACATTGTACTGGGGCCCCGCGGCCTAACGGGCCCACTGCCAACGTTGTACTGGGGCCCCGTCGCCTACCGGGAGGCGTTGAATTTTGGCCGAACTTTCGTAGCGGCGAATTGGAGCTTCAAACTTCAAAACTTCGTGTCAGTCGTGTAAGGTGCCAATGGAACTTCAAAATTCAAAACTTCATGTCAGTCGTGTAAGATGCCCAGTGGAACTTCAAACTTCAAAACTTCATGTCAGTCGTGTACGATGCCACTTCAGACTTCCAAGAACCATGCCAGTCGTGCAAGATGCCCAGTGGAACTTCAAACTTCAAAACTTCATGTCAGTCGTGTAAGATGCCCAGTGGAACTTCAAGCTTCAGAACTTCATGTCAGTCGTGTAAGATGTCCATGCAACTTCAAACTTCAAATCATCACGTCAGTCGTGTAAGTTGCCCATGGAAGTCCAAACTTCAAAACTGCATGTCTGTCGTGTAGGATGCCACTTCAAACTTCAAGCTATCATGTCAGTCGTGTAAAATGCGTATGGCACTTCGAACTTCAAAACTTCATATCAGTCGTGTAAGATGCCCAGTGGGACTTCAAACTTCAAGACTTCATATCAGCCATGTAAGATGCCCATCGGCGCTACGAAAGTTTTGACCCGTTTTGTGTTTTCAGCTGAACAACGCCTGAGCATCACATTGGTTATGAACACCACGATGGCCGTGAGCTTCACTCCAAAGCCTGAGAGCACCACAGAATCTATGAGCAGCCGAGCGCCGGTTATCACCTTGACGCTAGCACCCCCGTGGCGGGAGCGCCATTTCGAGTTCGAACGGAACAAATGCCGAACCTCATTTTGCAGGAAGTCCTGCGCGGGGGCGCCATTTCGAAATCGAGGCAGAAATGTTTCGATGTCTATGTTTGAGGAAGTCCTGTGCGGGAGCGCCATTTCGAAATCGAAGCAGAAAGGTTTCGAATTCTATGTTTGCGGAAGTCCTCGGCGGGGGCGCCATTTCGAAATCGAACCCGAAAGTTTCGAAATCGTTCGAACTCGTTTTTTCGATAAAATAGCAAGCGAAACCGCCGCTTCGAAATGGCCACACCGTTTGGCATTTAAAATTTGAAAAGCCCTGACCCGAAAACTCGAAAACGCAACTTTCGCATCGGCTTTCCCCCCAAAAATGAGCTCGACTGGATTTCGAAACCCTCGGGCTCGATTTCGAAATGCGGCTTTCGCCTAGGACTTCCCCCAACAACGAGCTCGACTGGATTCCGAAACCCGCGGGCTCGATTTCGAAAGGGCGGCGCCGCGCGAGACTGGAGCGAAAAATGCTTCAACCGAACATTGTACTGGGGCCCCGCGGCCTAGCGGGCCCACTGCCAACGTTGTACTGGGAGCCCGTCGCCTAACGGGAGGCGTTGAATGTTGGCCGAACTTTCGTAGCGGCGAAGTGGAACTTCAAACTTCAAAACTTCATGTCAGTCGTGTAAAATGCCAATGGAACTTCAAACTTCAAAACTTCATGTCAGCCGTGTAAGATGCCCAGTGGAACTTCAAACTTCAAAACTTCATGTCAGTCGTGTACGATGCCACTTCAGACTTCCAAGAATCATGCCAGTCGTGCAAGATGCCCAGTGGAACTTCAAACTTCAAAACTTCATTCGTGTAAGTTGCCCATGGAATTTCAAACTTCAAAACTTCATGTCCGTCGTGTAAGATGCCCATGAAACTTCAAACGTCAAAACTTCATGTCAGTCGTGTAAGTTGCCCATGGAACTGCAAACTTCAAAACTTCATGTCACGCGTGTAAGATGCCACTGCAAACTTCAAGCGATCATACCAGTCGTGGAAAATGCTCATGGAACTTCGAACTTCAAAACTTCATGTCAGTCGTGTAAGATGCCCAGTGGAACTTCAAACTTCAAAACTTCATGTCAGTCACGTAAGATGCCCATCGGCGCTACGAAAGTTTTGACCCGTTTTGTGTTTTCAGCTGAACAACGCCTGAGCATCACATTGGTTATGAACACCACGATGGCCGTGAGCTTCACTCCAAAGCCTGAGAGCACCACAGAATCTATGAGCAGCCGAGCGCCGGTTATCACCTTGACGCTAGCACCCCCGTGGCGGGAGCGCCATTTCGAGTTCGAACGGAACAAATGCCGAACCTCATGTTGCAGGAAGTCCTGTGCGGGGGCGCCATTTCGAAATCGAGGCAGAAAGGTTTCGAATTCTATGTTTGCGGGCGTCCTAGGCGGGGGCGCCATTTCGAAATCGAACCCGAAAGTTTCGAAATCGTTCGAACTCGTTTTTTCGAGAAAATAGCAAGCGAAACCGCCGCTTCGAAATGGCCACGCCGCTTGGCATTTAAAATTTGAAAAGCCCTGACCCGAAAACTCGAAAACGCAGCTTTCGCATTGGACTTCCCCCCCAAAACGAGCTCGACTGGCCTTCGACACCCTCGGGCTCGATTTCGAAATCTGGCTTTCGCCTAGGACTTCCCCCAAAAACGAGCTCGACTGGATTCCGAAACCCGCGGGCTCGATTTCGAAAGGGCGGTGCCGCCCGAGACTGGAGCGAAAAAATGCTTCAACCGAACATTGTGCTGGGGCCCCGCGGACTAACGGGCCCACTGCCAACGTTGTACTGGGGCCCCGTCGCCTAACGGGAGGCGTTGAATTTTGGCCGGACTTTCGTAGCGGCGAACTGGAACTTCAAACTTCAAAACTCCATGTCAGTCGTGTAAGATGCCAATGGAACTTCAAAGCTCAAAACTTCATGTCAGTCGTGTAAGATGCCCAGTGGAACTTCAAACTGCAAAACTCCATGTCAGTCGTGTACGATGCCACTTCAGACTTCCAAAAATCTTGTCAGCCGTGCAAATTGCCAATGGAACTTCGAACTTCAAAACTTCATGTCAGTCGTGTAAGATGCCCAGTGGAACTTCAAACTTCAAAACTTCATGTCAGTCGTGTAATATGCCCATGTAGCTTGAAACGTCAAAACTTCATGTCAGTCGTGTAAGTTGCCCATGGAACTTCAAACTTCAAAACTTCATTTCAGTCGTGTAAGATGTCACTTCGAACTTCAATATATCATGTCAGTCGTGCAAAATGCAAATGAAACTTCAAACTTCAAAACTTCATGTCAGTCGTGTAAGATGCCCAGTGGAACTTCAAACATCAAAACTTCATGTCAGTCATGTAAAATGCCCGTCGGCGCTACAGAAGTGTTGACCCGTTTTGTGTTCTCAGCTGAACAACGCCTGAGCATCACATTGGTTATGAACACCACGACGGCCGTGAGCATCACTCCAAAGCCTGAGAGCACCACAGAACCTATGAGCAGCCGAGCGCCGGTTATCACCTTGACGCTAGCACCCCCGTGGCGGGAGCGCCATTTCGAGTTCGAACGGAACAAATGCCGCGCTTCTCGAACCTCGCGACAGCCGCAGGCCCCAACACGTACGCGAGGCCGCTGTCCTAGCCGATGTCCGACGCATTCTTCTCGCTCTGCAGCTCGTCGCCCGCGTCGCGACGGGGCTCCTTGGCGCCGGGCACGCCAAGCCAGGCGCTGGCCACCCGCGCCCGCGCTCTCCACCAGGAAGCCCCCCCGACTGCAATGCCACGCTTTGCTCCAGCATGGCATTCCGGGTGTGCCAGCGGCGGCGGCGTCCCAGAGCCTGCAGCACCGCCCGCGTCTGCCTTCCAACCCCCTTCGCGGGGAGGGCCAGGCTCAGCCCCTGCCTTCCAACCCCCTTCACGGGGAGGGCCAGGCTCAGCCCTGTCCAGCGGCGCCAGGGGCCCGCGGCCCAGCCCCTTGAGGACCGCCTCGGCGATCTCGTCGCTGCTGGGCTGTAGGCTCAGACGGCCCCATACGCCAGGCGGCTTTGGGATGTAAGGCATCGCCGCGGAGCGCAGCGGCGTGCGGCGCGCGGGCGCCCCCAAAGGCCGCGAACCCGCAGGCTCCGCAGCGCAGACCTCGACCTCCAACCGCGGGAGGACCACGGCGGCCTCCGCCAGGCATATCTCGACGATGCACTCCACGTGCTCACGCGCGGCCAGGCCCCGAGGCGCGGCCCTGCTGCCACCACCTCTGCGATGGCCGCGTCGGAGGCCGTCGCGAAGCCGCCGACTGGCACGCGCAGCGCGTGCCACGCGGCGTTGCGGCGGCGCCTGCGCCGGCCGCACACTCGAGCGCCCGCAGCAGCGGCCTGCAAGGCCGGCCGAGCCGCCAGCTCTCGGTCGCGCCAAGAGCCTGGGGCGACTCCGCCAGCTGGCACCAGCAGGCCCTTGAGGCGCTCGATCTCCAGCCGGGCCTCCGACAACTCTTGCACCAACCGCTGAACTTGGCGGTCCGCGGCAGCCCGGGCCCCAGCTGCCACACGGAGGGGCTCCCGCGCCATCTGCCGGCCCAAGCTAGCTTGAACCGAGCTGGCTTGAGCCAACATGGCTACGGAGGGGGAGGAGGAGGAGGAGGGGGAGGAGGAGGGGGAGGAGGGGGAGGAGGAGGGGGCGGAGGGGGAACAAAATGGAGGGGGAGGTAGAATACGCCATGCCGTTGTTCCATCCAAAACGCAGGGGGCCCAAACGATCCTCAAGCCCAATCTGCATACGCCTTCACCTGAAGTCCAGGAAGATCGGCTTCGCCCGAAGTCCAGGAGGATGGGTTTCATGGGATGTGAGCATGGACAAACCCTCAGATCAGACGTTGCAGGGACATTGCAAATCGCACAACATCACGACCAAAATTCTAGATCCCACCTTTCTGATGTATCTGCCGAGCCAGATCGATCCGTGAGGGCCACGGGGCCCGACAGCTGGCGAGAACTCCCGGGGCAACAAAAATTGCAACGCTCCGACCTGAGAAAATTCCCCCTAGGGGGCAGGGGCGCCCTCAGAACTCTTCCTTGCAGGTCTTGCCAGAGGAGCCCCCGCTTCCTCTGCGTCCTCTCCTCCTCGTCCTCCTCCTCGTCCTCGTCCTCGTCCTCGTCCTCGTCCTCGTCCTCGTCCTCGTCTTCGTCGTCCTCCTCCTTCTCCTCCTCCTCCTCCTCCTCCGCCTCCTCCTCCCTGGACGCCCGAAATGGGTACGGAAAAAATTGGCTTGGTGCCCAACCACAGATGTGCTGGGCAGGCGGCCTCGTCTACGATGGGAAATCGCCGCGGCCACAAAATGCGCAAGAACTGCTGCTGGTCTTCGTGCCAATTCTTTCCACACCCAAATCGATCGCACCGGTCCTCCTCTTCCTGACCGTCTCCTCCAGACCTCGCCAGGGCGCCCTCCGGCATCCCTCCTCGGGGAAAAACCAAGCGGCACCGATGCCGCCATTCCCCAGACCTCTCCCGGGGTGCGTTCTGACCAGGACTTCGAAGCGAATCCAGCGGTGGCGACGAGGGCCGCCCAGGAGGCCCTCAAAGGGAGAAACCAAGGAAGAGTAGAGGTTTTGGGTGCGTCTTCCTTCCCGGAAAGTCACTCCGGCGAAAAGCCGCTCTTGCGTGCAGCTGAAGCCTCCGGACGTCCGCGGGAGCCTGCGCGAGCGCGGGACTGGCGCCCGAGCCGCCCCGGGCGCGCGCGCCCCACCGGCGGGATCGTGCGGCCGCCGCGCACTGGCGCGCCGACCGCCGTCGCCGCCGCCGCCGCCGCCGTCATCGTCGCCGCCGCCGCCGACGCCACCGCCGCCGCCGCCGCCATCGTCGTCGTCGTCGTCGTCGTCGTCGTCATCGTCGTCGTCGTCGTCGTCGTCGTCGTCGTCGTCGTCGTCGTCGTCGTCGTCGTCGTCGTCCTCGGGGGCGCGGCAGCCTTGCTGGGCGGAGCTGCAGGCGCGCCCAGCCCTCCAAGGCTGGCCGCCGGCCCGGGCTCGCCGAGCCCCGGGAGTCCCTCAGCCATGGTGCCCCCGACCGGCCAGCCTCTCGGGGAGGGCGGAGAGGAGGAGGGGCAGGAGGAGGCAGGAGGGAAAAGGAGAGGGAGCAGGAGCATGAGGAGGAGGAGGAGGAGGAGGAGGAGGAGGAGGAGGAGGAGGAGGAGGGAGAGGGGGAAGAGGAGAAGGAGGAGGGGGAGGAGGAAGAGGGACGAGGACGAGGAGGAATGTCATCGACTGTCATCGTCTGTGTTCTGGGGCTTTCCGTGGAAGGGGCACAAGCGGATGACACCCCTGCTCGCCGACCGTGACCCGCCCAGCCGAAAGGCATGTGGCGACGGTGAGCTTTGCGCACAAAGCCGTTCTGCAGCTGATAACCTTGGTTCCAACTACCCTCAAAACGAGCCGCGACGAGTGCCGCCACTGCCCGCCCAACTCGATCGACACGCTGCTCTAGACTCACCGACCGAGTCAATGCACAGACACCTGGGCCGCTCTCGAGCCAAACTATACACGGTTCTAGCTGAAAACGTTTCCGTCTGCTGCCACTGCCTTCTCGCACGAATTGATCTCGCACGATTGTGCCTCGCACGCTCCTCCAACATTTGAGCAGCGACAGAGCTGCTGCCACTGCCCCCACTGCTACCACTGCCTGCTCTCCGATGCGTGCCCGTGCTCGTCACGCGCACTCTTGAGTCTCCTGCGCACGAGTTGGTCCCAACGCGGGAGCTGCGCTGTAGCTGATGGCGTCGGGCTCGCGTCCTTCCTCCACTCTTGCTGCCACTGCCTGCCCTTCTGGCACGTCATGGTTTTCTGGCACGGCCTGTCCCAAGCATTGTAGCTGATGTTGTCTACAATGCTGTGTTATTTACGAAATCGGGCTCCAGCTTCGCCTCCCCATTTCTCGCAGAGTAGTGCAGGAATCGCCTGTTCACCCTTCCCGCACGCCCTGATCCCAAGGCTGCAGCCGAGGACATCGGGTTCTAGCTTCGATTTTGCCTCTCGCTGAGTAGCGACGGATCGTGCGGCCTCTGCTCACGTTTCTCGCACGCGCTGTACGCAGCGCTGTTGATGACAAGCTCGGGTTCCAGCTGCGCCTTCTCCTTCTCGCAGAGTGGTGCCATAGCCGCCTCCCGCTGCTCGCCATTCTCGCACGCCCTGATCCCAACGCTATAGCTGATGAGATCGGGCTCCAACTTCGCCTTTCACATCTCGGCGATGTGCGCTGGTGAAACTGCCCTCTGTCTGTTGCGCCGATTCCAGCGTGGTAGCTAGTTGCGCTTGTCTCTGCTGGCCTGTATCGGCTTCAGCTGCCGCACCCAGCTCCCTCGCACTTCGAAACCAGCTGTGTAGCTGATGCCGTCGGCGCTGCGGTGCTCCTCCCCCGAAGCCTGGCCCCACTGGGGTTGTGAAAGTCTTTAGGCCTTGTGGTCTGGCTGGTCACTTCCACCACATGGTCCCACCTGTGTGGCCGATGACGTTGGGCCCTGGCGCGGGAACCACAGCGTGAACTCCCATGGTTCCCCCGCGAAGAACGTGGAGGTGCCACACTCGAGTCCCATGGAGCCTTATTGATAGTGGGGAGAGGGTGGCGGGGAAAGGGGGGGGGGCAAGAACGAGACGAGGGGGGAGAAGACCATCACCTGGCTCTTCATGGCTCGTGGAAGCGGTGCCCCTCCTAAATTCTGCCGCCCGCAACTTGGGACCCCCCTGCCTGAGAGAAATGCTTTGGGACGAGACGGATGAGGAGGAGGAGGAGGACGAGGAGGCCGAGGACGAGGAGGAGGAGGAGGAGAAACATGAGCAAGAGAAGGGGCAGAATGCGCAGGCGGAGATGGATGAGGAGGAGAAAGTTGGAGGAGGAGGAGCAGTAGGAAAATGAGGACCAGTGCACATTCAAGACGCATCAGCGATGTTGCAATATACCCTCCCTCCAAATTCCCTCTTCGTAAGGCCTATTGCGAGAAATGTGCCATTAAGGGACAACCATCTCAGAGTCGTAAACCGTGCCAAAACATCGCTCTGGGAATGCCATCGTCGCGAATCAACGTGACCGTTGCGTCCTGACAGTCCTCGTGCCCGAGGACTTGGACTTGGACTTCGACCATGCGAATCCTTGAAACTGTCGTACACGTTTAAAGCAAATGCACGCGGTGCTAAGGCGGATCAACATGTTGAAACAGAACCGCCCTTCATCCTTGTAACGGTTGCGAACGTTTGAAAGAATGTGTGAAGAGTTACGGCGAGAACAACATGTTGAACATCCGTCCTCGACCCTGCTGCGAACGTTTAAAACGAATGTGCGCGGCCCTAGTGCGAGAACCACATTGTGAAGACCACCCGCCCCGCATCCGAGAAACTGTTGGCTCCAGGATCACACATGGCGAGGAAATCTCAAACGAACCGCTCGGCCCGCCCTGCCGACACGACCGGGGGTGCAACAGGGACATGGACGAGGAGCAGCAGCAGCAAGAGGAGGGGAGAACACGGCGAGGAAGGAACAGCACCAACGGGACTCTGACCTGCGCGCCCAGACACGAGCAGTCAGAGAGGGGGCAAGCGGAGGGGCAGAGGAAAAGAGGAGAGGATCTCGAGAAGGATGGTGAGAACCTCGAGGAGGAGGAGGAGGAGGAGGAGGAGGAGGAGGCGGAGGACCAGTGCAAATCCAAGACACATCAACGATGTTGCAATGAACTCTCCCTCCACATTCCTTCTTCATAGTCCGTGCAAAAAACTCGTCGTTATTACAGGAAGTGGCCCACTGAAAGACAACAGGATTCAGGCTCGTTAAAGCAACAGCGTTGCATTTGCAAGTTGACAGAATTTCGCGCACCTCTCAATTGCTGAAATTACTTGACATTCCTAGAACGTATCAAAACACAGTTTCTGGAACTTGAACACCGCGAATCAAAGTGACTGTTGCTTCCTGACAATCTTGAGTCGTGCCAGAACGCCATTCCTGGGATTTCAACACCGCGTATTCACGTCGTGACGGTTGAGCCCTGACACTCTTAAGCCGTACCAGACCATTCCTGGTACTTCAGCACCGCGGCTCTGACAAATTGTTGTAAGCGTTTACAACGAATGTGCGCGGCGCTGAAGCGAGAACCGCATTGTGAAACTGAGCCGGTCTCTATCCTTGAAGTCGTTGCAAGCTTTTCAGACGAATGTGCGCAGCGCTAGGGCGAGAACTCCATTTCGAAAGCAACACGTCCTCTATCCTTGAAGCCTTTGCAGACTGTTTAAAACTAATGTGCGCGGCACATCGGCGAGAGCTCCGTGTTGAAAGCGGTCCGCACTACATCCTTGAAACCTTTGAGAACTTCAAGCTTAAAGATAATAAATGGCGGGGAATCCCCAGGCGAAACGCCCGGCCCAGCCTACGGACACGTCTGGGGGTGCGACATGGAGAAGTTATTCTGAAGGAAAATGGATTGAGGAGGAACGCCCTTGCGGGTTACCTCGACAAGCGTCGAGCCTGTTCAGTGGCACCCCATGGGAGCATCCCCTACCATCTTGTTGGCCGACGGTAATCGACGCTAGTCGACGCTAGCCGACGCTAACCGACACTATCTCATTGATTACCAAATTCTACTCGACGCTAACCGACGCTAAGGACGGAATTAACACAGTATACAAGGCTCCCATGACTTGCTACTGGAAGCTGTGTCCTCAGGATCCGCCGAGCGCGTGGGATACCTCTGGGATGCACGTCTGTCAGAAGAAATAGGTACATGACATGAAGTAGGAAGGCGGATGAAGCAGATTGGGTCCAGGCCCTACCAGAGTATGACAACACGCACACACACAGCAAAAGCAGATCGGCTCTTGAAGTAGGAAGGCGCTAGGAGTAGACTGGGATCTGGGGATCCAGAAACCCGCCACCGTGCCTCTGGGTACGGAGTGGGCGTGTCCTCAGATCCTTTGCCTCATCCCCGGAGCCCCAGCCCTCAGCCCCGAGGAATCTCCGAGGGCCCCGGAGCCCAGATCTCTATATCCGGGGCGTGCCGCGGCTCCTCCGGGGCCCAGCGCGTCTCCCCGCATGCTCGCTGGCTCTCTCTCTCTCCCTCCCCTCTTGCGCAATTCAGGCCGCAGCCAGCGCTACGACTTTTGGACGGCGTGCGGCACTTTCGCTTCGCTTGCGATCCAAAAAGTCTCCCCGCGTGAAATTTCGGGCCCTAGAGCGCCCCGAGACGGGTCAGCGGAGCCCCGAGGAGGCCCTCAAGACGGCCCACGAGGGCCACTCGAAGACTGCCTCGGAGAGCCCCCCTCGACGGCCCAAGGCGCCGCAAGAGGTACCGCAGACGGCCAAAAGATCCTCGAGACTCTTGGGCTCCTCTTGGAGCGCTGTTGGGGCGCTCTTGCAGGTTTCACGGCTCGGCCTTCGCCTCAAAATATTCAAAAAGGGCCCCAAGACTGCCCCAAGTGGCCCAAGGGCCCGCGAATAGTGCCCCACAGGAACCGAAGACATCCCCAAGAGGACCCAAATGAGCTCCATGAGAGCTCCTCAAGACGTGAAGACGACCGGTGTCACATGTGACGGCCGTCCTCTCCCTCCGTTTTTCATCTTTATCATCACTGTCATCATCCATCACCACCACCGCCATCGCCATGGCCAATATCGTCATCGCCATCATCATGATGTTCTCCATCCCCGTCGTCCGCATGAGTCATCGTCATCGTCTCCACGTCCCTCTCCTCCTCCTCACAATCATAATCCTCATCCTCTTTATCCTCCTCATCCTCGTCCGGATCACCATCATCACCGTGATCATCGCATATATTACCAATATAGGCACGGCGCGGAAGAACATGCCACGTTACTTACGGCTCTCCCAAGCCTCGGGACACGAGGTGTCACGCATTACAGATTCCTGTCAATCGCCACTAAAGTTTCTGGTCTGGCACGGTGGCGGGATTTGCCGCAGGCAGCTGGATACTGAAGCGTGTGGTTGTCAATTTGAAGATTCGTAAGCCTCCGAACGGGAGGTTGTCAAACGTGTGAGAGGATCCCTGTCTACACCCCACGATCGCTGACATCCCCCTTCTACCAGACCTTTAGATCAAACATTGCTCGTACACACCCTCACTGTCTCAACGGCGGCCTGCGGCTGGTGCCAAAAATATCAAGAAATATAGGATGCCACGCATTGGGCAACACTTGAGCAAGAAACGATTGCGTTGCTTGAAGTCGCCCTCACACGCTCGCCCCAAATCCTCTCCTGAAACAGCATATGCTCATATGTTCGTTATGCTGCCTGAGTCCCCTTCTCATGCAAAACCCTTTGCTGCTGCCCACCTCCACCACCGCCGTCGGTAACGATTCGCGAACATGCGCACCACGTGCGCATGAGCATCCGTCGGACTCTACTAGTGGCTGGCGATCGTCAGGACGAGGCGCTGCAACGTGGTGGTCAACAGAGACGAAGACTGATAGCACGTCGCCCTCACGCCCACCGTGCGAGCCTATGCATATCCTCTTGCCCCTCCTGCTTCCCTGCATCTCTTGCTGTCGATTTCTCGTTTGTCCTGCGATGCTTTTTCTGCCGCACTTCCGAGGGGAGCCGGAAGGGGGGGGGACCGGCTCAGGGGGGAGGGAACCATGACCTGGATAGACCGTCGATCTATCGGCGATGCGTCGCCGATAGATCGGCGATGGGCTCTCGACGGCGAAACCGCGCATTCCTGGACAGACTAAAGTGCCCAGGCACCGATCCGGCAAGGAATGGGCGACTAGGGGTCGATGCTTTTCCACCTGGGCCTGTCCCCAACATCTGGCCGTAGCTCCTGATTTACGCCACGAATATATATATATATATATATATATATATATATATAATATATATATGTAACATGGATTTACGTATGTATGTTTGATATTATGGACGCCCCCCTTCGTCTCTACCACGGCCACCGATCGATATCTCCACTCTCCGTTTTCTCCTCCTCCCCCTCCCCCTCCACCTTCTCCTCCTCCTCCTCCTCGGAATCAGCGAAGTCGCGAAAACCACAGAAAAGCTTTCGAAAGCCAAACAAAACACACAAAGACTATGATTCCTGGAGAACCTTGGCCGCCCCCCTCTCCCCAGAAGTTCTACAGAAATCATTCCCAACCAACCTGTGTTGTTGGGTCCTCGTTTTGAAGAGACGGTCCCCGCGTTCTTCCTTCCTCCTTCCTCCTTCCTCCTCCTCTCCTTCCTCCTCCCTCCTCCCCCTCCCTTCTGGCACACCCCTCACACGTTTCGTGGCCCCATAGGGAGCTCCACCGAAGGCCCCAGTGGCTGCGCCCGCATGCGGTTCCACCCCCCATTCTGGCACACCCCTCACACGTTTCGTGGCCCCATAGGGAGCTCCACCGAAGGCCCCAGTGGCTGCGCCCGCATGCGGTTCCACCCCCCATTCTGGCACACCCCTCACACGTTTCGTGGCCCCATAGGGAGCTCCACCGAAGGCCCCAGTGGCTGCGCCCGCATGCGGTTCCACCCCCCATTCTGGCACACCCCTCACACGTTCGTGGCCCCATAGGGAGCTCCACCGAAGGCCCCAGTGGCTGCGCCCGCATGCGGTTCCACCCCCATTCTGGCACACCCCTCACACGTTTCGTGGCCCCATAGGGAGCTCCACCGAAGGCCCCAGTGGCTGCGCCCGCATGCGGTTCCACCCCCCATTCTGGCACACCCCTCACACGTTTCGTGGCCCCATAGGGAGCTCCACCGAAGGCCCCAGTGGCTGCGCCCGCATGCGGTTCCACCCCCCATTCTGGCACACCCCTCACACGTTTCGTGGCCCCATAGGGAGCTCCACCGAAGGCCCCAGTGGCTGCGCCCGCATGCGGTTCCACCCCCCATTCTGGCACACCCCTCACACGTTTCGTGGCCCCATAGGGAGCTCCACCGAAGGCCCCAGTGGCTGCGCCCGCATGCGGTTCCACCCCCCATTCTGGCACACCCCTCACACGTTTCGTGGCCCCATAGGGAGCTCCACCGAAGGCCCCAGTGGCTGCGCCCGCATGCGGTTCCACCCCCATTCTGGCACACCCTTTTCGTGGCCCCATAGGGAGCTCCACTGGCTGCGCCCGCATGCACGGCACACCCCTCACACGTTTCGTGGCCCCATAGGGAGCTCCACCGAAGGCCCCAGTGGCTGCGCCCGCATGCGGTTCCACCCCCCATTCTGGCACACCCCTCACACGTTTCGTGGCCCCATAGGGAGCTCCACCGAAGGCCCCAGTGGCTGCGCCCGCATGCGGTTCCACCCCCATTCTGGCACACCCCTCACACGTTTCGTGGCCCCATAGGGAGCTCCACCGAAGGCCCCAGTGGCTGCGCCCGCATGCGGTTCCACCCCCCATTCTGGCACACCCCTCACACGTTTCGTGGCCCCATAGGGAGCTCCACCGAAGGCCCCAGTGGCTGCGCCCGCATGCGGTTCCACCCCCATTCTGGCACACCCCTCACACGTTTCGTGGCCCATAGGGAGCTCCACCGAAGGCCCCAGTGGCTGCGCCCGCATGCGGTTCCACCCCCCATTCTGGCACACCCCTCACACGTTTCGTGGCCCCATAGGGAGCTCCACCGATGCAGGGCACACACATAGGGAGCTCCACCGAAGGCCCCAGTGGCTGCGCCCGCATGCGGTTCCACCCCCCATTCTGGCACACCCCTCACACGTTTCGTGGCCCCATAGGGAGCTCCACCGAAGGCCCCAGTGGCTGCGCCCGCATGCGGTTCCACCCCCCATTCTGGCGCACCCCTCACACGCTTCGTGGCCCCATAGGGAGCTCCACCGAAGGCCCCAGCGGCTGCGCCCGCATGCGGTTCCACCCTCCATTCTGGCACACCCCTCATACGTTTCGTGGCCTCATAGGGAGCTCCACCGAAGGCCCCAGTGGCTGCGCCCGCATGCGGTTCCACCCCCCATTCTGGCACGCCTGTGTCGCGTACGATCACAAGCTGTTGCTCCATCTGCGCAATGTAGTTGCGCAGGTTCTCGACCGTCGCAGATCGTTCACCTGAGTGTGACATCTCACGGCCAACCTGGTACTGCAGCTCACCTAAGATGCGGCGGTCTTCAGCGATCCTGGAATCGATGATCACTAAGGCGCCGTCGAGATCTTGGCGTAGAGCAGCAGTGTTGGCAGCGTTCGTCTGAACGCTCTGCATCAGTCCAGAGTACTGCCTGGACACGAAGGTTTCAACATGGTCTCGGAGCTCAGCTATTTCACCTGCAGCGGACGTTACCGCCGGCAGGTCGTCTGAGATGGAGAGGTGGGGAGCGTCAGCTTCCCTCTGCACCCTCTCGCGAGGAGCGCATGGCCTCTGTGAGGCGGCACGCGGGCTCGACCTTGATTCGTCGCATGGGCCCGTGGCCCCACGACGGTTGCGCAAGGACGAGCTGCGGCTAGGGCCGTGTGTGTGGTGTCTGATGAGATGATACCTAGGGGTGCTGCGTCTGCGGCTGCGCCGTCACTGGTCTACTGAGTTCCTCAAAGGTAGCAACGTGCTCCGATACAGGAACGGTCGCAGGGCTGGTCATGCCAGTGCCTGTGTTCCATCGGCGGTTAGCGCGAAAGCGCCCTGGAGCATCAGGACCAGCGGGGCTCGCGCCCGACGCAGTTGGGATTGCTCCCGACGGAAGAGGAGATGGAGGATCGAAGGTAGGCGTGTGAAATTCTCTACTGCCTGCTCCTACTCCTTCTCCTGTTCCCCCGCGGGCGGCGTGGCGGTGAAGTTCAGCAGCTAGCCGCGCCTCGGGTCCGTCTGAGCTGGGGGGGGGGTACCTGGGACACCTACACGGTCCACATTTTAAGGTTCTCCAACTCATCGCCGAGCCGTCGCGCCGTCGGAGAGCTCGGACGCGAGGCCCCGATGGACCCCTTGCGGCGCATGCGCCGCTTGGGTTCCATCGAGGCCGCGTGCGAGGTCGCGACGCGGGGTTCGATGAACTGTGAGCTTTAAAGGGCTGATAACCTGTGCATGGGGTTAGAGTACAAAGGCACAGAACCCCTGATCCGCTGGTAGAGGAAAGGAGGGACAGATGGATATCTTTTCCTCCTGCACGATCAAAGGTCTGATCGATCTAATCCAATACCTGAGCCCAAACGGCCAGGCGCCGGAGAGGCGAGGATAAGGAGTATAGATGAGGGTATTATACGGGTTCTACTCACACTGCGAAGCCAGCGGCCACAGCCGCGCCGACGGGCGCGAGGACTCCCCCGGGCCCGATGGCTGGTGGCGGTGCCAGCGCCGCGCCGTCAACCCGGGGTGCGTCTCCCGCGGCAGCCGCGGCCGGGGCGACGCCGCCGGCGGCGGCGGGGAGGCCCGCAGCCCCGCCAGGGAGGCCAAGTGCAGGACCCAGGGCCGTAGCCAGCGCACCAACTCCTCCGTCGACTCCGAGAGCGTGTGGAGGGGCCGCTGGGCCCGCGCCGCCAGCGCCGCCGCCGACAGCACCTCCGACGACGCGACCTCCCAGGTTGGGCTGCTTGCCATCCGCAAGCACTGCGAACCCACGCCGAGCGGCGGCAATCACCCTCTCGGCCTGGAACACCGCGGGTGTCGGCACATTCTGGAAACAATGCACCGGCACTGCTAGCCCGCCTGGTCCTGGTGGAGGCGCGCCGCCACATGCGCCGCCTGCCTGCAGCGCGGGGATGGCGGGGCACTGAGGGCACTGAGGGCAAGAAGGAGCCTTGGGGCAGGAGACAAGGTAAGTAAGTGAAGCCTCCCACCCCCAGGCGAGGGCCTGTGCCCGCATCCGAGGACGCGGAGCGACCTCGGAAAAGCTTGAGCCACAACGTTGTGCGGCCCCGCTCACTTCACTCCCACTTACTACCTTCCATACAAACATACATACATACATACATACATACATACATACATACATACATACATACATACATATAATGCTCACAGGGTAAAAGTGCATCATATGTATATGTATGCAACGCCCAGGCCCATTTTCCGCCAGGCGTGCGGAGCGATGCTATCTCTGGTGTCGACAAGTCTCCCGACTTTGCAATTACCGTTCAGAAGGTCTCGAGCTCGGGACAACACCCAACTTAAGACGCGAAGCAAGCTCCAGTTTCTTTTCTGTAATATTTAAAAAGAGAGGGCGGCGGTGGGGCAGACGGTTGGCCAGGAAAAACTATGGATCGGTGACGGCGTGTTTCGGTCTTCTGCGTATCATTAATCAGCAAGCTTTGTTCAATGAAACGCCCAGGCCCATTCTCCGCCAGGCGTGCGAAGCGATGCTATCTCTGGTGTCGACAAGTCTCCCGACTTTGCAGTCACAGTTCAGAAGGTCTCGAGCTCGGGACAACACCCAACTCAAGACGCGAAGCAAACTCCAGCTCTTTTTTGCATAGAACGGAACTTCTCTCCAAAAACGCAACTGGCTTCAGCCGCACCACACTTTCTTTGCTCTCTGTACTTGTCTTTCAGCAAGTGCAAGCTGGAAGCAACGAACGATGCTGGCACACAGGTCGGCTGGGTAAGCCTCGGCTAAGAGCTTGAGAAAAATGCCGGCATATTTTTTCCCTGGAGCCGGTCGCGCGGCCGACCTGTGCGGGAGCAGATCCCACGGGGGCCACAGCAGAGGCGACCGAGGGGCTGCAAGTCAACGTGATCGTATATAATGCGGGTGCGTTTCCGGCACGATTGGCCGAATTGGCAGACATCTAACACGACAGTACGGCATTTTCTCAGCAGACCTTTGAACTGTGGCGTCAGCCATATTCTAGACAGGTGAGGATGCTCGATGGCGACCGGCACTCGCACGGCCTGGCATAGAGCGAAGAGCGAGGCCGAAAATCTCATTAAGGCGTTGCCGACCCTAACCTTCTCAGCGTCTCGAGGCGCCAGGTCGGGCAAGCCCGTCGCATGCGCATCACTCCGAAGGGGCGGTGGCCCAGGTCGGATGTCCCGTGCGCGGCTCCAGCTGTGGCACGGGCCCCCCAGCCACGCGGCGGCGATCAGCCCGTTGTTGACCCATCCTCGCACCAGGCGCTGCGCGCGCCGGCGGGCCAGGTCATGCTCATCGCCCCAGCGGATGTCCCACTCGAAGATGGCAAACCCCAGGGCTCGCTGCCGCCGCCGCCAGGCATGGCTGAGCTTGCCAGAGCCGCTGAACACCTCGAGCGCTACGGCGCCGCCCGCACGGGTGGCAAAGGCCGGCAGCGCCCGCAGAGGATGCCGCCAATCTTCTTGGCGCAGGCGATGGCGTGCTCGAGGAAAGGCCCCGGCAGCTTGGCCAGCTGGTCGGCGATGCGGCCGCCCAGCGGCCGCGAGCCTTCACCTCTGGGATGCCTCGGCGGCCGCTGGCGAGGTCGGCGGGCGCCCCGCCGCGCCGCAGCTGGTGCAGGCCGGGCGGGCCCTCGAGCCCGAGCTGCTGGCCCGCCGCTCGGAACGCCTGCGCCAGCTGCGCGCGCCGCACCTGCGCCACCAGCTCCTCGTCGCCGACGCCGTCTCGTTGTACGCGCCGGTCTTGCTGGACGTCTCCATTGGGAACAGCACGAGCGACCACGCGTCGCGCCCGGCCGCCCGCACCGGCGGCGCCACCTGCCGCCCCTCAGCGACATCAGCTCCACGGGCCGGAGGTAGAAGACGAACATCACGATGGCGAGGCGCGCGGCGTGCAGGTCCTGGTTGGCCGCGAGCTTGTTCGCCACCGCACGCGTGACCTCCCGCGGGAGTGGAAGTCGGCTTCGAGGCGGCACCAGCCGCCTCCACCCCTTCAGAGCTCGGGCGAACCTGGGCAGCCCGACCGTGGCCAGCAGCCGCGGGTAGTAGTACTGCAGCGCCGCCTTCAGCCTGGCCCCCTCCTGCGCGTCGCCGCCGTCGAAGAACGTCTGATGGGCCCACTCCAGGGCCGCCTCGTCGTAGTCCGCGGCGGTCCTGAGGCGGAGGCCCAGGGTCGCGGCGAAGCTCCTGAACTCGGCGAGGGCGGACTGGTAGACCCGCTGGTTGCGGCCCCCCACGCTCTCCCTCTCCAGCAGCGAGAGGCCCTCGCTGTCCGCCGCGCGCTTGTCCTCGGGACCCCCCCCCCTGCCGCGCGGCGGCACGCTCCGTCCTGGTGGCCTGCGCCTCCGGCCGCGGCTTGACCCGTCGGGTCGCCGGCTTCGCCTGGGCCCGCCCCGCAGGGCGCGCGCGCGGCGCCGGCGGCAGCGGCGCAGCGCGCGCCAGGGCCGGCGGCGCGGCCGGGCTCGCCCGCCGCTTCGCTGCGCCACCTGGTCGGATCAGGCTGTCCGACGGGGAGGGCGTGTCCCGAAGAGCCTCCAGGCTCGGGACACCACCGCGCGGGCGAGGAAGCCCCGTCGACATCCGGCTCTGCCAGTCCTGGTGGAGGCCGAAAGCCTGGTGGTTTGAGCCCAAATGGCTTCGGCTGGCAATGTCGAGAGGGCTCGTCGGCCACGTTCAACTCAGACCGAATCCACCGAACACGAGGATACAAATCGGCCGCAAACACCGTCGCGCCCACTGTATGCACTCTCTCATTAAGGCTACGCTCGACGATCGGCCCTTCTCGAAAGCGAGGACCTCGGACAGCCCATCGGTCAAAAACAAGACTCGCTTGCCAAACTCGCTTAAACCTCGGCTAACGTGACGGACTCCCCAGACCAGAGCGGGCCCCTCCAAGATGGGCATCGCCTCCCGACGCCTCCAGCGGCCAGCCGAGACGGTGGTCCAGGAGCCCTGGAGGATCTGAGGCCCGATCTCCGGGACGACCCCACTCCGGTCAACCTCGCCTAGGGCATCCAGGTGCCGGGCCGTCCCGACACGGTCCAGGTCACCCAGACCGGCCGCCGCGGCCATGCTGAGCTCCTCCCGGAGCGAGGCGCCCCTCGGCCGAACCCGATCCTCAGCCCCCCGCGAGAAGCGCCACCGGTCCGACCACCGGCCAGCCTCCGCGATGGACTGGAGATCGCGCTCCGCCAAACACACGCCCAAGCCCCGGGGGAAGCGTCTGTGCACCGCGCCGTTGGGCTCCACTCGGCATCGAGGCGACGACGGAGGAAGGGGGGGAGGCCTATTGCCCAGCGAAGCTCCCTCCGCACGGCCGCCCACAACTTACGACGGGTGTCGGCCCCCCGCTAAGCGAAGGCGCACGCAGCTGAAAGCAAGCAGAGGGCCTCTGGTCGAATGCGAGCGGCGAACGTGAAATGTCCTATGATGGCCTCGAGGTCCCTACCAGTAGCAAAGCCCCTCTCCAAGAGACCCTCGATGCCAAGACGGAGCCTCCACACTCTACGACGAGGCTCACGCGAACCAGGGGACACTCCGCACCGAAGTCCCATCCCAAGACGGAGCCACCGGTCGAGCTCTCGCGAGGATGCGTCCTGAGCCCCGCGGCGGTCAAAGCCTTGTGCACGGAATCGGCCACGGCGTCGACCTCTTCGGCCCGACGCCCGATGGCAGCAAAGTTGTCTACGTATTCGGTGTGAGCAGACCCTGAGCGGCCTAGCTGCACTCCCCGCTTCTTATCCGAGAGCTTGTTTGCGAGGGTCACGCCGGGCTGCCGAAAGGCATGATACTAATGCTCGTGAATTCGCTGGCACCACCACAACGCATGGTTCCACCCCATAAGCACAACACGCAAGTGTGGGCACACCAGCTGGGATGGTGGAACAGGCGCACCGTCGAGCTCAACTACTCCGGCGAGTCCAGCCGCGACGGGTCGGAGACAGAAGGGAGGCACAAGCTCGGAGGGGAGGAGGTGGTGATAAAACGCATCCTGGATGTCGACCTGAGCCAGGCACACTGGGGGTCCGGGATCGACCTCGAGAGAAGAAAAAGATCCGCCCGTGGCGAGGTCCACAGGGTCAGGCTGGGCGGAACACAGGTTAGACAGACGAGCGTCAACAATCAATCTCTGCTTGCCGTTCTTTTTCCAAACAGTGAACAGACCCACTCGGGGCGACCCGCGCCGCCTCCACTCGAGCATGCCTGCGCCGTCGAGGGCCGCCAGGGGGCGCGCGTATATCTGCGCGGTCTGCCCTGCAGCGAAGGATCATAGCATGGGCGCTTCAAGGCCGACTCGGCCACTCGCGCCGCCGCCTCCGATGGAGGCAAGACTTTGTCTGTCAAAAAGGCTTCGACTACCATTGGACCCTCGTCCCCGAGCAGCGTCGACAGAGCCCGAGGACCGCCCCCACCAGGGGGCAAGGACAAGAGGGAGATGTCAAGCCTAGCGACAGACACCTTCTCTCCGGTGTAGCTGCGCTTGGCCAGGAGCTCCGCTAGGGCCCCCTGGCGCGTCAGGTCGGCGGGCGGGCGGCCGAGCTCGGCTACCGCGGCCCGGATCATCCCCAGGCTGCGCTCCTGCCCGGCACTGGCCCGCAGGCCCAGCGGCTGCGGGTCGGCAGACCCGCGGTCGAGCTCGTTCAGCGTGACGGCGCAGCAGCGAGCCCAGTCTTCGCAATGAGGTCGCTCTCCCCGGCGGCGCTGGCCCCGGCGAGACTTTGGCTGTCCGCCCTCGCCGCTGTCCAGGCTCGGAAGGCGGTGGTGAGGAAGAGGAAGAAGACCTCGGTTGACGACCCTTCCCTCATGTGAGCCACGTACATAGGTTCCGCCGGGGCTCATGTCCGGCGACCCCCCTGCACACTCGCCGCGGGATCGGGGGCTCCCGCGGCGGCCCCTGTCACTGGTCATGTTTGCCCGCGAGGCGCCTCTCCTCGCGGGCCTTCAACATCTGCTTCATGATGCCAGAGTCCCGCTCCAGCTCGGCTGCCACGTACGACAAAACCTCGGGGGCCACCATCACCTCCCCGTACTCGCGGTGCTTCCCGCTGAAGATCGCCATCTCCTCCACACGGGCGCCCTTTCCGCCCTTCTTGTCCTGTTGCTTGCCGGACTCCGCCTGCCGGCCGACCTCGTAGTATAAGTACTCGATGAGCTGCATCCGCCTAAGGATGTCCTCGGCACTCGCCAAGTTCACCACGTCGCGCTGGTCGTGGGTGCCGAGGCGCTCCAGGATCTTGGCCAGAATCTCGTGCTCTGAGACGCCCCACTGGTCGAGGCTGAGCCGATTGTCCGCCCGCCAGCGCCGATCCCAGCCGATGGGGCCCTCGCTGCGGCGGTCGAGGAACTGCGTGCACCACTCCGCCGTGTGAGGGCCAGGCACAGGCCAGTCCTGCTGCTTCACCGCGCCCACGTCACGAGCCACGTCCCGCCACGGCCGGTGCCGAGCCCCTCGCGAGTCCCTCTGCATCTTCAGCAGCCGCGCGTCGTGGTGGGCTTCCTTCGACCTGTAGGCCTCGACGTCCCCGTCGCCGATGTCCTCGATCAGCACGGGCTCGCCCATCAGCAAGATCACCCCCTTGCGGCCTGCCACCAGCTGGGAGCCATTGAAGGCCACGTCGTCGCCGCGGACCACGCTCCCGCCAGGGTACTCGACGCTCTCGGCGGCCACCCAGCGCACCGTATGGACCGACACTGGCTGCACGGTCGGCCGCGCGGGAGGCCTGAAGTCCCGGCCCACGCCCATCCGCCCCTGGAGAGCTGCCGGGCCTGGGCCGTCGTCCTCCCCGCCGCCAGGGGCCCCCGGCGCTGGCGGCTGCACCGGCACGAAGACGGGAACCCCCGCCGCCACGCGGCCGGCGCCGCCGCCTGGGCCCGCGGCCGGCCCTCCAGCAGCGGCGTCCGCGGCGCCTCCAGCGCCCCACACGGCCACGCCGTACCCGCGCCGCTGGTCCTCCAAGCCCGCGGTGTAGGCGCCCTCCTGCATCAGCCGGCGGAGGGTGGCCGTCGACGGGAACTCCCCGAAGTGGTAGATCAACTGCCGAGGGATCCCCTCGGGCACCTCACTGTTGGGCCCCAGCCATCGTACTGCCACGGCCTCATCGAAATCTTCGATATACATGTCACCATCCGGCGTCAGGATCAGGGCCCGGGAGTCCGAGGACACCAGACCTGCGAGCACTACTCGCCTGTGCCGCTCGGGGGCCCCGTAGTTCACCAGGCAGCTGCGGCCAGCCAGGTGGAGAGTACCCTGAGGACTGCGTCGAGGCTGCATGGCGTCTGGCGCAGCACGTTCCAAGCACGAAGCCGACCAGCACCGCCAGCCCGCCGAGCCCACACACGAAGCTCAGCGCCACCCGCGTCTCGGGCCAGCACTCGTGACGGCTCTCCGCCTCGGGCGCGGCCGCTCTCGCCCCGTCGCCCGGCGGGCACGCGGGGGCCGGCGGACACGGAGGCGCCGGCGGCGCCTCGGGGCAGGTGAGGGCCTCAACGGCCGGCGCTGCCGGGCAGGTGACGCTCACCTGCGGGCAAGTGAGCGCCGGCGCCGGCGGGCACTGGCAGGCCGCTGGACAGGGAGGCGCCGCTGGGCACGGCGGGGGCTGGCACTTCCCCAGCCACGCGCCGCCCAAGTTGGCCACCCCCAACACGGCGGCCTGGGCAAGATGAGCCAGCATCCAAGGGGCGCCCCGGCCCGTTTCTCCTCCGCCCTGCGGAGGGGCTCGAGCCAGGAAAAACTATGGATCGGTGACGGCGTGTTTCGGTCTTCTGCATATCATTAATCAGCAAGCTTTGTCAAATATAGACAGATCGGTATGTTGATGGCCGGATGCACAAAGCTACGGATGCAGACATCCGTGTTGATGTTCCGATGTCTGCCCACTTGTGAATTGAATCGCGCGTCCAGTGAACCTCAATAATGACGTCAACCTCCTCCCAAAACCTTCTTCTCACCCGAATGGTGGTCCTTATCGGTACAAACATATGCGTGCGGGGCGCCCATCTTCGACGTCGGCGGCGGTCAAAGGACGCGAAGGCGTCGGGCCCCTCCAAGGGGCCCACACCTGGTCTACACCGCCGCGCTTCCCCAAAACGCCCGCCACGGCATCCTGGTTTTGGCGGCGATGCGACCGATGCTTCGACCAACGCCAGTATTCCCAATCTCCCCATCCTCCCCGGGCCTCCTCCTTCCTCTCCGCATCTGGATTGGCTCCGGCACGACCAGAGGAAACCCATGCAAGCTGGCACGCTGGCGTCCCCACTGATGAAAAGGGGACTTGGCCAAGCACATCGTCCGCTAGGGAGGGGGAGAAAGAGGAGGACTAGCGTCCTGGATCCAAGAAGTCTGCCAATGCTGTGAGAGAAGAGCTCGTCCTGGGGGGCGCGCCTGCCCGGTTGTCGCAGGCGAGCAGCGGTGGTGAGTCTTGAGAAGGGCGGCCGCACTCTTCATGACCCGTGCAAGAAGTGGCGCAATGAGCGACGAGTATCGATGCACAGTGCTAGACACAATGTGCTCACGATCGAAAATGTAGTATGAGAGATCTCGAGGACCCGTCTTCCGTCGCCCGCTCTGTGCTTTGCCCCAAGGTTCAGCTGGGGGCCCAAGGGGGCAATCGGGCAGTCAGGAGTCGGTGGGGCGCCCGCTGGCAAGCCCGCCTTTCACTCGGCGCGCCCACGGCAGAGGAGGGGCCCTGCCTGCGAAGCGGAGGGCGAGGGAGGAGGAGGAGGAGGAGGAGGAGGAGGACGAGGAGGAGGAGGAGGAGGAGGAGGAAAAGGAGGAGGTGGAGGAGAAGGAGGAGAAAAGACAGTGAGGATGTGGAGGAGAAGGAGGAGAAGAGACAATGAGGATGTGGAGAAGGAGGAAGAGGAGGAGGAAGAGGAGGAGGAACAGGAGGAGGAGGAGGAGGAGGAGGAGGAGGAGGAGGAGGAAAGAAGAGGAGGAGGCGGATCCTGCCCTCCGCGAGCGCGCAAGCCCAGCTCTCTCTCCTGCGCGCCCCGCGCGGCGCCCTCCCGCGCGGCCTCAGTGCGGCAGCGCTCCGAGGGCCTCGCCGGCCGGGCGGTCGCGCAGCGCTCTTGCCGGGGATGACTACCTACCAGACCACCCCAACCCAACCCGAAGACCCGAATTTCGGGTTGGGGGGGTATGGGTTCCATACGTGTTTTTTCGATGTTCCCGGACCCCCCCCCCACTAGAAATCGAGGGTAAATCTGACCCTTCGGGTTGGGTTGGGGTGGTTTGGTGGGTGGTGGGGGGAGGCCCGACGCCTGGTGCAGCAGGGCGGGCTCGAGGACTGCAGCGGGGACGGACAGCATGGGGAAAAGGGGGGGGGCGCCGCCATGTGCCTAGGGTGCTGCCGTCTCTTGACCTCGACGTGAGGCCCCTCCTTCTGCCTTCCCCCCTCAGTCGATTAAAGCTGTGTGCGGCCCGCTTAGCTTCGACCGGGAGAGGTTCGCTCTCGACCCGCGGATCAAAAAAGTGTCTAGGGGGCTCTGGTCGCTCGTGTACACTGGAGGCCAATCCACGAGAAACCTTTTTACAAGAAGCCCAAGCCGGAGACACCAGGACGTCCATGGATTTTTGGTGTGGGAATGTCACGATTTCCAAAGCAAAACCATCGGAACCCGAGGCACCCTGGAGGCAAGCAGGGTGTTTTTTGGCATGGGCCTCCACTGCACATCAATTTGCGAATTTCGTGGGAATGGGCAGTCACACGCCATCCCACTCTAGATCTGGGCGCCCCATGTGGAGCTCACGGCGGACCCGGAATTCGTGGTCACCCGCGCCCATCGAGGCACAAGGCACGTGGGCTTCCCCCACTCCACTCGAAAAACGATCACGCTGGCTCATGTGCATTGGGGCAGCGTTCACGAACAGCTGGTCACCTGACTTCGCGCTCCGTGCCGCGCGAAGCGCGCTTATCTTCGCGCCGACCTCGCCCATCGGAAGTTGGCGGCAGTGTTTTTCCCAACCATCCAGTGGTGTTAGGTCCTCGTCTTGACGAGAACGTGCCCCGCGTCTCCTCCTCTCATCCGCCCCCCCAATCCCTCCTCTCATCTCTGCCCCTGCCCTCCGCATGTCAGCCAGTTCGGCGCACCCAATGCAGTGAGCTCCACAGACGGCTCCAGTGGCCGCGTTCGCACATGGCCTTGTCCACCCGTTTCGGCACACCCCTCATGCGCTTCGTGGCCCCATAGGGATCTCCACAGACGGCTTCAATCGCCATGTTCGCCCGTGGCCGCCCCACCCATTTCGGCACATCCTTTTTTTGGCAGCAACGTTCAGGCCTCAGAAGAGATCGAGACCACTCCCCACTCCACGAAGATGCCGAACGAGACCACACGGCAGAACGTGTCTGGGAAGCGGACCGCGATGACACGGAGCTGAAACACCTCCTTATTTAGCATCTGCCTGTGATACTGCACAAACCAGAGCCCATTCCCCACGAATTACCACCCTCGACATGAATGAGCACGACTAACTTCGAGGGGGTCTCGCCCCTCGCCGACCACGCGTTCTGCATTGCAGCCAAGAGGCGCATGCACCTGCCGCTGCTGCAGTCCGAGTGCACGTGCCTGAACCGACCAGCAGCGCCCGCCCGCGCGATGGCGCAGCGCGGCCCGACGTGCGGCCGCACGGTGGACGTTTGGGGCGTTCATGCGCTCAACTGTCCCAGGGGAGGCGGCCCGACGCGCCGCCACAATGCCATCCGAGACGCCGTGGCGCTCTGGCTGCGCGGGGTCGGCCACAATGCCCTGCTGGAGCAGGTCATCCCAGAGTGGTACGCGGAGGAGCAGGGCGCGGCCACATTGGACGTGGTCTACCGGTCTACCATCGAGGCATCCATGGCCGAGTTTGCCTCGACATCAGCTTGGTGGACGAGGTGGCAGTGGCCCAGACGGGGCGGCCGCGCCAGGAAGCCCTGCAGCGCAGAGAGAAAGTGAAGCGCCGTAGGTACCCAATTTCGGGCCTGGTGCCCTTTGTTCTAGATGTCAACGGCCGCTGGGGCGCAGAGGCTGAGACGTGGCTGCGCCGTGCCGCAAGGGAATTGCCTGAGGCCGAACGGCCCGCGGCTCGCGCAGCCCTGCGCTCGGCAGTAGCCAACGCCCTGCAGGGCCAAATTGCGGAGCAGGTCGTTCTGGCGACGGAGGACGCAGCGAGACTGGATGCAGGGGCCGCCCCGAGCGTCCAGTCTTGACTAGCTGTGGCCCCACCCCACTTGCGTGTGGTTACTGCCCCTCCTCTCCCCCCTCCCTTTCCCGCATGCCTGATTAGTCGTAAAAAATTAATCGCATCTGCAGTGTGCAAGGTATCGCTCAGTGCCCTTGTCGCGCGCACAGCGCGCTACTGCAATGCCATGTTTGGTCTGCACGCCATGGTGTGTTGCCTCCCCGCCTTGTGCATGTTGTGGCCTCGGCATGTCACACTTTTTATGCTCGTTATCTCTGGCACGAGGTGGCCCCGCAGCCCATTTGGGAGGAGCCTTCATGCAACCAACAGCACCTGTCCAAGGCCGCTGGCTAAAGAGGCGTCAAGAGGCGTTGAAGATCGGAGCCGCCCCGCGGGTCCTGGGGCCGTCGGCGGCCCGCCGTCCGCTTTGTCGCCCGCCCGCGACGTGGTTTCCTCGCCCCCCTCCCCCTCTCCTGCCGGTTCAGGGTCCCGAACGGGGGTCAAGCCGTTTTCCGCCAGCATAACGAACGGGTCCCACGCACCTGGAACCGTTGGTTTCAGCCCATTGTCTTCCTGCGCCACCTTTGTCCCGCCCTGGCAGTTGGCCGCCCCATTTTGGTTCGGTGTACAGCCTCTCCCCTTCCCCTCTCCTCCCCGTCAGCTGTTTGGCTCGTGAGTACCTGCCTCGCACCTTCTCTCGAGCTGCACTTCCCGCGCCATCCACCCGACCAAATGATGGCGCCCAAATTCTCGAAGCCTGCGCCGACGCCGTGGCCCGCCAAGACGCGCGCCGCGGGGGAGGCACCAACCTCCAAAGCAAGGCCGACGCAGCGCCCAGTCCAGCAGGTAAGCTTGTCGGAGAGCGAAGGCGAGGAGCACGACATGATGTCCGAGGCGGCGACCTTTCGGACGGCACCGACGGTGCACACGGAATCAGCCGCCTTGATGAGGACGCCGATGGAGGTGGCGGCACGGGGGCCGCCCCCAGCGCCGCCGCCTCCGGCGGCGCCTCGGCGATGCCTGCATCGGCGGTGGTGCCAGTGACGTCGGCCGCCCTGGCAGCGGCAGCCACGTATGCCGACTTCGCCACAGAGCAGCGGCGTGGGCTGGGCGCGCTCACCCTCGCGCTCCACAACCTTCAGCTGAGGGGGCATGCTGTGGGTGGCCGTGGCGGCCGCGGGGCGCGCAGCACTGCCAGCGGCGAGCGCGCCGTGGGCGACGGGGCCGCCAGCGAGGCCCCGAGTGCTGCGACCACGGGCGCCCTCAGCGGCCATGGGGGCGAGCGCGACCGCCGACGCAGCAACAAGGCTGTCTACGGCCAGGCCCCCCAGTCGAGCGACGGCACACCAGCCGCGCTCGAAGACATAGAGATGATGACGCAGGAGGACTACGCTGAGGCGGGCTACGTCCACTGCATGGGCGCATATTGGGCCCCGCCGCACCGCCTGGGCTTGTGTCGGAGGTGCACGGCGCTGGACGACTGGAAGATCATGGCGGTGGAGTACGTGGACGAGCTCAGCTGTGCGGAGATGCGCCGCTATGCGGAGGCCAAGGAGAACAGCGAGAAATACCCCGATCTGAGGAGGGGCAAAGAAGGGCAGTACAAGCTGCACATGTGCTCGAACTGCGCGGCGACGACGGAGGGCATCTCCGAGCACGGGGCCGCGACGCGCGCTGCGCGCGCGAACAAGGGCCCAGGCTCCATCGACCATGCCGCCAAGCGGGTGGCGAAGTTCCGTGCGAGCTTCGACTGCATCAAGGAGGGCATGGACGTCCTAGTGGGGTTCGCGCTCTCAGAGGAAGGCTTGCTTGCCCTGCGGGGGTCAACGGAAGGCGTGGGGGTGGGCATCGACCCCGAGAGCACACGCGCCCCTCCAGCCACAGAAGAAGTGGCGAGGGAGGTGGGCCGCCCAATGGCGAGGGAGGCGGGGGCGGCGCCAGGGCCGCCCCGTGCGCCACCCCCGCCCCTCGAGGAAGAACCCCCCAGTGATGAGGATAACGACCCTCAGCCCGACGTGAACGCGGAGGACGAGGGGCCCCAGCTGACCCAGGCCCAGACCGTGAAGGAGGTGACGGACATCGAGCCCTTGCTGCGGCTCGGCCTATCCAAGAAGTCGCTGAAGCGCATGGCGCGGGCCTACGGCGTCCTCAAATTCGAGACCATGCGCGCCCACATGCTGGGCGGCCTGGGGGCCATCCTGGAGAAGAAGGAGGACATGGTGAGGGGCACCGAGGCGCAGGACGGAGCCCAGAAGTGGCTCGACGCGCTGGGCGAGGAGGCGGAGATGGATGTGGGAAGGCTGAAGAGGGGTGTCCTGGAAGCCCCGGGGATCGCAGATGCCCACCTGGGACACAAACGCGCCTGGAAGGAGGAGTGCGAGGGCAACGCCGCGGCGCAGGAGGCCTACCGCCGCATGGGCGACTACACAGACCAGTACTACCGTGATAAGGGCTTCACGTTCAACATGTACTACACATGCGCGGCCAACAAGACCTGGGATAATCCCAAGAGATGCTGTTCGGGGATCCGCTCGGATCGCTGGTCACAGCTGCTCTCGCGCGCCCAGGAGGCAGCGGGAGAGACGGGCCAGCGCTGGTACTGCCACTGCGGGGCGCGCTACTCGACCTCCCACGGAGTCTGCATCGAGTTCATGGAGGAGGAGGCGAACCCGCCACGCGCGTACTACATGCACGCGGAGCATCCCGAGGAGGACATCCGCGACCTGAAGGCCCTGCTGCGCTACGACAAGCTCAAGAAGGAGGGGGTCACAGTGCTCAACGCGGTGGACCTTCTGAGGCACCTGCCCAAGGTTGAGCCGATGGCGGTTGGCACCGTCTTCAAGCGCTATGCCCCACACCAGGCACAGTGGGAGGGCCACTATGTGCTGAGGGAGGGGCTCACCTGGGAGAGCTTGCCCACGTTCGAGTGGACCGACCTCTACGCGCAGGTCGCCCGGGGACTGAACGACCCTGAATGGGCGGGCTACAGCAAGAAGGTGCGGAACAAAGCCAAGAGGGAGCGCCTGGAGATGGCGCACAGGGAATTGGCGCACTACGAGCGCCGCCACAACCTGAAGGAGGGCAGCCTCTCGGGCGGCGGGGGTGGCACAGGGGTCGCCCCGCGTGCCACCCCCGTTCGCAACGCCAGCGCCCCGCCAGCGAGCGGGGCCCGAGGCAGCCAGGACCCGCCACCACCGCCAGCGGGAGTCCCGCCAGAGGCCGTGGCCATCATGGGCCCCCCGCCGCCGCCGCCGCCGACGGCGCCCCCTGATGCGCCGCCGCCGCCGACGCACCCGCCACCGCAGACGGACGTGCTCCCGCAGCAGGCCCCAAGCGCTGCAGCCCTGAACGTGGCCCTTGGTGAAGACCTTGGGCGCCAGATCTTTGGGCCCTCAGGGCAGGCGGGGGGCAGTGGCGACCTCGGCGGGGAGGTGCGGGCGCTGCCGTCGCAGGTCTTTGCTGCCATCGCGCAGGGCACAGGCCAGCAGGCCTGAGGGATAGCGCGCAGCAGGTTCCAGGGCCTCGGCAGGCCGCGCGAGGCCATGTCAAATTGTCTACTTGCTACTTTCTGTAGTGGGGCGGGCCCACAGCGGCGCCCCCCCTCGCGTGGCGGCACCTGTTGCCTTTGCCTAGGCTAGGCGCGAGACTACCTGTGCGCCCAGCTACCTTGGCTCGCCAACTGGCTTGCCATCTCGGCCTCCTCACGCTCACTTGCGCTCGTTGGCCTCGCTGGCGGTGCTGGGGCAGCCCCGTGTACTGCAGCGTCGCCGTCAGGCGCCTGGCCATTTTGGCCTGCCATCCTGGCCTCGTCTCGCGCCTTCTTGCGCTTGTAGGCTTGGGTGGCAGTGCTGGGGTCGCCCCGTGTGCTGCTATGCTGCCGCCTGCGCCTTACTTTCTGCTGTAGGGACCAGCTGCCCTCGGCCAGGCGCCAGCTGCTGCATGCACGTCATACCCGCCCTTGGCTTGCCATCCAGGCCTTGCCTCGCGTCTTCTCGCGCTAGTCGGCCTGGGTGGCGGTACTGCGGTCGCCCCGTGTGCTGCTGTGTCGTTGCTGGCGCTTCACTCTGGGCTGTTAGTCCAACTGCCCACGGTGCGAGCGCCTGACGTTGCAAGCATGTCAGACCCGCCCTTTCACCCAGAAGAGGTGCGCGCTACATACTGACAATGAGGCAGCCACAAGGACGCTCTTCCCTAGGTGGTTGAGCCGTGGTGATGTGGTGCACGTGACCGCCAGTAGTAATAGTAGTCGTAGTAGTCGTAGTAGTCGTAGTAGTAGTCGTAGTCGTAGTCGTAGTCGTAGTCGTAGTCGTAGTCGTAGTCGTAGTAGTAGTAGTAGTAGTAGTAGTAGTAGTAGTAGTAGTAGTAGTAGTAGTAGTAGTAGTAGTAGTCGTAGTAGTAGTAGTCGTAGTAGTCGTGGTAGTAGTAGTAGTAGTAGTAGTAGTCGTAGTAGTAGTAGTAGTAGTAGTAGTAGTAGTAGTAGTAGTAGTAGTAGTAGTAGTAGTAGTAGTAGTAGTAGTAATAGTAGCGCCGAGACCGCCGACGCCACGCCGTAAGTGAAGCAACAGCACTAGTGGATGCTGTGCTGCGCTATGCTCTGCTATGCTATGCTATGCTATTCTATGCTGCGCAAAACTATGCTGGGCTAGGCTAGGTTAGGCTAGGCTATACTATGCTATGCTGCGCTATGCTATGCTGCACTATGCTATGCCATGCTATGCTATGCTATGCGTTTGCTTTGCCTTCGCTTTTGCCTTCGCTTTTGCTTTTGCTTGGCACCCAGGGAGCGCAACTGGGGGAACCGCGCGTTTGCTTTTACCTTTGATGTTGCTTTCGCTTGGCTCCCAGGTGACCGGGGGAACCGCCCGGGGCGGGTTCCACTGCCAGGCCCCTTTAAGCGAAGAAAATAAAAGCCCTTCTAGGCAGAGCCTAGGTAGGGAATAAAAGCGAACACGAGACGCCCGAAAAACGCAGGACGCGAATGAACAACACACGCACGTTCACACTTTTACATGACTGGACATGGGCGCGGTCGACAGACCAGAAATTCAATTGCACGCGATGCACACGCGCGACGCGGCCCCTGTTGCAGGCGCAGAAAGCTGCAAAGGCGACCACGGGGGCATTAAACATTGGATGTCCTTTCTGGTCCGTCGAAACACACGCTCAAACCGATAGTCAACAGCACACGTTAAGCGAAAGCGAGAATTACGCGAAGGACGGGTGAGAAGCATCCAAACTTGGACGCCCCTTGACGTTGCGAAGGCCCCGCAACAGCAGGGACGACGACAACGGAAAGGAGGAGGAGGAGGGCGGCGACGAGGAGGACGCTGAGAACACCGCCGGCGAGGAGGACAACGACGACGACGACGAGGAGGAGGAAGAAGGGGGAGGAAGAGGAGGAGGAGGAGGAGGAGGAAGAGGAGGAGGAGGAGGAGGAGAAGGAGGAGGACGAGGACGGCGACTGCCGCCAGGGGCCCGAGGCGGTGGCGGGGGCCGAGGCGGGGGAGCGGCGGGGGCCTGGCGCAAGGATCCGCCCCCGTGGGCGCCGCCCGCGGTCCGCGGGGGCACGCGCACCAGCGGCGGCACCTCTGGCCAGTGGCAGCGGCGGCGGCGGCGGCGCGGGCGGGCGCAGAGGCGACACGGCAGCCAGCGGCGCGACGGGGGGCAGCGGCTCGCCTCCGGTCTCCTCCCGCCTTCCGCCCCCCCCCCCCCCGGTGAAGGGCCCAAAGGGTGGCCGGGCAGGCCATCTCCCCTCGCCCTCGTGCTGTCCCGTTCCTCCTCCTCCTCCTCCTCCTCCTCCTCCTCTCCCTCCTCCTCCTTTTCCTCATTTTCATCCTTTTCCTCCTTTTCCTCCTCCTCCCCCTCCTTTGTCTCCTCCTTTTCCTCCCCCCCTCTCGTCGTCCTCCTCCTCCTCCTGCTCCTGCTCCTCCTCCCCCGTTCTCTAGGCTGGGGGATTGTGGCAGATCTCACTGCGTGAATGTTTTGAACAGTGTTTTGGTCTCTTTGCGTGATGCTCTTTTTTTCTTCTTACCCATCTCTCTCTCTCTCTCTTTCTCTCTCTTTCTCTCTCTCTCTCTCTCTCTCTCTCTCTCTCTCTCTCTCTCTGTTTATTAATATCCTTCTCTCTCTCACTCTTTGCCAGCCTCTTCACAAAAAAATACCCCCGAACATGGTCCTCGGAACCCCAGCCCTGTGCCCAACGACATGGGGCTGGAATTTCGCCAGATGAGTTTTTACTAGCCTTCAACCTTGTATCCATCATTATCATTATATTCCCTCTCTCGCTTTCTCCCTTTGCCTCTCCCTCACACACACAAGCATCACAAGCGAGACCCTCTGGACAACGAAACAAACATACTATGTCCTCGCAACAGGAATATGCCGGGAATGCTTACCAACATATTATGTAGGAAAGTCTGATCATCGGAGCCGTTTGGAAAACACTGCTCAGGGCTCTATTGGGACGCATCACCAAGGGAAACCTTTGGACCACAGAAAATATTCGAATGGACGACCTCGGGCTTGGAACACTGTGCGAAACACAAGAATTCCATCGTTTCGCCTCACAACAGGGATCATTTGGAAAGCGCTGCCTAGCAACACGCAATTTGGTAGAAACGAGCATGATTGGAATCCTTCTGGGAAGCTGCCTGGAAGGATTCTATGATAACAAACAAATGGAACCCTTTGGCAAGGAATCTAACAGGTTTCATCGGACGGCCTCGCAATAGAGATCCTTTGAACAGCGCAACAAAATGGATTCGATCGGAGCGCCTGGCAACAGGAATCCTTTGGAAAACACCACACAGAGATTGCATGGGAAAACCTCACAAGAGAAATCATTTGGAGAGCAGCAAGAAAGACTCCTACTGGAAAACATCACACGATGAACCCTCAAGAAAAAACTACAACGGGATCCTTTTGGAAAGTACCACGAAGGGGATCCTGTGGAAACCGCCACACAGGGATTTCATTTAACTGGAAAGCGTCACTAAGGGATTCCGATTGGGAAGCCGCACGAAAATGAACCCATCGGAAAACACCACGGAAGGATTCAATGGGAAACCCTCACAGCATAAAACATTTTAGGAAGCACCATTTACTGCTCCTATTGAGAAGCCGCGGGGAAAAACACTGAATCCGTCGGAAAGTACCACAAAGGGATTCAATCAGGAAACCTCACAGCATGAATAATTCGGATAGCGCCGCAGAGGGATTCGATTGGACAACCTCACGACAAAACTCCTTTGCAAAACACCCCACTGAGATTCGACCGAAAAACCTCGCGACACGGATCCTTTGGAAAGCGCCACAACTGGATTCTACGGGAAAACCGAATCCTTTGGAACCCGCCGCAAAAAGGCTTCAATCGGAAAGCATAAAAACAGGAGTCCTTCGATAAGCACCACAGCGAGATTCCATCCGGAAGCAACGGAAAAAACTCTTTTGGGAAACACCACGAGACTCGACTGGAAAACCTCACAATCGTAAGCGCGCCACGCAAGAATTCTGTTGGAAAGCCTCACTACATGAATCCGTCGGAAAACACCACAGCGGCATTCTGTCGGCAACCGTCACGGTGGGGATCCTTTGGATAGCACCACGAAGGGATTCCATTTGAAAACCTCACACCAGAAAACCTTTTCGAAACCACCACTGACGGCTCCTATTTGAAAGCCGCGCAAAAGAGAGTCCATCGGAAAACATCACAGAGGAATCTGGGAGCCCGGTCCGGTTGATTTGGAGGGGGGGGGGCCCCCGACGAGCGCGCCACGGGCTCTTCCGGGCCCAAGAGGGCTTAAAAATGGGCCAAGAAGGCCCCAAGAGGTTTCCAAGACGGCCCACGAGGGCCCCGGGACGCTAAACGAGCGCTCCAAGACGCCCAAGATGGCCCCAAGACGGGCCAAGAGGCCTCCAAGACGGCCCCTAAGAGGTCCCAAACAAGCCTCCCAAGAGGGCCCCGAGAGGCTAACATTGTTGATTTTCCATTGTGTTTTTCTGTGTTTTTTGCCTTTTCGCCTTTTCGGCTTCCCGACGCTCCAAGACGGCCCAAGAGGCCCCGAAGACAGCCCCAAGACGGCCCCCGAGACGGCCCAAGATAGCTCCACGACGGCCCAAGAGGTCCCCAAGACGGCCCAAGAGGGCTCCAAGACGGCACCAAGAGGGGCCCCAGAGGGCGACCAAAAATCCTAAACATCTAGCTTTCCGCCCCCAGGAGCCCCAGGGGGCCCCAAGAGTGCCCCAAGAGGCCGCCAGAGGCTCCCAAGTGTCACTGATAATGGGTATGAGCCACTTTTCCACGAGCTGTAAGACCCGCTCGGTCGATCAATATGAAATGGTGCCAGTCGCACCAAACGCACACAGCTGATGAAATCAGGGAAACCCCAGTCAATGACTGGAACACATCTGATAACCTGTTATCGCTGTCTGGCTCAAAAAGGGGATCCCCTGATATCGTTCGAGAAGCAAACGGCCATGGAAACACAAACATGGCATATCATATAATACAAAACTCCTCAAGCCCTTGAACAGGGCATTCAACTCCTTAGCTGCGTATCTACTGCGTTTCGGGCTGTCCCAAAACTCTCATCTTCACACATAATATAAACTTTGCAGCTTCAGAAACTGGAGATCCGCAGCCTGCATAACTAACCTTCTGCATAAAAGAATTGTGTTCTGGAAATCACATAAAAGGCTCGGCCCAAACCGGCCGAACAGCAACCGTTCGCACATCAAACATGAAACGAAACAAAACGAGTTTGAACAACCATCAGCTTTCCATAAAGATCCTCCGAACCAGGTCTGCTTTGAGCCCCGACACTGGGAGGTTCATCTCGCGCAAAATGCCCTGCAACGCATGCACCGGCATAGCCTCAAGCTTATTCTGTACGTCCGGTGTGTAGGGCATGTGAATCATTCCTAGATGTTCCATATTCCGTGCAGCACTGCTCGGTGACAGTTTGAGTCCGTTGCTCGGTGGTCTTGCAACGATCTTCCTGGAGCTGGCTGAATGTGAAACTGCATCCGTTGTCGACACCGACTCCGGCTTGAATGTCTGAGAGGCAATAAACAGAAGTACACAAAACAAAACCATACAACCGCACCGAGTGAAACTCCTGCTGCAAATGCCCCAGCTGGGGACAGCAAAAACTGAGACCATTGATCAAGCGGCTCGGCCAAAACACACGTTGAGGCCGATCATCGGTTCAGTTGATGCTACTGCTGCTGCCGCTGCTGCCACCTGCGGCAACGTTCTACCTGAAGAAAAACTGCTTGCCAAAATGCTGGAAAACAGAGCTGCACGCGTGAACCGAGAAGTCCTAGTAGTCATGGATGTGCTCACTTCCGCCTGATAAACCATCTCATGCACATCGCTCCTCGATAGATCGTCATCTGCACTGTAGTCCTTGGGCTTGGCGTAGTTGGCGCTCAGGTAGTCGGCATCCTCCTGTAACTCAACTCGCTGAGCACGCTGAATCTCGTCCCAGGGGTCGGTCAGCTTCCGCTTCCTGAATGAGGGTGCTCGGGGATAAGGTCCGAAAGTCCATAGGTTCTCGTGAACAAACTCGATCTTGGCATGGGGTGCCCATCTTCTTGGCAAGGCCGTCGGCCAGCTGCTGCTCAGATCGCGCCCGCTTGATGCCTCCATGCTGGCACTCCTGCCGGATGATAGCTGCTTCCAAGGAGAGTCTCCGATCTGATAAGGGGAACACGCTCCTTGACCACACAATCCCACAGAGAACGACAATCTGTGACCAAAACACCCTTCCACTCTTCTGCTGCCTGACGGTACTCATGTCCCACCTTCCTGGCTGAAAAAGGTATCTGCACACGCGGCACGTGTACGTCTTGAGCTTCAGAACAACTGTAGGCCTCCGCCGAGAGGGTACCGCGTACTGCACGACCAATCCGTCCACTTGACCAGGCCAGTAGCATGCATGGGTATAGCTTGTTGTGGTCGTCCATCATAGCACCATCCCCCACCATGATATAAAACCCACGCTGGCTCTTGTGGTTCGGCATGTTGTCGAAAGACGCGTCACGCGATGCAATGATGACCAATTTCTCGAAATCAAAGCCACCGCGAAATATCATCTGCATCTCCCCCATCGCGCCGGATAGAGCATACAAGACTGTTCATGTCTTTCATGTCCTGCACCGTCGGCTTCGTCATCTGGCCTGCCAGCCTTGATGCCTCGAAACTGTATTTGTGCAGCAGCAGCCTCACTACCCACTGAACCTGTCCGTTCATGCCACGTAGTGCTCGATGTTCGGCTGCTGTGAGTAGCTCCTTGTCCTGCTTGGCCCTCTCACGGGGCATGCGGTAGTCGGTCACCCCGTCAATGTAGTTGACCATGTCGATCGTGATGACATAGTCCTTATCCTGCTTGAAGCGTCGGCCTGCAGAGGTAGCACCTTCGGGTGAGCCTAGGAGATCGCGCCAGTCACCGAACTCGACCTGCTCCTTCAGCTGCTTGACGATCTGCTCGCAGAACTCGCGGTTCTTCTCCATGTCGAAAGCCATGAGCATGTCATTCACGTGTAAGCATAAGAGCCCCACCAGCTCCCCATTGTGCATAAGCTTGAAGGCCGCAGTCTCGAACTGCAGCTGCTCGAAACCGACCTGCGTCAGGATCTGGACAATTCGCATGTACCAGGCCCTCGCCGCGTCGTTGGTGCCATATATGCTCTTGTTGAGCTTGAGCAAGCTCCCTTCTTCCAGTCCAGGAATGGTCATCCCCGGCATGTTCCTGGGCAGCTTGAAGTACAGCTCTCTCTCGGTCTTGACGCCCTGCAGGAAAGCTCCAGCGGCGTCTCCAGTAAAGCACGAGAGCCGCTTGCACGCCGCAGTGCTACACAAGAGGTTCTGCATGAAAGGCGAGCATGTCGGCGAATCTCGTCGTAGCTTCTCATCGTACTTCTCCTGGAAGCCTTTGCCCACGATGCGACACTTGGGCAGGGAGTTGGCATCGTTGTCGCTGCCATTGTTTGTCCAAGCTGCGCGGCTCTCGATCTGCAGCGACTTGTCAATCTTCTTGGCCATCGCAGGGGCGATGACCGTAACTGTGTCGTACTTGGCCCAGGTACTCCACTCCTTGATGAGCGCGTTGAGGCACTTCTCGGTGCGCTCCCTGCTGTACTGATCGTTGTATCTCAACACCTCCTTGATGTCCATCTCGCCTTTGGTAGCACGATCGGCCTGTTCAGCTGCGAACGACTCGCACATCACCTGGTTGGTCGAATATGCGGTACGGACCCTCTTGTCGCTGGCTGTCGTCATCGCGTTGAGGCCGATGTGTGATCGACTCTGGTAGATGGTCTGAGATGCCGGTGTCTTCCTCTTAAGCCTCCGCCTCTCGCCTTGATCGCGATTGGCGTGTTGTCGTGCTCGCTGTCGCTGGCGTGCACTGTCTGCATCAGGGTCCGCCGAGGTGGTAGGCGGTGCGCTGCTCGTCCCCGGAGTAGCCGTCCGTGCTGGAGCCGGGTCGTCCAGTCCATAGGACTGAAGAGTCCCTTGAGGTTCAGTGCCCTGCCAGGTCCTCCATCATCACCTTGGTGTTGTAGTCAAAGATACGTCACCGTAGTAGCCGATCTCGGGGTATAACATATTGCTCATGTAATGGTGTTATCGCGCATCGTGCAATCCTGGCTGCAAGGATGGCGTCGTAGGGTCCACGAGGCTGTGAGCCAATGAGCATGGCCCACGACTCTGGGATATTCCACGAACCTTCTGGCCACTCTGCTTCAACTCGCCTTCGCTGTGCAGGAGGTTGGCCTTCATAATCAGCATCGCGATCTTGAACTTCCTCCATGTCGTGTCCCTGCGGTGCTGGAGGTGGCACAGGATCTGGTGGCTGATCAGGTGGCGATCGTGGCTGGATACCAGGTTGTCGAGGCTGTCGTGGTTCAGTGAACGTGGTATTGCGCAAATCCACGAAGCCGCGCTGTCCATGCGGAACTCCTCGCCATTCACGCTGATCTTCAGGAATGCGATCCTCGATCTCATTGAGCGTCGACCTCCGGAGGATATTAGGTCCAGCCCGAATAGGTATGCCGTTGTGGATAAGCCAGTAGCCGAACTGGCCCCCCCCTATCACACGCGCTGGTCCTTGCCATTTACGATGTAGATCGCGTTTTCCTCCACCTGTACGCCAGTAGTGAGCCCATTCGCCGCGCTCGAAAGGTCCAGGCTGAGGTCGCGTCTTTGATAGCACCGCCCGTCGTAGGGCTGAGCTGTTGGCCGCTCGGTGAAATGCGACCTCACATGCTTCTTGAAGCCGTAGGCGATGCCACATGAGAGATCCATGTGCAACTTGACCTGCAACAACAAGATCAGTATATCTCCAAGAGATGCCGGTATTGATGGGTTCTCTCCAAGGACCCACTGCGCCGGGGAAAGGCCCTTGTTGTTCGATAGGCGGTCCATGGTCTGAGCAATTTGATAACCGGCGGCCTTGGCGCTCTCGTCATCCTTCACCTCGAGCTTGCGAAAAACCTTGGTGGCCATCTCCTTGAAGAACCGAATCTTCCGCTCCACCTTTCCATGTTGATGATGCTCTTCTGGGGCAACTGGAATGCATGGAACTCCGAGATCTTCGCAGAGAGCTTCGAATTCCAGACGAAAGGCCGCATCTTGGTCGATCTGAAACCGCTGCGGGGTCAATAGTGTCCGCTGCCAGCCCTCCACGAAAGCCGACTTGGCATGGCTTGAAGTGGGGCTTGGCTTGCGGTTGCCACCGCTGATCATCCATTGTATGGCGGTGTAGTCGGTGGTCAGGTCCAGCATTGGCAGGTAGGCGTGCATGTTGCCGTTCAGGTCAGGCACGTAGGCGATGTCCATACCAAGACATTGGTTGAACTTGGTCCACTTCGGTCGGCTTGCGATAGGATGCGCTGGCGGTCGCTGCTGAGAGTCGCACAGCTCACACTTGAATGGCTTTGCCGCTGAAGCCGCCGCCGGCGATCCACCACCTGCTTGAATATGTCGTGCCAAGTCTTCGCCTCGAAGTGCATGTGAAAACTGAACGTGTAGCTTCTTGATTACCGCCTTGAGTGCTGCTAGTACTTGCTGCCATTGTTGATAGGTCTCCGCGTCTGAGCCCATGATGAGGCCTGAGCTTGACGTGAAGCCTGTAGCGGGGTATGCGTCAGTGGCGTCGGGAACTCCCAGGATGATCTTTCCACCCAGAAGCTTCTCCAACTCATATTGTTGCTTCGTGCCCTCGAGTGTCCTTTCTGCCAGATCCGGGGTCCAGACTGCGAAATCACGGGACTTGCCGCCTCGGCCTTGAACTTCACCATGTCCGTGATCTCCTGTACATCGAACTTCCAATGCATATGCCAATGCCACTGCTGTTGTCAAAAACCTCGTTGGCTTCTGAAGCAACTCTCCACGATCGTCTCGTAGGTCGAAGACACATTGGTCACATCGAACCCAGATCAGCTCCGGTGGGAGCTCGTCCTTGATGATGTTCCACACCTGTGAACACAAAGGGTTCTCCAGCAAAACGTGTCTGCCATGTGTCAGTCGATGCTTGACGATATGTAAAGCAAATCGTACATGTGCAAGTGCCTTCGCGAGGCGCCTGCGCCGCTCCTTCTCCGAGTAGAAATTGTTGATGGGCGAGAGGCCGTCACGCGGAAACGGCGCGATCGTGAGGTACGGATCCTCATCCTCGATCTCCCGCATCGTGGCTGCTTGAACACTTGGCAGTAGCAAGTCGTCGCCAGTGGTGCGTAAATCCTTGCGTTGGCCAGTCCTGAGTCCACAGCTGCCTGCGAGCTTCGTGACGTTGCACTCTCCGCCGTATACCTCCTTCACTACCGTCCCAGGAACAAACAGTCGATGTTGATCTTTGCGTAGTACATTCCAAGTCGCACGCTGTTCCAATGCGTTGTCCGCGATCCAGACGTCCACCTGCTTCTTCCGGGACTTGGTCATGGTGCCGGTGTCGTTCACCGCAGTCGTGATCTTCTCAATGGCCGCTGCCATATACTGCGACTCGTCCTCCTTCTCGGCCGTCCATGCATCCAGCGCCTCTGTGCTGATCGTCGGTGCCTCGAGCTGCGTCGGCTCCTTTGGAAGTCGGTGATGTTGATCATCAGGTGGTTCTTCCGCGAGCGCGTGATCTTCGCGGGCTGCTCTGATATCTTCGTGAATATCACCTGGTTGCTCTTGACCTTGATGACTGCATCTAGGGCGTCCATCTGGTCCAAGCTCATAAGCATAGGAGCATCTGAGTCTGGTAGCCACTCGAAGTTGAGCGTGCAATCCCGTCCTTGGATGCCGCTTGGTACTGCTTGAGTACTCTCGGCCTTGATGGGGGCCGAGGTGTTGATACCCTTGAAGATGGTCTGAGTCGGCATCTGTATGTCCGCCAGCTCGAACTTCTCAAGATGGCTGTCGATCGCTCGATCTGCACCGCATGGTGCCAAGGCTGCCGCGTCTAGGACAATGTACCCGGAGGTGCCACTTGGTCTGCTGCCATCGTGTCTATCATCTCGTCGTTGACCTGAGTGATCGGGTTGATCGCCTCGTCGATGTGGTTGTGCGTCGGCTCGATCATGTAGACCTCGGTGGGTCTGGTGACTCCTGTCGCCAGCATAGCCGCTGCCAGACCGGCGCGTGCCAGAAAACCTCCAGCGCGTCCGCCACCCTTGCCTCGTCCTCGAGCTTTAACTCCGGTGGTGGACTTCTTGGTCTTGCTGCACTCCGGGTCTCCAGCCCAGTGTCCAGCCTCGCCGCCCGCTCCACATTTGCTTACTTTCTGGAAGGCCCCCAGCTTGTGCTGGAGATCCTTCGGTCCGAAGCTGATCTTCCCGTCGAAGTCGATGTATGTTTTGCCCTGCCGAAATCCACGATTCGTCTTGCCGTCCTTCATGAATTGGCGCTGCCGAGTGTAGTTTGAGCCCGTTGAACCTGAGCTGCCCTTACCACGTCCGCGGCCCTTGGCCGCGACAGCTCCACCAAGCCGTTGAGCCTCAAACGCGAACACCTGCACCTCCTCTTCGCCGAGGCCGTTGACGTCCACGATGGCCATGGCCTGCTCGAGCTCCTCCACTTCGGCGGACAAAGCCTCCATCTCTTCTCCGTCCTCGTCTCCACCGCTATCTTCTCCATCCTCCGGTTCGTCCTCGTTCCCGTCGCCCTCGTCGGGGTCCGCTGTAAAGGCTGAGTTCCACCTGAACTTGCGTCCTCCACGTTGTCGTCCACCTGGCTGTCGCCGCTGAGCGTCGATGCCGTCGAGTTGTATCTCCAATACCTCGCATATCGCATCCCAATCGCACTCGTTCTGTGCCTGGTCCATTGTGCTGTGCCTCCGTGACGCCACACATGTCTAGTAAGAAAAACGTTCGCAAGTCCTCCGAAACCTGCGCGCTGGGGCCGTTCTTGACCTTTGCAATGAAACTATTTCTCTTCTCTGCCGTCTCTGCGCCCAAGAAACCAAGCCGTGCTCTTTCGTCCCATTATTGTGCTGAAGCTGCGTCGCCATCATAACAGGGTATGCCGTCTTTGTCTAGCCAAAAATGTGAACTCGTCCGTCTATCTTGTATCTGCGCCATGGCGTCGTAATCTGCTGGGTCTGCGAACTCTGTGATGTCTTTGAACTATGTGAAGAACTCTGTGAGGTCTTTGAACTCTGGGAAGAACTCTGCGAGGTCTTTGAACTCTGCGAGGTCGGGTTCTGTGAGGTCTGGAAACTCTGCGAGGTCAAACTCTGTGAGGTCTGGGAACTCTGCGAGGTCAGCCTCTGCGAGGTCTGTGAGCTCGGGAAGGTTGGCGACCGAGAACGGGTTCTCGAAGGTGAATGGATGCCCGAACTTCGCAGAACAGGACTTGATGTTATGCAATAGCGTGAGGAAACTGCACCAATGAACTAGCATGGGTCGTCTCGAAACACAAGCTCCGCACTACCAAGGTCAATGATAATGGGTATGGGCCACTTTTCCACGAGCTGTAAGATCCGCTCGGTCGATCAATATGAAATAGTGCCAGTCGCACCACGCACGCACAGCTGCTACAATCAGGGAAACCCCAGCCAATGACTGGAACACATCTGATAACCTGTTATCTCTGTCTGGCTCAAAAAGGGGACCCCCTGATATCGTTTGAGAAGCAAACGGCCATGGAAACGCAAACATGACATGCCATATAATACAAAACTCCTCAAACCCTTGAAAAGGGCATTCAACTCCTTAGCTGCGTATCTACTGCGTTTCGGGCTGCCCCAAAACCCCCATCTTCACGCAAGAGGCCCCCAAGACGCCCCAAGGGGCCCCCAAGAGGCCCCCAGGAGGCCCCCCAAAAGACCCCCAAAAGCTCCGAAACGGCTCCCAGGTGGCTTCAAAACTGCCTTCCAGAGGCCCCCGAGAGGCGTGGCGCGAGATCCCGATACACATACAAGAAGCCTCTAACCCGGAACAATGACCCAGAGCCTCCTCTCTGCGCCCCCCCCCCCCCCCCCCTCCACCTCGGCCCCCAAGTGGCTTCAACACTGCCTTCGAGAGGCCCCCGAGAGGCGCCGCGAGATCCCGATACACATACAGGAAGCTTCTAATCCATAACCCATAGCCCAGAGCCTCCTCTCTGTGCCCCCCTCGTCCTCCTCCTCCCTCCCCTTCCTCCTCCTCCGCCTCCCCCTCCCCCCCTCTTACCCCCCCCCCCCCCCCTCCACCTCGTCCTCATCCTCTTCGATTATTGCCCCCCCCCCCCCCCCTCCTCCGCCTCGCCCCCCATGCTTCTACCCCCGTCATCCTTTTCCTCCCCAGCACGCGCGCTCGATTGGTCGTCATTTGCATGTCTTGCACTTCAGGGTACCCTTCTTTTCGTCGCGCGCGACGTTGGTGGGGTTCACGGAGAACGCCGACTTCGGTTGTCTTCTCCTGCACGGGCCGCTACGCAGAATTCAATTGTGAATCCACGTCCGGAGGTGACGTGCTGAGCGGCAGCGTTTTTCGGCGAACGCCTTAATGCAACGTATCCAATGTATCCACATATTCCATACTTGCAACATGTTGTATTATGTTACATTATCACGCCCCCCCCCCCCCCCCCCCTGGGAGCTGCGCCGCGCCGCCGGGCCAAAATGACCCCCCCCCCTTTCTGGCGCCCTAAAAACTTACAAAAACACATGAAAAAAATCAAAAATGTCTGCCCCTCGGGCCTCTTGGGGCTCCAAGAGGGGCCCAGGATGGCCCTAAGACGGCCCAAGACGGCCCAATATATTCCCAACGGGGGCCCACGAGGCCCCCAAGACGGCCCAAAGAGGGCCCCAAAAGCTCCAAGGGCGGCCCAGCAGGGCCCGAGAGCGCCCATAACTGCGCCTCCAGAGGCCGAAATCATTGATTTTCCGATGGTTCTTGCAATATTTTAGCGTTCTCGTCTTTTTCGGCTTTCAAAAATCCACGACGGCCCAAGCAGCTTCCAGAATCGCACCAGAACAACCCAAAAAGCCCGCAAGAGGGCCCCATAACGGCCCAAGAGGGCCCCACAACTATCCAAAGAGGCCCCCAGGACGGTCCAAGAGGCAGCGAAGACGGCCCAAGAGGACCACAAGAGGGCTCCAATGCGGCCGCGAGAGGCCCCCAAGACAGCCTCCGAGGGGGCGAAACGGCGCAAAAGCGCCCCAAGACGGTCCAAGACGCCCCCAAGAGGCCCCAAGAGGCCCCCAACAAGCCTCCAAGAAGTCCCCCAGAAGCCTCCAAAAGGCTTCCAACAAGCCCCCCAAAGGCCACACAGCGACTGGTGTGTAATGTTATTTTCCCCCTTCTGGGCGAACTGCGGCGCAGCGCCAGCCAGGTGGAAGTTGGCCACTGCGGCGCCCATGACTGGGGCCGGCGATGGAAGGGAAGATGGCGGGGGTGCATGAAAAGGAAGGAGGGGGGAAATCCCCCAAAGAAGCCCCCAAAAGGCCAAAAGAAACTCCCAGGGGGCCTCCAGGAGGCCCCCAAGAGGCCCCCAAGAGGCTCTGCGACGACGTGACTGCACGTGCTCTGGACGTGCACCCCGCGAAGCGAGAGGAATCCTCACGGCGGGAATCTGTTGGATAGCGCCGCGAGGGGATTCCACTGGAAAGCCCCGCGACAAGAACCCCCCGAAAAACACCACACAGAGATTCGATTGGAAAGCATCGCATCAAGGATGCTTTCGAAAACACCACAACGGTATTCTACAGGATATCCTCACAGTGGGAATCCTTTGGAACGCGCCGCAGAAGGGTTATTCCTTGCTTAGGCTCTGCCTAGATGGTTCTTACTTTGTTTGCTTAAGGGGGCCGGGCAGTGTAAAACGCCCCGGGCGGTTCCCCCAGCCCCCGCCCCGCGGTTCCCCCAGTTGCGCCCCCTGGGTTCCCCTAGCTTAGCTTAGCTGAGCTTAGCTTAATTTAGTTTAGCTTAGCTTAGTATACGCTAGCTTAGCTTAGCTTAGCTTAACTTAGCTTATCTCATCTTAGCTTAGCTTAGCTTTGCCTAGCCTAGCTTGGCTTGGCTTACTTAGCTTAGCCTATTTCCTATTAGCTTAGCTTAGCTTAGCTTAGCTTGGCTTAGCTTAACCTAGCCTAGCCTAGTTTAGCTTGACTTAGTTTAGCTTAGCTTAGCTTAGCGCAACATTAGCACATCATATCATAGCATAGCATATCCTAGCCAGGCATATCATAGCATCGCATAGCACAGCATAGCTCAGCATAGCATTGCATAGCGCAGCATAGCTTTAGCTTCGCTTTAGCTTAGCTTTAGCTTAGCTTCAGCTTAGCTTTAGTTTAGCTTCAGCTTAGCTTTATCTTAGCTTTGCCGTAGCGTTAGCTTAGCTTTAGCTTAGCTTTGCCTTAGCTTTAGCTTAGCTTTAGCTTCGCTTTAACTTAGCTTTAGCTTAGCTTTAGCTTAGTTTTAGCTTGGCTCTAGCTTAGCTTTAGCTTAGCGCTCGCTTAGTTTAGTTTTAGCTTAGCTGTAGCTTTATCTTAGCTTTAGCTTAGCTTTACTGTTACTACTAAGGGCTCCAACTGCTAGGTAGGGTCGCACTGGGATAATTGTAAACCATCACGGCAGGAATCCGTTGGACAGCACAAGGGGATCCCACGGGAAAGCATCGCAAAAAAGAAACCGCTGGAAAACAACAAAGAGATTCGAGCGGAAAAACAACACAATCGGAATCCATTGGGGAGCACCACGAAGAGATTCGATGGGAAACACCATAGAACCCTTTGGAGACACCATATATGGGATTCGATGGGAAACATTCACAATAGGCATTCTCTGGAAAGCGCCACATGGAATTTTAGTGGAGCGCCCCTCAGCAGGAATCATAGGAAAACACCCCAAGACGATTATAATGGAAAGCCGCACAAAAGGGACTTCATTGGAAAACGCCGCAGAGGATTTTTCTCCCACCACCACCCCCCTCCCCTGCCCCCCCATGAAAACCTTGCCCATTATGGTGCCATGTCTTGTTTGTTTGGGAGTTGGAGAGAGAGAGAGAGAGAGAGAGAGAGAGAGAGAGAGAGAGAGAGAGAGGGAGGGAGAGAGAGAGAGAGAGAGAGAGAGAGAGAGAGAGAGAGAGAGAGAGAGAGAGAGAGAGAGAGAGAGAGAGAGCAGGAAGACAAACACATAAAAACACTGCTCTTTTATGGGAGGGGAAAGAATCATTTGGAAAACGCCACGACGCCATTTTATTGGAAAACGTCACACTGGGAATCCTTTAGAAACACCGCACAAAAGGATTCGAGTGGAAACCTTAACAACTGGAATCCGCTGTAAAGCGCCACAAAGGGAATTCGATTGGAACGCCTCCAAACATGAATAGATGGGAAACACACAAAAAGGGATTGCATTGGGAATCCGCACAAAGGGGACTTCACTGGAAAGCACCGCAAAGGATTTGCCCCCAAAAAAGGAACAAACATATGGCCCAGCATGGTTTCATGTGTTTTTTTTCTGCGTGGGGAGACATGGAGAACAAAAAAACAGGAGGAGGAATAAAAGCCAATGCTCCTTTTTTTTGTGAAGGGGGAGGAGGACGACGAGGACTTTCCAGATGACTTTCCCAATCAGACGATGTCTGGATGGTTGGGCGCTCAGGAGGACTTCGCTTGAGCGGCCTCCCTTGAAAGACGCGAGACATAACCCAACTCCCCATTTTAGTAGGGGGTGAGCAAACTTCCGAGAGGCCTCTGGGGTGGCCCCTCCCTTCCAATGCCCGACAACCACACTTGATGCAGATCCAGTATGGCTCGTAGAAAGCGAGCTCATGGGATGCGCGGCCGCTCCTGGCCCCCAGGGCGAGCTGGGCGCGGCGCGGCTGGTCGGTAGGTGGGCCAGGGCGCTCTCGGGAAATCCATTCACTCATGGCCTGCTTGCATGCTAATTTGCTGACCGAACTACGACAATCGAGGGAGCCCCAACGGGCCTGCATGTTACAGAGTGTGTGAGACGACTTCAGCTGGGCGGCTCTGAGAGCGCCAGGCTTAAAACGTTTCACAATCCTTCGAACAATCCTGTCCGAGGGCGCCCTGTTTTCATGCTCGAAAGCGTTTAAAGTGGCACGAATTGGCCTATTGCGGACTAAGGCGGAGACGGCGACAGCCCACTTATAACAGGAGAGGCGAGCAGGAGGGATATGGTGCTGCTGGGCGCCTTTGACTGCAAGCTCATCTGCAGCCTCGTTACCACACCAAGCATGAAACGGAACTCCTTCTCTGCAAACTTTCCTCGAGGCTGAAGTGGCTGTTCATCCGGAGCACGTCGACGCGAGGCCCCCCCCCCCCCCCTGTCTGTCAATGCTGCTCTCCCATCGTGCTCCAACTGGCTGGGCGCGCGTGTCTGCCTTTCATCCAGCCCTTGAATAGGACCTCTGAGTATGTCCAGTACTGTAATCTGCCACGGGTGCTCAACATAGCTGAGATGAATGCTGAGAATTCGGCGCGATTGTTTGCCTGGCGAGGGCCTGCGAGCGGTGCGAACGCTCCTCCCCTCACCCTGGGCTGGCTGGGGTCTGCCACGTCGAGCGCGACCCATCCCCAACCACACCTGCGGCATCGAGGGTCGTCGGACTCCTCGCCACCACTGCCGTCCCCGCAGGTGATGAGGGGCAGTCCGAGCGGGGCCTCAATCGGGGCCCTGTCCAACTCCCCGAACCTCTCCTCCGCGCAGGGCGTCTCGCACGGTGGCGGCGTAGTCCGCGAGGTCGGCGGGAGCCCACGTAGCCAGAAGCATGGCGTGTGGATGGCCCCCGCCTCTGCCATGGGCACGAGGTGCTCAGACTTGTCGAAGGCGGGGCGCTGCGCTCTGTCAGGGCATTGCCCCCCATATCCTGTGGAGGTCGCCCGCCCTGGCGCCGCAGCTGCAGTTGCGCGTGCCCGCGAGGTCGCCGTAGAGGTCGCACTTGCGCGCTGGCGCCCAGGTGCCCGCCGTCGTGGCGGTGAGCAGGGCGTTGGCCTCAGGGAGCCTGCCCTGCTTCCGCGGGCGGGCCAGGTGTCGGATCGCGTCGCTGGCGTCGACCCCCTCCTCAATGCCCTTGCCGTTGTAGTGTGCGGCGGCCTTCTGCCACAGGCCCCTCTCGATGTCGTCGATGATGGCGTCGATGATGGTGGATGGGGTCCTTCTCAGCTGCATCGTCTGCCATTTCCCAGTCGTCACCTCGGGGGTCTGCCCATCGCGCAGCTGTCCTGGGGTCCCAGCCCGCCTCCCGCAGGGACAGGATGAGGGAACCCATGGCTCCCCGACGCTGTCGCCAACGATGTTGCTTGGGGGCGATCTTGAGTCGGGCATAGATCTTAGCCCAGGATCTGGAGATCAACTTCCTCAGGTCTGGCCAGTGTGCATAGAGGTCGAACCATGCCCGAAGTTGGGCTCGGGGTATCTCCAGTGCTGGGTCTTTGCCAACCAGGCTGAGGAAAGACGTAGTGCACCGTCCTGGCCTGGCCTTGGCGATGCCCGGCATGGGCGGATGAAGGCGGATGACCGTGCGCCTTCACTCCATAAAGTAAGGCTGGCATGGCACCTTGGTTGAGCATGTGCAATCTCTTCTCCCTTCTCAATCTCTGTAACATTCGGCCTAACGTGTTCATTCGACTGCATGCTTTCTTTCGTCTAGCCATGTGTGTGGGCCGACGTGTGACTCCTTTTGAAGATCTGTCGATGCCAAGATCTCGGGCTTCTCCTGCTGGCGTAATATCCACTCCAGTTTTTTCTTTTTTTTCTTTTTCAAACGTGCTGCGATTCGCTCGGTCATCTTCCAATCAGAACTGAAAAGAACACTCGAGGAAGAGGAGTAGAAAGAGGAGGAAGGATGCGATCACCTTGGGAAAACCATACGAAAACACCAGCCGAAAAAGAGAGGTCCGCCACAGTCCGCCGTTCTCTCCTCCTCTTCCTCTTTGTCCTCCTCTTCCTCCTCCTCCTCCTCCTCGTCCTCCTCCTCCTCCTCCCCCTCCGACGACGACGACGACGATGACGGCGGCGCGCGCGCGCGACGCGCTGCGGCGCGCGGGCGCCCAAAGCGCCCGCGCGCTGCGCGCGGCGAATCCCGGGGCGCCCGCCGAACGCTGCGCGGGGCGCCCGGGAGCTGCGCGAAGAACTGGGCGACGAGAAGAAGCTGTGGGCTTTAAGTCGGGCCCGTCCCTCTACAGGGGGAATATTCAAAGATAATCTAGAAGCAATATGGGGGCCATTGTTGGGCATTTTTTGAGCATCCGGGGGGCATTTTTAATGTCTTCTATGTTTCGCCACAAATCCCCTTGCGGGGGGGCGCGCCCGACTTAGTTGCAGGCCAGTCCTGAACGCCGGGTTTGGCCGCGCTGCGCGCGTGCAACAGCGGCCTCCACGCCCAAGTCATCCTCTGCGCCGCGCAGACCCTGGCGAGGCAGAGCGCGCAATCTCTGCACATGGTCGGACATTCGACGCGCGCGGCACGGGGCGACAGCCAACGAAGATGCCGCCCCCGTTGAGGAAGGACGAGGAGGAGGAGGAGGAGGAGTTTTTCCAGCAGTTTCATTTCTCACGCGGCGAGGTTGGGGCGGGTCTGGGGCCGCCGCCACCTCAGAGACCAGGTAGTTCTCGTAGACCTGGTTCTCGGAGGTGTCCCTGTTCTTTTCTCTGTCGGCTTCTTGCTTTTCTTCCCCTTTGCAGTCCACGGTGTGATTGCGTAGCTTTCTCTCTTTAGCTTCTTTCAGCATGCGGAAGAGCAGGGTCATCTTTTCCCTTTGAGCTTTTACTTCGTCTTCCTGAACATGTTTTTCGAGCTCCTGTGGGTCTTCATCTTGCACCTTGGCTTCTCTTCTCGCTGTTCCTCTTTCCCCCGTGTCACGGGGTAGTTTCGTTTCTGCCTCCCCTGCGTCATGGGGCTCTTTTCCATTCATGTGCTTCGAGTCCTGCTTCCTTCTCGCCGTGCTATTTGCACTCGGCGCGTCTTTACCCGCCCTTTTCGCCGTGCCCCCAGTTCTTGCCGCTTTCTCGACCTTCCACTCTTGCCGCTTTCCTTCTTCAGCATCTTTCAGCATTCGTGTCAGCGGTGCCATCTTCTCCTTCTCTGCATTCCTTCCGTGTGCAGGTTCCTGTTTTCTCCGTTCTTCTTGCTCTTCATCTTCTTGTGACTTTGCTTTTTTTCTCATCGTTCCTCTTTTCCCCATGCCACGGAGTAACTTCATCTGTCTTTCGTCTAGGTGACCATCTCTTGTTTCTGGGCCTTTGGCTTCCCCTGCGTCAAGGGGCTTGGTTTCATTCGCGTGGATCATGGCCTGTGCCCTTCTTGTCGAACTGCTCGTACTTGAAGCCTCTTCATCTACCCTTTTCGCCGCACCCCCTGTCATTGCCGCTTTCTCTGCTTCTTCTTCTCGTGCTTCCCTTTTGCTTCCTGTGTGATCTTCATTATCTTTTCTCGGGCCCCCCATGTCGCGGGGGTGGTTGTTCTCGTTCTTTACCCTGTCCGCTTCTCTTTGTTCTTCGTCGACGCCGCTATCATCCTCTTCATTTGCTTCTCGTCTTTGTATCTTATCTTTCTTTATTTGGCTCCTTTCAGCATCTGGAATAGCGGGGCCATCTTTGCCCGATGCTCGCGGTCTTCAGGGCCGGTATCCTCTCCTGCTTCTTGCGCTTTCTCCTTTGGTGTATCTTCCCTATGCGCAGCTTTCCTTCGTGGTGTTTTCTTTGCTTCCATCTTCTTCTCTGATCTCCGCGTTCTTGTATTGTCCTCCCTCCGTCCCTTCTGGTTCTTTTCCGTCCTAGCCTGTTTCTTATTTTCCTTACTCGCGCTGCTTGTCCTGTTTTCTTCAGCTTCGGCATGTGTTCTCGTGCTCTCACCCTCCCTCTTCGCGTCGGCGGCGCCCTTCTCCGATGGGCCCCCGTTCTTTCGTGGCGACATTTTGCTTAGTGGCCCCTATGGCACACTAGGACTTTGCGCTCTAACGCCTTCCAGCATACTTGGCGACGCTGTGCCTAGTAGCCCCAATGGCACACTAGGGCTTTGCGCTCTAACGCCCGCTTCCTGCTCGCCCTGCATCTCGCCTGCCGCGGCCGGTTCCTTCCAGCGGTCGTTTTCCTCTCTTTCTCCACGGGCGTACTGTCAGGATCCTGCATGCGTTCTTTGTACTCAGCCCTTTCTTCTTCTTCTTCGCCTCCGACTTGTTGTTCTGGTCGCCCGTGCTGCTCATCAAGCGCTCCTTGTAGCCAGCTCCTCAGCTTGTACTTCACCGAACTGTAGCCAGGCCGCCGTAGGTATATGCTGAGCATTTTCTCCGATGCATATTCAGCCGCCGATCCTCCGCGTAGTCTGCATACGTAACGTCTTTCGCCTGGGGTCCATATCAGCGGGCGCGCCTCGTGCGAGGTGGCCCCGTTGATACTTATCTGTGCTCCTTCTGGTGCGGGAGGACCTTTGCACCCCCCAGACAGCCACTCTCGAATGTATTCCATCACCGTCTTTTTGTTGATCTTCTGCTCGCAGTGGGTGCATTTCCAGCCTTTCCCCTTTGCCGGCTTCTTTAGCGCGTGCGCGGTACTTGGCGGATCAGCTTGCGTCAGGATTTCGATGTTATGCTTTCTTCCTTCTCTTTCCTTCACTTTGGCTCGTTGTCTTTCTCCTTTAGCTTGTCTTTCTCCTTTAGCTTCCCTTTCTTCGGGTGGTCTTCGTTCAATTGCCCCCTTCGTCGCTGTCGTGATTCTTTTTCGCGCCATGCAAGCCGTTGCTCTTATCCACTCGTAGTTGGCCATGGTCGAGCTTGGCGTTGCATGTAGTGCTGCCCTTTGTCCGCCAAATCGTCCGCTGCTTTATTACCAGCCCAGACCTGTCGTGGTATACCTTTTGATCTCGCTTCTTCCCATCCCATGTGGCGGTTCACGTGCATGACGGTGATCGCTTGTTCGCCTCTGTCTTGAATAGCTCTGCCAATTTTCCTCCAGATGTCCTGGTTGCCTCCTGCTCTGTGAGGCCTGTTGTGTCTTCCGATGATCCAGCCTTTCATGAATATTCCGCTGTCCGTTCAGTACTCCACCACACCATTCATGCTGGCAATGAAACTTAAGAGCGCCCATAGTTCCGCTCTGTTGTTCGTCTGTCTTGCTCCAGGGAGCGCCCCCATCTTCGCTGCCTTGATGTCGCGCGCGCCGTTTGTCTCGCGCATGATAGCCCAGCTCCGCCCGCATCTTCGGTGTCTTTGGTCGTTGGAATATTCACCTCCCGATCCATCGCCGCACCCTGTGATGGTGCTGCAGCTGCTGATGCGCTCCTCATTGATGCACTCCTCGATGTGTCTTTCTCCGCACTCGGTTTTGCATGGCTCGGGTGCAGCCCATGCTCTTGGTGGGATCCCGCGCATCCAGAAAGCTGGGGCTGCGTCCGCTCCTTCGATTGCCCTTGCCCTGAGTCTTTCCGTCTTTTCGTCAATCTCGTAATTGGGTCTATGGCTGCGTCTCCCCCATATGCGGTGTGTGTCGGCCTCAGTCTCCCCACATTCGCATGCGTCGTCCGTGCCGCAGTGCTGGTGTGTACGTGATTCCGTCCAGGTTCCCGCACATGCCGCCGTAAGTAATGCTCCATACGTTTGATGTTCGCCTTGCTTCCGTAGTCGGCGTAAGTTGTCCTTCATGTCTTGGCAGTCCGCCCCCTTCCCGGGCCCTCTTCCCATGTAGTGCTCTGCCGCTCCTGCCCAAAGTTGCTCGTCCAAGTTCTCATAATTTCGTCCAGAATGTCCGTTGGATATCCATATTCTTCTCCTTCTGGGAGCGCCCACATTTCGCCTCTTGGGCTCAGCCACTTTGCTGGTCCTCTGGTATCCCAGCCAAGCTCCCATAACGTCAATATGATACCTCCCAGTGGTCCTCGACGTACTCTCCATCTGTTTTGTGGCTTTTCTCTCCATAATCTGAAATATATCCTCGGCAACGCCCTTTTGATTTGGTGCCTCAGCTCTGGTGAGTGCGAGCAGACGTCGAAGAATGCTTTGATCTGGCCTTTAATCACCGTGTGAGCGGGATCGTGACCTTCCAGGGCTGGAAATGTCGCAAGGCATCTGCCCGCCCAAAGTCGTCTGATCGCTTGCGCATACTTCCGACGTGCCCGCTGAAGAGCATGTGGTGCCAGTCCGTGGCCGATTGCTCCGTGCAACATCGATGCCATTGCCCCTTGGTTGCGCACCGCTGTCCGTACTGGCAGTTTTGTTATTTTCAGCTTCCTCTCGGCTTCTCTCATCCGTTTGAAGGCACCTTTTAGCCTTTTGCCGTGCGTGTCCCGCTTGGTCGTGCCTCTCGCTGCTCTGTCATGTCCAAGGTCTCTGCCCTCTGTCACCGTCTGGATGTCGATCTTTGCCTCCGCGAGCTTCTTTTGAATCTTTTTGCTGCCCTGCAAGTTCGTTGAGAAGAGCAGATATTTATCCGCCAAATTGAGACCATGTGCCTTTAGTGCGTCTCGAAGTTCACTCGTTGCCTTTACCATGCCATCAATAACTGCTTCCTTGCTACCCGTCACCCTTATGCTGATGTCATCGAACCACCCTCTCGGCACAGGTTTGGGAGTGCATAGATCCAGACCAGTAACTCTTGCCAGCACAGCGTAGACAATCGTCTTTGCCACATTATTTGAGCGCCTCGATCCTGCAAGTATTGGTTTGTCTGCGTAGATTGGTAGTGAGTAAGCCGCTTTACATCTGAGTACTCGCGCCGACGAGTGCTGGAGCATAAACATGAGTAGTATTCGTGCCGAGAATCCTAGCTCCAGTGCTGCTGCGATAACCCCATCTTGTCTGAGGCTGTCGTAGAACTTCTCGATGTCGGCCAGGAGGTTGCTGTTGTTGATCTCCATCGCGTCCATGCGCTCGTCCGTGATGGCTCTGTTCAGCGCCTCCCGCAGACAGCTATTGCCTTGTATCGCCGCATCCCATTCTCGCTCTTGTTCTTTCGCCCATGATCTCATCCTCGGTCTGCGCAATAGCTCCTAGCATCTTACCAGCTGTGGAAGCAGAGCCAGCGCCCTGTCTCCTTTCTTTGGCTTCGGGGTGATCATGACCACTGAACATAACAATTGCCATGGCCACATCATCCTCGCCTCGCACTCATTGAACAAGTCCAGGATAGCCGGTCTTCCTTCTTTTGGTAGACGCCGTATGTCACTACAAGAAACCTTGTCCACTCCTTGTCCTTTGTCTGGTTCTCCTTTCAGCGCGCTATCCAGGTCGCTGATCGCCCATGACTGCGGGTCCTCCTGCCGCGCCACTCTCCTGAGGTACTCGAGGTTTTGACAGTGTCTCACGTGTGGGTTGCCAGGGTCTGTCCAGGTGGCCTCGAACGTCTCCGCTTTGAGGTCCGCGATCTCCGTGGGGCAGCATATCACTCCGCTTGGTGTCGCTATTTCTTCCTCGCGCCGTACAGGAGGTTTCGTAATCTTGTGTAGTATGCCTGGCTCTTTTTCTGCCATGGCCAGCCATTTAGCATATGTGCGAGCTCCTTCGCGTACATCTCGCTGTGCTGCCGCTTGCCTCTCATTCTCCGCCTGCCACGCCATTCCTTCCAAAATCTCCGTGTCGACGCTTCTCAGATCTCTCGTGCGCTGTGCCCATATTGATATATGTAGCTCCGCCGTCGGCGTCGCGTTGCCAGCTCCTGGAATTCCTTCAAGTACCAGACGCCTCGCTGCCTTTTGCGAGCGTGTCGATTTGCCTTTCCACTTTGCCTGTTTGTCTGTGTTTGATCATTTTGTTTAGGATCGCCTCCGTTCTGCCCCACCAGTCCGCCCTCATACTTGCATATGTTGTCCGTCGTTCCCCTTTCTCGCGTATGTTGGCCGTCTCGAGCGATGTAGCTTTCCCTCTCCCTTTATAGTATTCGCGGCCCCCTGAGTCGACCTTGTCGCACATGCAGTAGAACGACTCATGTGCGCTCATGGTTCTGTCGTGCGTTCTGGCCAGTGCTTTTGCGCCTTCAGGGTCCGACTTGTAGGCCGCGCTCTCTGCGATGAAGGGTGGTGGTTCGTCTGCTTCGTCTCTGGCGTGCATGAATGATGCTGTGTTCCATGCGTCCGTGGTATCGATCTTGGGCTCTGCCTCCGCCGCGCGGTCCTTTAGTGATTTGGCCGCCCCGCTGCATGTCCCTGACAGTAAGTTCGGTATATTAGCTTCTTGCGAGCGGGAGCGACCATCACTTTCATGGTCCTTCTCGCTCGCACATAGCGTCTCCTGCACATTCGTGGCGCTGTCCCTCTCATCGTTCGAATCGCCGTACGTAGCCAGGAACTCCGTTTCCATGTCCCGCTAGTAGCGTGCCATCTCCTCGAAAGTGTCTGCCTCTCCACTGCTGCCGTTCTCCTCATGCTCGGGTATGTCGTCGAAGGGGTCCACTTCGTCTCTGCACATGTGTTCCACTGCTTTGTTGCGGCCACTGCTCACGTGGGGCCCCATCCTCACGGTCTGGCCCTGGTATTCATATGCACTTCTTGTTCCAATAGATGTTTGTCCAGGCGAGGCCCCCCGACTCTGCCGCTCGCAATGTTCGCGGTTCTCATGGCATCCGCCGGCTGAGCCCCCCCCCTCGCGTTCAGTCTGTCGGTCTCCCTGGGCAAGGGTCCGCTCTGTTAGTTGCGAGGTCCTGTCTGCCACAATGTTGGCCATGTAGTCCGCGTCGTGCACTCTGGGCTCGTCGGGGGCCTCCGCCAATGGGCCCTTCATCTCGTCCTGGACCTTCGGGCGTTGGCTCCAGCCGCCTGGCCCCAAAGCTTCCCACCTCGCACAGTCCAAGTCTCTTTCCCTGTTCTCCGCGATTGCCCCGAAGTTGGTGAAGTCTTCGTGTCCTGGTGCAGCTGCCACTTCAGCCTGTTGCCTCGCTTGTGACGCGGTCTTCTGTCGTTGCCTCTTGCTGCTTGGGTTGGGTGTCCTCTTGGATCTAGGAGGGTGTGGGAACGCTGTCGGGAGCTTCAGCTGTCTGCACTTCGTCGATACCCCCTCTCCGTACAGCTCTATCGTCAACGCGATGCGTGGCTTCCATGGTACGTCGTGGATGGGCTCGGTGCTCTTCGCGAATTTATCTGCCCTCGTGTCCACGATGGCGAAACCGATATTCGACTCCGCCTCCCCGGGGAAGCGCGTGTTGTCGCCCTCTGGGACCGTGATCGCTGCCTCTGCTCCCGAAGCTTTGGCCCATCCCGACCTCCAGAACTCTTCAGGCGCGCGGTTGAAATCTCAGCAGATGAGCCGCGGCAAGTCCGTAGCCTTCACAACAGCTGCCACTGATGATGACTTCCCTGAATGGATGCCCTCCTGGAGGGAGGAATTTGCGTCCAAGTAGATACTAACAACCAATAATGTGAACCCGTTCATGTGCCATGCCACTGGCACATGTCGTAGTCGCACTGCTTTCCCTTCAACATGCTCGCGGTTGCCTGAGAAACCTGGCCCCTGGCTGCATGTCTGAAGAACGTCGCTTGGTGATGCCCCTTCATCAGCATGGCTGTTCCCCCACGTGAACCTGCCGATGATTTCTTGCTCCTTCGAGCCCCAGCGAAGCAAGCCTTGAAGCCCTCCTTCGTCAGCTTTGCTTCAATATCTTCGATCTTGTCGACTGTGACGTGTGTCTCCTGGATAGCGTAGGCGTCGAACTCCCTTCTGTTCGCCGAACGCATGAGCCACGTGTGCACAGTCGGTCCCCATGTTGTTATGTTGGCGACGCACAGGCTGCGCGCGCGGGGGCCGTCGTCGTCGCGCTTCCGACGGCCCCCCTGCACTGCAACCTAGCTGGTTGCATCCGCCCTTGCTGCCCTTGCCGCCTTCAGGATTTCATCAATGTCGTCCACGTCCGTGACTTCCTCCTTGATCTCCTCTTTCAGCTCCTGATCTGGCTGCTGCAGCTCCACTTTTGCGCCTCCGTCACTCTTCCTCTTTTTTGCCGCCTGTGTTATCACCGTTCTTTGCTCCGCTGCCTTTGCTTTTGCGTTCTCCAAATGCGTCTTCAGCTGGCCTGCGAATGATGCTGCGTTCGCCTTCAGCTGTCCGACCACCTCCTGTTTGGCCTTCTGTATCGCCATCTTCCCCTCGTCGTCCAGGTCCTCGTCGTTGATGCCCAGGGCTTCGTCCACTTCTCGCAAGTCTCCTTCCGCTAGCTCTGCCGCGTCTGTCGAGAGGAGCTGCGCCAGTACTCCCTGTGGTGATGCGTCATTGCCCTCTGCTTGTATACCTTCGATTTCCACCTCTATGTCGACCACCAGTGCTGCGTGCTGATGTACTTATGCTTTGAGCTTTGCCATGTTCTCCTCGGCCTTCTTTGGCTCCTCTCTTTTCCACTCGTAGGTCCTCGTCGCCTTCTGTAGTCTGGTTGCCGCCTCGGCCAGGCGCGCCGCTTTCGGCATTCTTTCTGGTGGATGTGTTGCCGCCGCCGCCACCTGGCTCGCCATTCCATTCAGCTGCCGTGCGAGTTGGTCTCCGTTCTGCCCATGCTCTGCAGCGAATTCGTCACCGTGTCCGCCGCTGTGGCGAATGTCTCCGCCGCTTTGCCTCCTTTCCCTTTCCATCCTGCACCTCCCTTGCCGCCCTTGCCGTAGCCCTTGTCCTTGCCGCTTTCGTGGGCGAGCTTCTTGTGTGCGCTGCCGCTCCAGTTGCTCATCTCCTCGTCCCACTCCAGCTGCCTGACGCACTGCGGCTTGGCGATCTTCATGTTGCAGGCGCATGTCCAGTCCATGTTGCGCAGCTTGGTGTGGTACCACCACTCGTTGCAGCGCTTGCAAATCGAACGCTGGTCCTTCATCTGCTGTGACTTCGAACCCTTGCCGCCAGTCACGCCTCCACTTCCGCGGCCGCCCATCCTGGGAGCGTCGCTGCCGTGGTGGTCGTCCAGCAGCTTCCTGTCGCGCTCCAGCATCAAGCGCCTCCTCGCTTCCCCTCGTTGGCGCCGCTCCCTGCGGTGCCGAGCTGGCGAGCGGGAGCGCGCTGCTGCTGCGCTGCGGCGCCCCTCCGTGGGGCTGGGGGCCATCGCTCGGCGGGCGCCCGCGCCGGGGGCAAAATGCCTGCGGGGCCCGCGCGAAGCCGCCTAGGAGGAGGGGGATGAGGAGGATGAGGAGGATGATGAGGAGGAGGAGGAGGAGGAGGAGGAGACGACGCATCCAATAACGTCTGTCCGACCACCGCCCTCGACCTCGGTCGACGCGGACGCGTCGACGGCGGGCCCCAGCTGGGCGGCGTTCGGGTTCTTTTTCGGCCTCCCGAAGGGCAGCGAAACCCTCCGCCACTTCCGCCACCGGCAGGGCCCACCAAAAAGGGGGTGATCGAGGCAGACCAGATCTCAAGATAGGCCTCGCAAGTGAAGGCAAACAAAAACAGTGCAAACAAAAAAACACGAACAAGAGAGAGACAGGGCACTGCGGGAGACCCATCACCGCAACATGCCGCCGCCACAGGATCATCGAGCGATCCCTGCCCCACCCCCAACCCACAACCCAACACCTGAAAATCCACCACCCAAGGAATATAATGAAGGACGGAGCACAGCATCGGTGAGAGGATCTCACCGTTCAAATGCCAGCTCTGCGGCACCTCGAATGTCACGTGCGCGCTCCAGAGACATAGGTGTCTTCTGCGCGAAACCTTTCGCTTTGTGATACATATGAAAAGCCAATGTAACTGCCTTAAGGCACTCCTCTCGCGTGAGTTCCGATCCCGCCCGCCCGTGGTCAGACGCCGCCCCCAGTCCCAACGGCGCAATCGGCGAGCCTGGAAAGTGGCGCCTTCTCCACGCAAGGTGCATTGCGAGATGGTGATACATTCTCGAGCAACGCGGATAGTAAGCAATCCCATCAGGCTCTGCGCAGCCCCAAATGTATCTCGTGGGTGCGTTGCCTATGTGCAGTCTTTGCGTGGTTGTCCACGCTCTGCAGAGGGTCTTGATGATGCCCCATTGCCAGGCAGGCTTGAGACTCGCGGTGCAGGACCGACAGAGACCCCACCGTCCACCCACCGACCTCCGCCCCCCAGGACTCGGGACCTGCCGCGCGAGATGCCTTTTGCCCAGCGTCTCAGGAAAGGAGTCGGGGAAAGCGGCAGCTCGAAGCGCGCGCGCAAAAATGCGCTGTGGATGTGGGCGACAGGCTTCCTGGATGGCTAGTTTGGCGTGATCACGCGCGGTGCGAAACGCTGCGTGCCATCCAAGCTTGTCAGGGGAAAAAAGGCGGAAGCCTCGCCCGCTCCATGAATTGTGCGATTGAGAGATGGCGCTTCCAGAAGGGCGCTGAACATGTTCCTGCAATGATGGGAACTATCGTGGCATTGTCTTGGGCATGTCCTTTCAAACTGCGCAGCGCACGCTGCCACGCATGGTGCATAATGCGAAATGAGGGGGGGGGGGGGGGGGGCGCCAGCTGCTAGCCCATCCAAGCGAAGAGACAGAGGACGGGGCAATGGCGAGCACAGATGGCAGTGCATTCAGATCAGCAAGACTGAGGCTGTTCGGCGGCAGCCTGAGCAGCGCGTGCAAAGCCTGATGCTCGAGCTTACGAATCATAGCACGAATGGGGAGCAGCTGGGCAAGGCACGGGGGTGTCGAGAGAGCGGTGGCGTTGTATAGAATTGAAAGAACAGACGGACCAGCTCCAGAGCATGGCAGAGCCATCGTCCTCAACCATCGCTTCTCTGCTGCGTCTGCCCAGATCATGGTAGGAGTGGCTGCAGGGCCCATTTCAACCCCTGAGTAGACTGCGTGGCCAGCGATCTTAAAGTTGGCCCACAACGGGATCCACCTACAAAATTCTCTGCGGACCCTGTCCTGGGCGGCTTCCGCGCACTCGGCCCACAGCGGGGCCGGGGCGCACTTGGCCCGTTGGGGCCTGAGACAGGCAAGACGCTCAACTTCCCGAAGAACACGGGAGACGCTAACCAGGTCTCGAAGGCGAGGCATCACCATTTCCACGTCGTCAGCGCAGCCCCCAAGAAGGCCCTCGTGGCGCCTCGCCTGCGGGGGCTGCGTGGCCGCGCGCAGACATCTCAGGGCGGGGCCCACTGCAAGAGCCCAGAGAGAACCAGATAAAGGGCGCCCTTGCAGGGCCCCCGAGCAGAGATGACACAGGAAAACGATTCGATTGTGAATCCTAGCAAAGCCTCTGGGAAAAAATATAATGCGTGGATAAAATTCAGGAAACCTGGCGGGGGGCCAATCCTACTCATAATCTCGAACAGCCACTGGTGACCCAGAGAAGGGAACGCCGCCTCCACATCGTAGGCAGCGAAGATCGGGAGGTCCTCCTCAGCTTCGGGGGAGATGCTGGCCTTGCGGGCCTCGGCGTCCAACGTGATGATGTCGCCCAAGAAATTGCACCCTGGGATGAATCCTTGCTGAGCCTCACGGGCACGCTATTGAGCGACCTGGCGAATCTGAAAATTGGCGGCGGCTGCCATGAACTTAGTGTCTGTATTCCTGAGGCTAAGCGGCCGAACCTTCCCTGGGGACCGCGCGCCCCCGGGCATCTTCGGGCTCCGATCCTTTGGGGAGAAAAGCGAAAAGGCTACCTTTGAGCCCCAGGGGCGCCGGGCGTCCGTTGCGCAGATATGTCATCGTCGTTTGCAAGACAGTAAGTTGTTCAGGTCTAGCTTCCCATGCCGTGCATGGCGGCTGATCAGGGCCAGGGGCTGACCGTCGGGCAAACTTGCGGGCGCGCCCTAGTTCGGGCTCAGTTGGAAGTCTAAGTGGTAGGAGGTCTTGTTGAGGGGCAACCTTGTCGAGGCACTCCTGCAGGGCCTTCTCCAGCACTACTTTGGCGCCGAAGACGGGTTTAAAATGGGAGGTCAGTGCGGAGGCAATCTGCTCAGGACCCACGGCGACGGCCAGGGCCCTCGCAGGCTTTCGGGTCGGATCCCTGCGAAAGCGAGACGATGAGCTTTGGGGGCCCAGAGAGTAGCGCGCCTCTTGTGCATCCTTGCGGCTCGTCTCTCATCCTCGACCATTGCCCCCTCCCCTTTGGGCGCCCTGCTTTCAGCAATTCTGGCCTCCATCTGCCCGAACTCGTAGTTGGCGGCATGCGCGACGAGGGCGAACTCCTGCATGTCGAGAAGCTCAACGGCGCCGTTGGACACGCGAAGGAAGCGCGCGCCATCGGCGGTGGTGGCCTTCAGCTTCATGGCGGCGTGGACATCGTTGCGCCAGATAGATATTGCCATTGCTCTCAGAGTAATGATGCGACCTCCCTTGGCGCGGGAGTCTTTAGCAGAGATCGAAAGGCGCTGAAGCTCGTCGCGAACCTGACGAGCGGCCTCCGTCATGAAGTCTTTCATGCAACGCCAGCGGTACACAACTGGAAACCGATCAAGTTGAGCCGCATTGCTAAGTTGCCCCAGTATCTCTCCGTCGCGTGGGTCACGAAATACTTGCTCAGGAATACTGCTCTGTTAGACATGTCGAGCGCGGTCACGAAGGTGAAGAAAGATCGGCGTGTTGTCACTGAGCCTGGAATCAGAAATTGCAGCCGCGTCAATGTCAACCTCCGCTCGGGTTTCGACATCTAGGAGAAAGTGTGCTGGAGATCCAATAAGGACACGGTCCAGTGTGGCTGCGGTAGCCGTGTCTCTGCAATAGTGAGTGGGGCAACCCGTCGAAATGTCAGTGAGCATCGAGAAAAGACGTTCTCAGTATGCTTCCAAGGGTGGAGATCCGCGACTACGTTCAGCAGGAACATACCAGGGACAGAACCTTCCGAGATGGGGTCAACGTAGCTGCGAGTCGGCCACGACTTGATGTTGAGGTCACCAGCCGCCAGAAATGCTTTCGAAGCGGGTTATTGAAAAGTCCAATCGACAAACTCCCTTCATCTAGTCCGTATGTTGTCCTGTGCTCGGTTATCCAGCTCGAAGTTATGAACGTTCATGATGTTCATGGTGATACTGTCCTTGTCATTGGTGATCGTGAGAAGAGCGACCCTGCCAGGGGCTAAAATCTCATGTTGAAGGCGAGCATGTGGGTCATGTTGGCCTCAGATGTCCATTGGAACCAGAAATGCAGTGCCACCAGCCTTCTGTGAGAGAGGGTTGAACAAATCTTGTACGGGTACGGGTAGGTCGCTAGTGCAGCGGTCAGTTTGTCCAGCGTTCTTCTGCATTCTTGAATTCGAATCACCGCTCTCTTTCGCATAAACGAGGCAAGCTTGAGGAGAAGGGGGAGGAAGAGGAGGAGAAGGAGCTGCCTCTGGCCCAGGACGCCAGGGGTCTGAGACCCTCGGGCCCTCGGGGATACCGTGGGGAAGCGAAGCGAAAGGGGTCTCACGCGAGACGACATAGCACGTGTACGCCGCGGCTTGCGCGGGCCGCCAGCGCGGTGCAACGCGCGGTGCAAGAGGGCGCTCGCGCGCGCCCTGCCGCGGGCAGCCTGCGCGCGGATGCCGGCAAATGCCGGCGCAGGCGACCCCTCCCTCCCTCGGGCGCCGCTCCTCTGGCAATCGAGCGGGGGGTGCGCTCGGAAGCGGCACCCTCTGCCGTCCTTCCCTTCTACTCCGCGTCTCCTTTCCCCTCCTTCCCACGTTCCCCCTCCTTTCCTCCCGCATCCCCCCTCCATCCCTCCCTGCCTCCCTCCCTCCTCCCTCCCGCCCTCCTCCCTCCTCCCTCAAGAGGAGGAGGAGGAGGAGGAGGAGGAGGAGGAGGAGCGCACGTCACCAGAGGGGGGACGGGTCAGACTACAATCAAGATTGGGGAATGGCAGCGTGAGGCTCAGGAGCACGAGCTCGAGCACTGGCCTGGCCATCAGTCGCGACGAGAGCGGCGTGACAGATACGCATGGTAGCATAGTTGCCTTCTAGGTGTGCACGAAATTTGTGATAGATATGGAAAGCTAACTGTCAACTGATTGGTACGAGATAGAGTGAGAGATCCGTACTCTCCGGCTACACTACATGCTGACTCTGGGCCGAGTCCCAGACGGATGATGGGATCACCCAGAATTATGGCGCGGGGGAAGACGAGGAGGTGAGCGAGGCGGGGGCAATGAAAGCAATGCCCAATGGAATCTGGTGCGCGCACTTCTACGCCAAGACATTCATAGGTGCAGCCGGATCTGCATCCTTTAGGCGAGAGAATTCCTACCGGGCAGACGTGATCCATGCACCAGCGAGCGTTTTTAGATGAGGCCAAATCCGTGAGGGGGCGGGGTGCTGGAGAGTGTCCTTCAGCCTAGCCCATCTCAGATCAATGTCAGGTCGCCCAACTTCGGGACGTTTTGGGAACCACTTCCGAAACCTACGCGCAATCAGAGCTGGGATGGCGTCAGGATAAAGAGAGGAGCACAGAGAGCGGAGGAAGAGGGACTGAGGGCGCGGGCCCCGCTTTCTCTGCACCGCAAGCGTTGCGCCCACCGCTGTCGGAGTCGGCGGGCGTGCCGGCCCATCCGCTATCGAAGCGGCGTGCTGGCCACATCCAGCCGGCGCCGAAGTCGCAGCAGCGACTGCCGCCTGGATGGCCGACCTCGGGATCCTGCCGCTGGTGGGCGGGAGGTCGAATGAAAGATGGTGCTGCACTGTCGCCTGGCGTCTCTGCCAAAATCGCGGCGACCACTCGAGGCGAACGTGGTCGGCGATATGACCGTAACTGTGCGCAGCCGCCCGAAGCCTCTCCCCGCACTCCCGCAACCCCCGGAACGTATAGCAGCTGGCACGTCGAGCAATCGCCGTGCAGTTGGCGTCGATCGGCAAGGGTGCAGCGGAGATCATCCACCGCCCAACCCCCAGCAGCTCAGCAGTGCGGAACGAATTCGGCGGAAGCCGAAGCAGTTTGTGCAGTGACGGCCCCTCTCTGGCAAGGAGGCGGGGGTCAGGAGGAGAAAAAACTGGGCAACGTACGAGAGGCAAGGGAGGATGACCATGAGGTAGAGACGAATGGAACCTTCAGCTGGGGTCCTGGACAAAGCAACTTCACGACATCGCGACCACCATTTTTGTCCAGGGCCCTTCCACTGAGTCTCGAGGCCTGCCATCGGACCGATCATCATTCCCAAATATTTTGACGCGCGTTCGATCCGAAATCTCTCCCATCCAGGCGCATGTTGGAGGAGGAGGAGGAGGAGGAGGTGGGAGCAGGAGGAGGTGGGAGGAGGAGGGAGGAGGAGAGCCCCTTGCCCGCTGCACGCTGCTCCACGGAGCGCCACGGCGGGGTGAGCTGGTGCCTCGTCGCCAGTGGCTGGCGGGGCCGCGCGGGCGCGGCGCGGCAAGCGCCCCTCAGGCGCGCTGCTTGCCGACGGCGGGCGGCACCGGGGGCGCGCGCAGCTCGAGGTCGGCGAAGCGGCTGACGGCCTCCGGGCGGCGCGCGGCGGCCGCGGCGTCGTCGGCGCCGCCGTTTCGGAGCTCTCGGAAGGTCGTCGGGGCCCCGTCCTGGGTAGCTCTGTCTCGCCGCGGTCTCACGGGCGCTTCTTGCGCGGCACCAGGGTCTGTTGGAAGGTCGTCGGGGCCCCGTCCTGGGCAGGTCTTTCGAGCCGCGGCTGGCCGTGGCGTCTGTCCGTCGTCGGCGTCGCTGCTCTGGGTGCGCCCTCCCGAGAAGCCCGTGCGGATCTCCGTACAGTCGGGCCGAGGAACGCTAAATAAGGAACGAAGTCCCTTCTTGGCCCTGTAAGCGCCTCCGTGCCCCAGGAGGGCAAGAGGAACAGCACTGGAGGAACCTAACTAACATCGAGCCCCTTCCGAACCCAAACTGTTCCTTATTTCAGCGTCTTGACTGTATGGTCATGTTGATGTTGTGTGCTCCGTTTCTTTCTTTATAACAGGGGGACACACACAACTGCATAAGCACAAACGTCCGAGAGCCCGCGCGGAGCTTTTGGATCGTCGCTGGACCACCCTCCCTGGCGCGCGAGGCGCGCATGTCCAGAATGATGAAGACAAGCATGAACCAGCGAAAGTCCGCACGGACCTCTTGGATTGGCACTGCACTCTCCTCCCGGGTGTGCGGAGCGCACCACGGGCGGCGCTGAAGGCGCCGCCGAAGGAGGGTCGGCGCGGATCCAAGAAGTCCGCGTTTCTCCTTTCCCCCGCCAAATGTGAAGGGGAACTGGGACACGCAAATAAATACACGCAAATAAAAGGATTCGCATTATTTTCCCAGATTTTCTGGGTTTTTGTCTCCCCCCCCACTTCCCATATGTTCCAATATTTTCCTGGGAATCGACGATTACTTGTATCTGCGTGTTTTTTCCCTCTTGAAAATGCTCCATCGACCATCGCGCCAACATCGTCTGATGGCGTGCTGTCACCGAGGGCAGAAGGTCCACCCCCACAAGAAACACCCCGACGAGCGAAGCCGTGTGGTATGCAAACGCACCCGAGGAATGGATCGAACAGGGCGGGGTTGTTGAGTAAACGCCCAAATCCGTCTAGTAAGCGCCAATTGTCGGGGTCTGGCTGTCTTCTCCTCCTTTGAATCACAGCACCGGCAGAGCGGCCAGAATATCTAAGACCAGATCGTGCGTATGTCCTGGAACAGACAGAGCTTCGCCAGGCACCTCGACAAGTTTGTCGATTCTGTTTCTCTTCAGAGGTACAACAAACTGCATAACCATACGTACTGTTTCGGAGGTCCGTACGGACTTCTTGGATCGGCGCTGAAACACCCTCCCTGGCGCGAGGTGTGCACCAAGGGCGGCGCTGGAGGCGCTGCCACGACCTTCGAGAAATTATGGTACAGTCCCACCAGCCCTCTGGGCGTAGGTGGCCTAGGGCGGTTCCTCTTCCAATCCCCTTCTTCTCCCTGGGGAGGGGTTTCCCCCCTCCCCTCCCTCGAGCGATGACGGCTGTCCCCCTCCTTGCTCCTGCACTTCCCTGATCGTCTCAACTCGCCTGGGCGTCGGTTTGGGATGTTCTGGTGGGGATACTTTTTGGTCCGCGGGCGCGCGAAACGAGTCGAACGCCGAGCCTGTTACGGCGGGCCGCGACAAGAATTTGTTTGTTTTCCAACTCTTCCACACGAGCCCCCCCTTCGATACTTTTTGTCGGCAACCGCAGGCGAGCGCGCCAGCGGCGAGTCGAGTCAACCCCCCTCGATCGATTCTTCCATACAAGCCCCCCCTAGCCTGACTGACGCCAAGGCCCCTAACCTGACGCCGCCCCCGCCGGCAATGGACCCGGCGCAACCAAACGCAACCTGACGCCAAGTCCGCCGGCCAAAGGGCCACGGAGCCCACCGGCACCGCCGCCCGGCCAGGGTGCCACCGGAGCCCACCAGCAGCGGGGCGGGCGTCAGGTTAGGTGCCCGGCGTCAGGTTAGGGGGGGGCGTAAGAGCGATCCACGTCGACGTCGTCGCTGCTGCTGCGGAGTGCGCCGGGCCTTCGCGGCCTCCGGGGTGCTGGCCTCGTCGAGGGCCCGCAGCGCTTCCGCCTGAGCGGCAGCCGGGGCCCGCCGACGCTCGAGGGCCGGGCCGAAGGGCGTCGGTCGAGAATCGAAGCTGCAGGGCACAGGTAAAACCCAGACCCCGTCGGGTCGTCGAGCAAAAAAAAACGAAACACGTTTTGCAATCGTCTGCCCCTGGGGGGCCGCGCCGGGCCCCGCGAGAGTCAAAAAGCTGCTCAGGATGAGAATCTGGTCCCCTTCCCGACCTCACCCACGTCATTAAAAGATTCGACGTCGGGGGTCTGCGAATTCAGATCGGGCCATTTTCTGGAAAGCCCGAAGCGGTGCGGTGACAGACAGAACGGTGACTTCGGGATCCGATGATCCCCCAAAGCCTCATCGCCGCACAGTCTTATGAAGACCTCGGAGGCTGCGGCTGCCCGAGAGACGTCCTCGGAGAGCGACCCAAACCCCCAAACCGTGCGGTCACCCCGAATCCCCACTGACTCACCACGCGGGGTGGTCACCGCGCCGTTCCCCCGAAAGTTCAAAGTTCGACGGCAGGAACTGGCCGTATTCCGAAGGTCAGGCGCACTCCTCGGCGGCCGTCTTCCTCTGCAGGCCCTCATCAGCCAACCCGCGTGCTGAGTGAGGCCCTCCGCGATCCACGCAGGAGGCGGGGGTGCTGGTTCGAGGACGGACGTTCTTGATCGTTCTTCTATAGATAAGCTCGCCTCTAGGAGTCCTAGCTCCATCGCTGGTGAACTGGTCCACTGTCGCCCTCTTTATTTTGCCCCTGCACGCGCCCTCTGCCGCGCGTGGCTTCCTCTGTTGCGTAGGGTTTCCTCTGCTGTCCGGATGATTTTCTATGTTGCCCTTGCGCGCGTCCTCTGTCGCGAATGGCTTCCTCTGTTGCGCACGTCTTCTTCTAGCAGCGTCATATGTGCCCGCACGGCATCCTCTGCTATCCGCATGGCTTCCTATGTACCCGCATGGCTCCCACTGCTATCCGCATGGCACCCTCTGTATCCGCATGGCTTCTGTGTTTGGGAGTTACCGCGAGCTCGACGTCTGAGTGCCGCTGGACGGACGGGTCTGACCAAGGAGCGCCTCGGCCAGACGGTAGACTGTTCAAGAATAGTTACAGTTCGCACGCCGTCGCGAAGCAACCCGTTTATACCAGCATAATCGAGCGGCAAGCTCAGCCGCACTCGAAGACGGGCTCACCGAAACCGTCGGCGAGCGCGGGCTCGGCGAGCAGCAGGGCGGCGATGCCGACGCACACGGCTCGGCCCCTGCTCCTGCCCTCGCCCTAGGCGTCGAGTTCGACGCCTGCGAAGCCGGTGCCGCAACGGGTGATGGCGGCCTCGCGGCCAGCCCTCGGGCCGTCCGCAATGCGCCTCCCAACTTGTCGACCAGGATGTCGCACGTGTCCTCGTCCTTGCCTGTCCTTGCCTGTCCTTGCCTTTGCGCCCTCCCTTGCCGCCCGCGCCGCGGCCGCGCCCCCGCACGATCGGGAGGTCGTCGGCCCAGTCCTCGGCCGGCGGTTCCCGGCCGACGTCCGCGGCCCCCGATGCCGCCGTCGCCCCGGCAGCCCCAACCTCCGTGCCCATCACCGTCAACATTCGGCGGTGGACAAACCTCCCTTTAGTAAACCTCCCCTGAGTGAAAACGGCCTGGGGCCGAAGCCGACGGACCTGGACCCGCAAAATGACGGCCGCGGCGCCCTCTGGCGAACCGAAAACGGCCAACTCCTTCATCGACGCGTCAGGGCAGGAGGTCCGTCCAACCCCGGAACGTGTGGGCGTCGGGCTGCTCGCGCGACCCGCCTGCGCCCGCGGCCGCGCAGCCGGCGCTGCAGCCTCCGCGGGGGCCGCCGCGCCCGCGGGCGGCGGGGCGCCCGGCGGCACGTGCAGCGCCGCCGCCGCGGCGAGGGACAAAAGAGGCTCGCAGCCGCGCGGGCCGGGCGGCAGAGGGCCGCCCATCGGCGGCGGCCAGGCCCGGGGCCGCGCGCGCTCGCCATCGCTTGGAGGTCCGTGCCCCGTGCCTCGGTCGGCTTCGTGCGCGCACTTTTTTTTCTCGCGGGGCGAGCTCAGGTGCTCCTCGAGGGTTCCCGCCGCGAACAAGGTGCACACGTCCGAGCGATGCCAAGTGCGCCGCCGAGGTCCCCCCACGGGCGGCATCCAGCGGCGCCGTAGCGCGGGCTCCGGACGCGCTCTGCGTACCTGGCACTGGTCGGTCGGCGGGCCGCCGAGAGCGGCCCAGCGGCAGCAGACTTGATCCTAGTGGTACTCTGTATCTGTATGGCCTCCCCTGCTATTCCAATGGCTTCCTGCTCCTGTTCCAATGGCGCCGCAACAATCGTCCAACACTAGTCAAACTCGAAAGTAAAGTAGAGTACGGCCCAATACGCATCCAAGACGGACTAAGATTGTCTCAAGATGGCCCAAGAGGTCTCCAAGACGGCCTCCAAGAGGTCCTTCAGGAAGGCCCGAAGAGGCCAACATCATTTACTTCCTTTCGCTCCTCCGACGGCCCGAGACGGCCCAAGAGCCCCCAAAGGTCGCCCAAATATCGCCCAGGAGGCCTCCAAGATGGCCCTAGAACGGCCCAAGAGGCCCCCAAGACTGCCCCGAGTAGAGCAGAACAGAGTTGACTAAAGGAACATAGAACAGGGTAGAGCAGGAGAAAATGCTTCCTGTGGCTATTCCAGTGGCGTCCCAACAGTCGCCCAACAATCGTCAAACTCAGAAATAGAGTAGAGTAGAGCAGACCAGAGCAGAGTAGATGAGTAGAGTAGTGCATCATAGAGAATAGAATATGAGAGGAAGGCAAATAGTACTACAGTATCCTAGGAGTAGAGTAAGGCTGAATAGGTTAGGGTAAGACAAACTAAAGCAGCGTAGAGTAGAGTAGATGGTCGAGAAGAGTCGGGTAGAGTAGAGTTGAGTAGAGCACAGGAGTCTATTATATGATAGTAGGGTCGAGTAGAAGTCGAGTATAGTAGGAGAAGAGTAGGTTGGGGTAGAGTAGAGCAGAGTAGGGTAGATGGTATAATAGAGTCGGGTATAATAGAATAGAGAAAAGTAGAGTAGAGTCCACCCCAGTCCAGTCCAGTCTACTCCAGTCTAGTCTAAGACAGTCCACTCCAGTCAACTTCATTTCAGTGTTCTGATCTATTTGGAGTCTGCGCTGGCTGATGCTCGTCCTCTTCGGGCCTCTGGGCATCTTCTCGCCGAAACAACTAGATCAGCCTTGAAATCTTCTGGCCAGAACGCTCCCCCGAACAGGCCTAGGGGTCCACTTGTAGAGGCCTCCTAGATGGGGTCGGAGTAGATGGGGTCGAAGGATGGCGCCGCATCGCCGATACATCGGCGATGCATCGGCGATGCATCGGCGATGCATTGGTGATGCACCGGCGATACATCATCGACGTGGGCGATGCACTGGCGACGCCGGCGTGGAGAAAATCGGGCTCCGCATCGAGCCGCATCGTCGATGCATCAGCGATGCGGCGCGATCCTCCGACCCCATCTACTCCGACCCCATCCGGGAGGCCTAGAACTTTGGACCTCCAACAGCTGTGAAGACATCTGGTGGCAATCTTTCACCATCGTGGGCCCTTGAAACAAATTCTCGACCCGCAGGACAACCAAACAACGACTCGGGATGCAGAACCGGCCCACAAGAAAAAGTCCAGCCGCCAGATGTCTGGGGAGTGAGAGCGAAGCAGATGATGGTGGGAAGATCCCGACATCTCCGAAGTTATGTGCCTTTTCGCGCCGGTGACTTCTGCTGGAACTCGGCGCCTCCCGCGGCCCGCTTCGCGCTTCCACGTGCCGTCGAGAGACGCTCTGGGAAGCGGAGCGGGACCCCGGCAGAGAGGCGAGAACTCCTGGGCCGCGCATCTGACGCGGGGGAAGACCCTGCGATCGGGTAGCGGGAGCGGTAGCGGGGGCGGGAAGACTCCGAAATCAGACGTCCCAGCCCTGCCCTCTCTTGCGCGGGGGGGGGAGGGGGCGTCCGCGGCCGGGCCGCATGCCCGCGGGGTCGCCGGAAGGCGGCTATACCAGCAGATGCTGGAGCTGCTGCTGGGGGCCTCAGCGCCTGGCAGCGCTCAGCCAGGCTGCGCGAGGCTGGAGCTGGTCGACAAGCTCCTGCACCTGCTTAATGCTGGCCTCGGATGCCAACGGCATGGTGGCCGAGGCGCTCACAGTCTCGACGCGGCACCGTCTTCGCACCACACGGGCAGCAATGCGCAACGCGCAGCTCGAGGGCATCGGCCTGCTGCAGTGCATCAGGCAGCATCCCTCACAGGCACCAGGCCTGCGGCCTCCTGTCGTCGCGCCCCCGAGCGAGCCAGCCGCGCTGGCGATTGCGAGCCACTTGGGCAAGAAGCTTGAGTACCTGAAGGCCCTACACGAGCGCAAATTTGAAATGGATGTGGACGATGAGGAGGCGGAGAAAAGGACCAGCACGCGGACGTTGAAATGAATGCAGGTGTGGAAGACGAGGGCGAGATCGACATGATTTCTTGGCACCTCATGCTGCATCTCGAGCTGAAAGGGTTCCTCTCGATGCGTTTCAGGACGGCGCTCTGCTCTTCGGTTTCAGGGAGTGGGTGCGCTTCACCTTCAGGACGGTGCTGCTCGTCAGGAGGGACCAGAGCTCGAGGTATCGGGGACGCACTGACCGGGGTCAATGTTAACCCAAGTCAGTCGGGCCTTGCAAAATCCTGCAAGATCCTGCAGGATCCTGCACCCAACCGAGTCAATGCGCCCCTGGCCCCGCAGGATTCTTCAAGACCCCGCGCTCTGGCTGACCCCCGCTTGCATTGACCCCTGTCTCTTGAGCCCCGAAGGCAGCTCTTCAGCTTCGGACCGGCGCTGTGCATCAGGGGGGTGCTGCTCCTCAGCCACTGGGAGGTGCTGCTCCTCATCTGCAGGGCGGGGCTGCTCGTCAGGGCGGTGCTGCTCGTCAACTTCGGGGGGGGGTGTTGCTCTTCAGCTTCGGGGCGACACAGGTGGAGACGCCCTTCGGGGTGCGGCAAATGCGCAGGATGCCCACGACGAGATCCTCGTCTGCATTCGCAGCTCCACGTTCCTGACCTGCTGGCTGTACTGGAGGGTATGGATACTGTACCTTTGGTGCTGTATGCGAGGCGCTCACTGTCATCCCCTAGAGCCCCTGCCTGTCGCGAGGTAGACTCCGCAAGGCTGCTCGCAAGCACAACTGCCATGAAAATATGGCCGTCGACTACGTCTCCGACGTGCTCATTGCAAGGATGGGCGAGGACGTCCAGAACGGCAGGGCAACGCAAATTGAGGTTGAGTGCTACATGGACGAGGTCTGCTCGAGTGAAGGCGGACTTGGCGTTACGTGAGTGGTTTAGAGAGCCCGCTCTGTTCTCAACCCCCCTTCTTCCCCTTCGGGGAGGGGTTTACCCCTCCCCCTACCCCCTGCCCCTGGGCCTGGAGAGGTCCCTCCGGGGGTGGCCGGCGGGGTCTTTTTCGACTCCTGGGAGGGCTAAAAAACGACACCCCTCACGAGGATTCTGGCCCCGACGGGGGGAGGCAGAAAAGTGTTCCCCTCTTCTTTGAAGCCAAAATCATTGATTTTACTACGGTTTTGGCCCCATTTTGGCCTTCTGAGGGGGCAGCGCTAATTAAAGCTCCCCTCTTCTTTCAAGCCAAAATCATTGATTTTACTAAGGTTTTGGCCCCATTTTGGCCTTCTGAGGGGGCAGCGCTAATTAAAGCTCCCCTCTTCTTTGATCGATTTCCTCCAAGATGGCCCCAAGAAGCGCCCAGGAGGCACCAAGAGGCCCCAAGATGGCCCCAAGAGGCCCCCAGGAGGCCCCCAAGAGGATCCCAAACGGCCCAAAGAGGCCCCCCCGAGGCACCCAAGACGCCGAAAAGCCCATCAGGACGACCCTCTACTCGCCTGGGCGTCGTTTCTGGACGGGCAGGAGGAGGGGCCCGAACGACTCACACCAGGACGAGGGGCCCGAACAACTCACACCACGAGAAGCCCGAACGACTCACACCAGGACGAAGAGCCCGAACGACTCACACCACGAAGAGCCCGAACGACTCACACCAGGAAGAAGGGCCCGAACGACTCACACCAGGACGAGAAACCCCAAACGACTCAAACCACGAGGAGCGCTTTCTCTCCCTCCTCCTCCGCCTCGTCCTTCTCCCGCTCCCACCACAAGGAGGATGTACAAGGAGGCGGGAGGAAGGAGGAACAGGGGAGATATGCGGGGGCAGGCGGAAACACGCCTGAAAAACACGACTGTCGGCATGCTTCGCTAGAGTTGCTGTTTTGAGATGGGCTGGTGGGGATACGCGAAGCGTGAAGAATTGAGGTTGAGTGCTACATGGACGAGGTCTGCTCGAGTGAAGGCGGACTTGGCGTTACATTCGCAACTGTGGATGTTCGGTCCTTGGGCCGGTCCTCTGTTCGGGTGCGGCGGCGCCGCAGTCGCCACCCTCAGCGACTCCGCTCGCCCATCCCCATCATCTTGGGCGCCATCGTGTCCTCTCCAATGCCGAGCATCGTGCAGCTCGGCGTGCTCCCGGAGATGTCATAGGAGACTTGAGGAGAAGGAGGAGACTTGAGGAGGAGGAGGAGGAGGAGGAGGAGGAGGAGGAGGAGGAGACTTGAGGAGGAGGAGGAGGAGGAGGAGGAGGGGGAGCTTTGTGGCGAAGGCTCAGATGATGAGGGGGAGCGACGCAATCTACGGATTCTGACGTCGTGTATCGTGCAGCTCGGCGAGCGCCAAGGTTAGTGATTACTTCTACCACCGCCACATTGTCAGCCCCTGGAGTGGGCACCCATCCGTCTCCCTCGCCCTGATGCTGCCCGCCTTCGTTGGAGCGGCGGCAGGCCCGCCAGGCCCATGTGGCCCGGTCTTGAAGCTGTCTGTCGCTCTTCACCTCCCGAGGTGCGCGGGCTGGCCGCGGGGAGATGGATCAGTAGCGCTGGTCTCCCCTTCTTCCCACGTTCTCCCCCTTCCTGCCTGGATGCCTGTGTGCCCTCAGTTCTTCTGCAAACTCTGACGGCGTGCTCGTGGCGAGCTCTGCTGCGTTCTCGGCCAGACCCTGGCCGTCTTCTTGCCCGCCGCAGTGGGCGAGCCAAGGACTCTAGCCGCCTCTCCCGCAGGGCACGTCCGCTGGAGGAGGAGGAGGAGGAGGAGGAGGAGGAGGAGGAGGAGGAGGAGGAGGAGGAGGAGGAGGAGGAGTGGGGAAGGAGGAGGAGGAGGAGTGGGGAAGGAGGAGGAGGAGGAGGAGGAGGAGGAGGAGGAGGGGAGGGGAAGGAGGAGGAGGAGGAGGAGGAGGAGGAGGAGGAGGAGGAGGAGGGGGAGCGGGAGGAGGGGGAGCGGGAGGAGGAGGAGCCCTGACCTCACGTGCGACCCTGGCTGTTCGGCCTCTCGCGTCTGCCCCGCGCGCGGCCTTGGCCGCCGGCCCCTCGCGGTCAGCTGTCGACCCTGGCCGGGCGGGCACCTCGCCTCCTCTGCAGGGCACGTCCGAGGCGATGATCAGAGGAGCGGCGGTGGTGGCGGCGGTGGAGCACAGTCGGGGCGTTGACCTAAGGAACGATACATAAGGAACGGGGCCCCTTTTTCCCACAAGTTAAACTCCGATTTCCTGTCGAAAACATGAGGAAAACCTGAGGCAAACTGTGAAGCAATCAAGGAACACGGAGCCCCTCCCCAACGAAAAGGGTTCCTTCTTCAGGGCCCCGACTGTACAGTCGGCCTTGATTGGAGAGGACACGCGAGAGGACACAAGACACTTCCGAGGGCAGGAGGCACGGGTCGCAAGACACAGGACACGAGGATACCCTTGATCTGGCAGGGTCGACCTTCTCATCCGGGCCGCCTGTACGGCAGGTTCGTGTCGTGTCGACCCCTGCGTTCGTTCCTGGCACCGCGGGGATCTCTCGGCCTCGAACGATCGGCCGTTTCCGAAACGTCCGAGCGTTCAGCATCCTCCGATTCTGGATCACCAACGACGTTCCACGTTGAACACAGTCGGCTGGGTCGCCGCTGGTCGACACGACGCGAACCTACCTAGACGAGCGCGTTCCACTACTCGCAAAGTAACTACTCGCAAATGGCCTGGATCGGCCGCGGGGGATCTACGATAAACTACATCAAAGCAAACATGTGTTCTTCTGGCGTTTGCGAGTAGGCACTTTGCGTTTACGGGGTCGTGTCGACTGGCGGCGGCTGGGTCGCCGCCGGTCGACACGACCTCGTCAGACCAGTTTCGTCATGCGGGCCGCATCGCACGCTGGCAGCTCGCGTCACGCGCGTCCGCGGTTTCCAACACCATTTGGTTGGACTTCTACGATAGAGGCCTCCTAGATGGGGTCGGAGTTGATGGGGTCGGAGGATCGCGCCGCATCGCCGATACATCGGCGATGTATCGGCGATGCATCAGCGATGCATCGTCGACGTCGGCGACGCATCGGCGACGTCGACGTGAAGCAAATCGGGCTCCACATCGATCGGCATCGGCGATGTGTCGGCGATGCGGCGCGATGCTCCAGCTACATCTACTCCGACCCCATCTAGGAGGCCTAGACACGAGGACTCGGCCACGCGCAGAGGGGGGTCGACCTTCTCATCCGGGCCGCCTGTACGGCAGGTTCGTGTCGTGTCGACCCTTGCGTTCGTTCCTGGCACCGCGGGGATCTCTCGGCCTCGAACGATCGGCCGTTTCCGAAACGTCCGAGCGTTCAGCATCATAGGGGACCGCATGCGAACCCTACCCCTACCCCCCACGATTTCTGAGGGGGAGGGTGGGGTTCACTTCGTTCGAGAGCTCCAGAGCGAAGCGAACCCCACCCTCGCCCTCAGAAATCGTGGGGGATAGGGGTAGGGTTTGCACGTGGGCCCTGATCCACCGATTCTGGATCACCAGCGACGTTCCACGCTGAACACCGGCGGCTGGGTCGCCGCCAGTCGACGCGACGCGAACCTACCGCAGCAATGCTCTCGCAGGCGACCTTGGTCGCTCGGCCTCTCGCGTGTGCCATCGGCGCTGCGCGCCGCGTGCACGCGGCTGGAGGACAGACCGGAGGAAGGCGGGGGCCACGTGGCGTGCCCAGCGTTAAGTCGGGCCTGTCCCCCTAGAGGGGGATTTTCGACGAAACATGAAAAATACCCCCAAAAGAATCAATCCAAACATAGTATGGGGACTATTTTTTTTTGGTATGTTTCGACCTGTTTGGGGAATTGTTGGGGTCTTTTTTCTTTTTCGTCCAAAATCCCCCTGTAGGGGGACAGGCCCGACGTAAGCCCAGCGGCGGCACCTGTCGTGACGGTGGCGCCCGTTCCAGGGTGCCTGTCGCACAGTCGGATTTCATTGGGCAGGACACGCGAGAGGACACAAGACCCTTCCGAGGGCCACATTTAGAGGCCTCCTGGATGGGGTCGGAGTAGATGGGGTCGGAGGACCGCGCCGCATCGCCGATACATCGGCGATGCATCGGCGATGCATCGGCGATGCATCGCCGATGCACCGGCGATGAGGCGTCGACGTCGGCGATGTATCGGCGACGTCGGCGTGGAGAAAATCGGGCTCCGCATCGAGCCGCATCGTCGATGCATCGGCGATGCGGCGCGATCCTCCGACCCCATCTACTCGGACCCCATCTAGGAGGCCTAGAACATTGCCATAGGAATGCAGGAGGCACGGGTTGCGAGACACAGGACACAAAGGTACCCTTGATTTGGCAAGGTCGACCTACTAATCCGGGCCGCCTGTAACGGCGCGGCCCGCTCCTGGATACAAGCATGCTTGCTGTGGTCTTTGCCATTGGACCTCTCGCGTGCGCTCTTCGCTGCCGGCCACTTGGCCTGTCGATGCCGTGGACCGTGATCTTGGCTGTGCTAGCATTTCACCGTCTACTCTGGCGCATTGCTCATGGTAGCTGCTCGCCCCTTGCCATCCTACACCCCATCCGCTAGCCTGCACCGCTCGCGCACGATTAGCAGACCACGGCTGCACTTGTAAACTGGGCTGGGGCCTCCTCATCTTGCACGTGACCCTGCTGCTAGGCCGCCTGCAGTTCCTACCCCACTCCTTCATCATCATTCTCTCTCTTCGTTCGTCCTTGCCATGTTGACCATCTTGGAGAGGGGCATGGAGGTATGTCGCGGAGGGGCAGGTCCGAGCGCTGGGCCGAGCGCTCGAGTTGCTACCTTCTTTCTGTTCGCTGGAGGTCGACCTCCCGCTGTCCTCACCGCATCTGCGAGTCGAGGAACTTGGTCTGGCCCAGGGGGCGGGATGAAACTCACCCGAGCTATGGGCCCACGCGACTTCGCTTGCACTGTGGACCTCTGGCCAGACGCTTCGAGGTCTGGCTACGAGGTCGCCGCTGCCTTCGGGCTTTGATCCTCGTGGAGACTGGTGGTGGCGAGGTGGACGTTGAATTGGGTGGAGGTGGGTTGGTCTGCCCGCTTTGGACGACACGTTCACTACGAGGATCCTGGCCACTCCGCCCTGGCCGTGGACGACAAGTTCGCAGGCCAGCTGGGCGGCCGCTACTCGCTGCCTTGCCTGTCCTTGTCCGGGGCTGCATCTCGTTGGTAGCCGCCACGCTGATGCCCCCAGCTTGCGTGCCCCCATGGCTTGCCAAAGAAGAAGGTCAGACGTCGCGACGAAGATCAAATCGCCGAGACAGAACACCTCAAAAAGAACGGCCAGAGCGAGCTCGTCCACTCCTCCTGCAGGGGGAGCCCTCGAGGAGATCTGGAAAACTGTGTATCCGCAACAGCTCGAATGCTCGTCTGCCGTCTGGGCGGTTCATTCATTCTTTTTAGGGCCGCCACCCACCGTAACCGCTGGCGTGTCTCACAAACCGCCCCTTCTGCATTTGCTCTCCGGCGCTCTTTTCGGCCTCGTGACGGCCAAGAGAGCCTCCAAGCTGGCTGCCAAGAGATCCACGATGACACCAAGACGGCCCAAGATGGCCCAAGACGGCTCGAGAGGCTCCCAGGACGGCCTCACGACGGCCCAAGAGGCGCCCAATACGGGCCAAAAGGGCTACAAGAGACCCTCCAGGGGAGCCCGAGGATACAAAAACCATGGAGTGTCCTACCTTGTTCGGGCAGATTTTGAGGGTCTCGTTTGTTTCGGTTTCCGACCGCCCAAGACGGCCCAAGAGGCTTCCAAGATAGCTCCAAGACAGACCAAGAGGTTCCCGCGAGCGCCAAGACCGCCCAAGATACATCCAAGAGGGCCCTGAGACGTCACTAAAGCGCTCCAAGAGGGCACCAAGACGGCCCAGAGAGGCCCAAGACTGCCTCTGAAGGATTGAGACGGGTCAAGAGCGCTCTAAGACGGCCCAAGAAGTCCCAAGAGACACCCCAGAAGCCCCAAGAAGCCTCTGAGAGGCTCCCACGAGGCCCCAAGGAGGCTCCCAGGAGGCCCTAGGAGGGCCCCAAGATGTTTGTTTGTTCCTCCTCGTCCATATTTTCTCCCTCTCCTCCTCCTCCTCCTCCTCCTCCTCCTCCTCCTCCTCTTCCTCCTCCTCCTCCTCCTCCTCATCCATACCGCGCGAACGAAGACGAGACCGCGATGACGACCCTCCCCAGTTCAGACCACCATCTCCTCCTCCTCCTCCTCCTCCTCCTCCTCCTCCTCCTTCTCCTCCTCCTCCATCCTCATTCCTTCCTCCCACAAACATGTTCCCGCTGGGGGGTCCACGACGGGTTTTGAGAACAAATCGAACAATAACTTGGCCAGTCGGTGGCGCCTCGTTTGGCTCGAGACCGTCCAAGAGGGACACAAGATGGCATATGCTGGTCCCAAGACGGGTCAAGAAGGCCCCGAGACGTCCTGGGGCGCGAACTCAACTCGACCTCCCCCCTGCCAGGGCGTGACGCACTCTCCTTCCTACCGCGCGGACGAACACGAAGTCGAGTTTACGACCCGCCCAAATTTAGACAACTCGCTGGACTGCAGCGGAGCGTAAAATTAACCTCCTCCCCAGCGCGCGGACCAAGACGAGGTCGGGTTCACGACCCGTCCCGGCTCACACCGATCGTCGGAGTTGCGCTGTTCCTAAACTCGGCGGTGGACAAACCTCCCTTTAGTAAACCTCACTTTAGTGAAAACAACCTGGGACCGAAACCGGCGGACCTGGACCCGCAAAAATGACGACCGCGACGCCCTCTCGCGAACCGAAAACGGCCAGTTCACTAATCGACGTGTCAGGGTAGGAGGTCTATCCCTCCCCGATAAACTCAGCCTCCTTCCTGCTGCACTGTTGTACGGGCACGGTTGCAGGGTTTGCCACAGGCACTAGAGCCATCGCGCGCGCGCTTCGCGCGCGCTCGGAGTCTGCCTGCCCTAGGGTCAATCGCATCGCTTTAGAAGGGCCGTGTCCGGATGATCGGGTCCTTGGCTTGGAAGCGCAGGCTTTGGTGTCTAAAGTCGCCTTGAGGCTTTGTGTTCGCGGCAGTCCTGGGCTGCCCTTGGGCAAAATTGCAACTCTCTTCGGGACCATTTGAGCCTCCGAGGCCGTAAAAGGACAAGACAATGGACCTCCCTCCGACGCTCTGGCAACAAATGGGAACTCCAGAAAAGAAAAGAAGACATGTTGGGATTCCTTTTGGTATTTGACTGATTTGGCCAAACTTGGAAGTCCTGTGCGGGCACTCTGGCGGCCTCTTGGGGCCTCATTGCAGCCTGGGGGCCTCCTCGGACCGTCGTGAAATCCTCTTGGAACTTCTGCACAGCTCTGGCAGCCTCCTGGGAGAGCTCGGGGGAGGCTCTGAAAGGCCCCCAGAGGGGAGGCGCCACTTAGAGAGGACCTTGGGTGCCCCGTGTGTGCTGCTGCTGGGTCGGGCTTCCAGTATTTGAAAAGAAGCTGGTGTTACCAGGAGGCAAGATAGATGAGGGAGGTGGCAGGATGAGTAGATTGGAGGAAGGAAGGAACAGGCTGAAGCCATGTACGGTGGAACGAGTGGGGAGAGGGATGGTGGAGGGAGGAGACGGACGTAAGAGAGAGATGGGGAGTTGGAGGAGGAGGAGGAGGTGGAGGAGGAGGAAAAGGAGGAGGAGGAGGAAGAGGAGGAGGAGGAGGAAGAGGAGGAGGAGGTTAGAGTGGTGAAGGGGGAGACAAAATGAAAAGGAGAGGTACGGGGAGGGGCAGGGAGGAGGAAGCAGGGATGAAGGGGGATCACCGAGGCAGGGAAGAGGATGAAGGGGGCAAGAGAACGAATGTACGAGGTAGAGGGCAAGAAACAAGAGAAGGAGGAAACGAGAGACACGAAGATGCTGGATGAGGGAGAAGTCGGAGGCAAGATGGACATGGATGAGGAGGGGGTAAGGACGAGAGAAAAGGAAGAGGACGAGGATGATGATGATGATGAGGAGGAGGAGGAGAAGTGGGATGATGATGATGATGATGCTGATGATGATGATGAGGAGGAGGAGGGGGAGGAGGAGGGGGAGGAGAAGGAGGAGAACGAGGAGAACGAGGAGGATGACGAGGATGATGAAGAGGAGGAGGAGGAGGAGGAGGAGGAGGAGGAGGAGAAGGGAGAGGAGGAGAAAGAGGAGGAGGAAGAGAAGGAGAAGGAGGAGGAGGAGGAGGAGGAGAAGGAGGAGGAGGAGGAGGAGGGGGAGGAGGAGGAGGAGGGAGGAGGGAGGAGGAGGCGGAGGAGGAGGAGGCGACAAACGCGGGGCGCTGTCTCTCTAACGCGAAGACCCAACACCACAGGATGACAGGCTCCAGACGTCAGAATCACCGTCCTGGCCTGCACCCTTTCCGGGCCGCGCCGGGCTGTGGCGGCAAGGGCCGCCCCGCCGAAAGCCAGAGGACAAAGGCATCGGAAAGGGGGAGGAGGGAGGAGGGAAACGGAGGCTCGACTCGACCAAGGAGGTCATGCAGAATAAATTCGGGCAGCCGCTGGACCTTCGGCGACCGAGGCAGGCTGCGGGCGACGACGAGCGGGCCTGCTGCACACTGCGGGGACAACCGCTCCCCCGCATGTCAAAGATGCGGCGCAAGCCCTGGGAGGGAAACGGAGGGGGAGGAAGAGGCGCAGGAGGAGGAGGAACAAAGAGGAAAGAGGATACATGCGGGAGGGGGCAGAAGATGTCCTCTAGCAGGGGGGAAGAGGACGAGGAGGGAGACGTGGGGAGGAAGGGTGATGTTTGGCATGAACCCGCGGATGATGAATTAGCGAAGCAAGCTTGGCCCCACCTCAATTTTGAGGTCTGCCTTTTTTCGGGTGGCGGCCACGACAAATCCGCCGACCCTTTGTGGGTCTCTAGGCGTGTGAGATAGTTCCCCCCCCCTATCCCCCCCCCCCGGGACCCCAAACCGGAGATTTGACCCCCCCCCGCCCCCTCCCCCCCCCCCCCCCCCCGCCCCCCCTCCCGCCCTCCCCCCGCCCCCCCCCCCGGCCCGGCGCGAGCGCATCACGAGGCTTTTCCGAACCCAAGAGGGCCTCAAGACGGGGCGAAAAGGCCCCAAGAGGCCTCCAAGACGGCCCACGAAGGCCCCGAGACGCCACACATGTGCTCCAAGACGCCCAGGATGGCCCCGAGATCGGCCAAGAGGCCTCCAAGACGGCCCAAGAGGTCCCAAACAAGCCTTCCAAGAGGGCCTCAAGAGGCTAAAACTGTTGATTTTCCATTGTGTGTTTTCTGTGTTTTTGCCTTTTCGCCTTTTCGGCTTCCCGGCGCTCCAACACGGCCGACGAGGCCCCGAAGACAGCCACAAGACGGCACAAGAGACCCCCAAGACGGCCCCAAGACGGCCCCAGATGGCCCCAAGACGGCCCAAGAGGTCCCCAAGACGGCCCAAGAGGGCTCCAAAACTGCACCACGAGAAGCCCAAGAGGGCGACCAAACATATAAAAAAACTAGCTTTCCGCCCCAAGGATCCCCAGGTGGCCCCAAGCGTGCCCCCAGAGGCCGCCAGAGGCCCCCAAGACTCTCCCCAGACGCCCCAAAGAACCCCCAAGAACCCTCCCAGAGGCTCCGAAACGGCCCCCAAGCGATTTCAAAACTACATTCCAGAGGCCCCCGAGAGCCGTGCCGCGGGATCCCGATACACATACAATATGCCTCTAACCCATAACCCATGACTCTGAGCCTTCTCTCTGTGTCCCCCATCGTCCCCCCCCCCACGTCGGCCCCCAGGTGGCTTCAACATTGCCTTCCAGAGGCCCCCGAGAGCCGTGCCGCGATACCCCGATGCACAAACAAGAAGCCTCAAACGCAGAACCCAGAACCCAAAGCCTCATCTCAGTACCCCCCTCCTCCTCTTCCTCCTCCTCCTCCACGTCCTCCTCGCCCCCCTCTCCTCTCCCTTCGTTTCGTTCCCCACCCTCCTCCTCTCCCGATCCTCTCCGATTCTTCTCCCCCCCTATCCTCCGCCCCCCCTCCTTCTCTCCCCGCCCTCCTTTTCCTCCCCAGCACGCGCGCCCGATTGGGCATCATTTGCATGTATTGCACTTCAGGGTGCCCTTCTTTTCGTCGCGCGCGACATTGGCAGGGTTCCCGGGAAACGCCGACTTCGGTAGTCTCCTCTCGCACGCGCCGCTGCACTGATACGCTCGGCAATTGCGCGCTGTGAACCCGAGTTTCTCACAGCCCCCGCACGCCACTTTGAGTTGCTTCGTCTTTCGATGATGTTCCACTTGCGCTGGCTTCAAATGTTTCGTGTCCGGGAACGCTCCTCCGCACGCCGCGCACGTCAGCGGCTTCGCGTCCGCCTCAGCTTTCCGCTTCTTATTATTCAGCTCGCGCGTCGTCCTCTCGCGCCCTTCCGCGCGCCTCCGACATAGCCTCTCCCCTGCTGCTTTGTGCTTCTTTTGAGCATCGGACATATCCGCCTCCTCTGGGAATGCCGCCAGACAGTCATCGTTCGAACAAAGCACTTGGCCCACGCGTTTCCTATCATTCGACTCGCGCGTCGTTCTCTCACGTTCTTCCGCGCATGTCCGACACAACCTCTCCCCTGCTGTTTTGTGCTTCTTTTGAGCATCGGGCATCTCCGCCCCCTCTGGGAATGCCGCCAGACAGTCATCGCTCGAACAAAGCACTTGGCCCACGCGTTTCCTATTATTCGACTCGCGCGTCGTTCTCTCACGTTCTTCTGCGCATTTCCGACGCAACCTCCCCCCTGCTGCTTCGCGCTTCTTCTGGGCTTCGGACATCTCCGCCTCCTCTGGGAATAGTGCCAGACAGTCATCGCTCGAACAACGCACTTTGCCCACGCTCTCGGCCAATTTCGCGTTGCAACGGCGAGACTTCTGTTGCCCTTTGACACCGCTGCACTTGACACAATATACGGTCCGAGTTCTTTTCGCGTCGACCCCGTCGCCAACACCGGCCGCGCCCCCATCGCCGCCCTCCTGCGCGCCTCCATCGCCCTGCGCTTTCGTTGCCCATCCGTCGCACGCCTTGCGCCATTTCTCGCCCCGGCTCTTCATCTCGGCGGTGCACTCTTTACAGAACGCCGGCCTCTCCTTCCGCTGGAACTCGTACTTCGTGAACGCCTCCACCAGCAGCCGCCGTCGGCAACGCCCGCGCTGATCGCGCGGCATCAGCTTCGCCTCCCACTCCTCCCAGTCCACTTTATCCCCGCGAAGCACCTGCAACAATTTCTGCGCGCCCGGCATCTCTCCCGCGTTGTGCGGCCCCCTGTCGAAGGGCCTGAAAATCAACAAGTTCCCCCGCCTCCGCACGCGCGTGATGGCAACGTAACTGGACATCCAACTCACGCCGCGCCTTCTTTCGAGGTCTGCTATCACCGCTGCCATGGTTCGGCCCTGGGCAGAGTGCGCCATTACTGCCAAAGCCAGGGTTGCCATAAATTGGGTGCGCTTCACATTCAAGACTGAATGTTTCCGATACCCGCCCAAGAACCATTGCCGCCCTTTCGATGGGAAGATCGGATGCAGCCCCGACTCCCACCCGGGCAGGTGCCACTCCTTCGTCTGGAAGTCCAACACAATCACTCGCGGCAGATGCAACAACACTTCCTCGTCTCCATCTCCCACGACCTCGTCCTCGTGCAGCACCCGCCCGTGGATCGCGGCCGTGCGCCCCCGCAGAAGCTGTTTCTTCGACCGATCCAAGTGCCCCCCCAAAGCCACGGGCATCCCTTTGGCCAGCGGCAACCACCCAGGCAAGCTCGCGCACTCCATGTCGTGGTACCCGAGCCAACGTATCTTATCCTCCACCGTGCACGGTCGCCTCTGTTCCCCTCCGTGGCAGGGGCGGCCCCTGGCCGCGACCCAGAGCAGCTGTTCTCCTCGCCCCTTGGCCCACTGCACAGCTCTCTGTTTCCCGACGTGGCAACGGATGTCTTGATGAGCATACATGGCGACAGCGTCAAGGAATTTTGCCTCCCGAAGCCTGGCGTCTTCGGGCGACGTCGCGACGAGCTTCCTCTTCTGCCTTTCAACTGTACACGCCTCACATTCTCGTTCGCTGTTCTGCGCAATGGCCTCTTCTTCATCGATGCAACGCGGGTTCCCGCGCAGCGGTGCGCCGTTCACCCACGATCCCGGCGCGTCCGTCCGTCTGCCATGCAAAAAGTTGCGCGTGCGTTCAGACAGGTTGCCTCGGCGAAACTCGCCCTGCACTCCAAGGAACCAGTCGTCCTGGTCCTCCACGCGCTTGCACTCCGTCAACTCTGTCATTCCCTGAACTGCGCCTTCGCCACCAGCGCCCCAAAAGACATACTGTCCGTGGTCCTCCGTCGCACCTGGCGCGTATTTCCTCGCGCTCTTCAAGTACGACGTCGGAAGCGCATTAATGGCTGTCCCCGACGGCGGCTCCAACTGGTAGAAGTCCCCGCAGAACAACACATTCAAGCCTCCGAAAGGCCTGGGCACGCCGTCCCCATCTACCTTCGCGCCATTTGCTGCTGACATGCACGAACGCAACTGCGAATCCAGCTCTGCGAGGAAGTTCGCACTGACCATGCTCACTTCGTCTACTACCAGCCACTTCCACTGCGACATGCGCTGCGAGGCCATTTCCTTCTTCGTCTTCTTTTTCGACTCCGCGCCCCCGTCGCCCCCAGCATTCGGCCCCTTCGATTGGTTCACACTGAACCCAAAAACACTATGGATAGTATTCCCGTCCAGAGCCGACGCGTTTGTAGCCTGCAACGCCGCCACCTGAAAATCTACGCCGCGCGTCCACCCCATCTCCTTTTCGAACAGTTCCTTCCGGACCTTGTCAATCACAAAACTTTCTCCGGTCCCTGGACCACCATGCAACATCCACGCGAGGGGCTGCGTATCGGAACGACTGTCGCCTTTGTTCGCGCGGATCGCAGAACTTGGGAATTCCTGCGCCAGCACCCGATTTGCCACCTTCCCAACGACGCTACGCTGTCCCTCGTTCAACCCGCTATCCGCCAACCCGTCTCTCCACTTCCGCACACTAGACGCCGACGCCTTCTTGGCCGCCACCACTTCTGGGCCACCTTCCGTTTCGCCCGCGCAGCTTCCTTCTGCGGCTCTCGACGCCGCGGCCGCCGCTTGCGCCCTCTGCGCTGCCGCGTCACCCCACCTCAGCACGCCGCCCCCTTCGCGGTTCTTGCGCTTTGCGCTCTTCCGACTGGTTCTCGCGCCCCACACGGACGGCGTCGCCCCTGGCCATGGCCCCCCCGGCTTTCTCGCACTCTGCATCGACGTTCGTCCGTCTGTCCTCTTTCTCCATGGAAGTACCCCCCATGCGTGCGTCTTCCGTCTCGTCGCCGCCTCAACAATTCTCGGATCCAGCTCTTCGTCGCTGTGCAGCTCGTCCTCGTGTTTCGCGAGATCTTCCTCCGTGATCGGTCGCAAGCCCACCGCGCATGTAGTTCTGCACGTACCTCTTAGTTTCTTCGCATGGCATGCCTTTCTTTAACCACTCTAACGCAGCCTCCGCCCACGACCCCTGCGCTCCGCGGAAATCGCGCAGGCGCGGTACTCCACAATCGACACCGTCAAAGAGTGTGAACGCCCTGAAATATACCATCAACAAGAGCCCCTTTCTGTCCTCCTCCCCCGCTCCGTGTTTCGGCTGCGGCGCTCCATGAAAACTTGGGTTCCCCGGGCGCTCGTTCCGCACCAACACCCACGTGTGTCTCAAGGTTTCCAGCTCTGGAAAATATCCGGAAACGGCACCCAAGAATAACTGCCCCATTCTTCCTTAATGACGTAATCCACTCCGGCTTTCAGCTGAGCTCCCAAGGCCCCGCCTGTGTCGGAATTCGCTCTCTCCTGGTCAGCCTCGCGAACCTTCTGGAGTCCGGAATGCGTCAGTTCCGCCTGGTAATCGTCGCTGGCCGCAGATGCTATGTCTGCTCCGCTACGCGAAATGGCAGCCAACTCGACGCGCCAATATCGAATGAACTCATACAACGATAAGTGTGCCAAGTCGGGCGCCCCAGGAGCGTCTACTGGGCGCATGCCATACAAGCACACTGGACTCTTAGACACAATTCGAACCTTTTTTCGACCCTTCTCGTTTGTCCGCTTCCAGCAACCCCGACGCCGCTACGGCAACATCGCCGCCGTCAGCACAGATCTGTTCCGCCATGCGCACGGCTTCTGCTCCTGGGATCATGGCTGTCTTCGCAGTCTTGATACTCTCGGCACCAGTCACGTCTCTGGGGTCTCTGTACGCTCGCAGGTTCGCACTCTCCTGCGCTGACCGCACCACGCCTCTCCCGTACATGTCACTGAGAAGCCTCTTCATGTGCCTGTTCGATCGGTGCGCCGCGGTCCTGTCCTTCGTCTGCTCCGCCAGCGCGTGGTCCCTTTTTGCTTTCCCTCGCCTCGTTGAACGACGGGGCACACCGCTTGCACTGATAGTCCGCCGCATACCCCGCTGCTGCGTTCTTCGCTCGCTGCGCTGCCAGAACCATGTCTATCGGCCGATCCGTCTCCTAGCACCGCTCTTCGCACACACCACTATCGTGCGTCGCTTCCGTCACTGTGAACCTGTGCGGGATTTGAAATCGCTGTCAAAATTCAACCCCACCGCGCCGCTCAGCATCGCTGGCAACGTTCCGTTCAGGTTTTCTTCGTTCATGGGTCCGTGCAAGCAGCCTGTCATATTCCTCCTCCCTGCTCGCGGCATGTCACGGTTTCTCAAAAAGCCTTGGCGCAACACTACCGCACGATCTATTAGCCACGCCGTCCGCGGAAAGAAGCTGTTGCACTGTAGTACATCCTCTCCCTCTGACAATGAGCCAGCGGTACCGCGCGCTGCAAACGCTTCCTCCATTGGTGTACGTGGTTCTGTCGAAACTCCTGGCCCTTTTGAACCCACGCGCCCAGGTACTCCTGCAGCCGCGATCGCACATCCTCACCTTCCTTCTCCACATTGTCCATTGCACCACAACCAGACGCGCACGGGGATTGGCCGTTCGTGGTTTCCGTACTGCCTCCTTCCGTATCTCCCAACTCATTAGTCCCTCCGCTCTGTAGGTACTTCGGCGCTGCGACCAGATCCGTCGTCTCGCGGTGCGTGGGCCACGCCTTTTCCACCTCCTGTTTCCTTCCCCATCCACCCTTCAACGTCTGCGTACTCCTGACGACTCGCGTTTCTCTTGTACCTCTTGTACTCGTCCACCAGCCTCTTCAGCGCGTCAGGCGGCAGCCGAACCAGTTCGCGCAACGGGGTGCGCTGGCGCACGCATTGCACGAATACCTGCACGTGCAGATGAAGACTTCCAGCCGACTTCTGAGCTTCAATGCTGCCGCGCACCCCGTCCACTCGGCCCAAGCACCCGCCCGCCGCCGTAACGTTGCTGCCAAGCAAGTCCGCGCACTGGCAATCTGGGCATTTCGAGCAATATCGCATCCCCAGCATGCACTCAAATACAAGGCCCACGACGACTCGAAACCCATCAACGCCCGCCAGCGGGCCCCGGGCGAGCACTGTCGTGCGACGCGGGCACGGCATCCGCCAACATCGCCAGAGGCACTGCGATGTTCACGTCGTCGTCATCCTGCGCCCCCTCGGTGCCCGGCCCATTTTGGCCCGCCTGCTCGCGCCAGTGTCCTGTCACGTCATCTCCTGATATTTCTGGCGCGTGCGCCAGCGACGGTTCCCATGACCCCCCGTACGTGGGTCCGCGCAGTGCCCGCGCAGCACAACGATTCACTGGATCCCTCATTCGCGAGCGCGACCACCGCACCATTACCAGGTTGTGCCGCTCCTCCGGAGACGCGGTGAAAAATAGCGGCACCCCATGGGCGATTCGAGCCGCATGTGTGTCGTATCTCATGAGTGTCCGCACCTCGTTTGTCTCTTCAATCTTCCGAGCGACCGCGCTAGCCCCTGCAGCAAGGCGTCTCGCTATCGGGTCGAGCGACTGCACATACTTCAGCTAGGAGAAATCCCCACGCACTTTCGTGGACTTCCGAGTGGGCGGGCCCTTGTATGTACCATACAAAGCATCGACGATGCTCACGGCTGCCTTCTCCAGTTCTCCTTGCGAATACCGGCATTCCGTCTCCGTCCTTCCTATAGTCCGCCAAGCGAACGGACCGAGCCATATTCACGGAACTTTGAAACAAAACCGACGACAGCGTGAAGCCGAACCGCCACTCACGCCGGAATTGGGACTCCACCCGACGCGTCATGATGCGCGCCCACAGAGCCAGTTCCACGCGGGGCGCCGCCGGCCCACGTCGGTGTCGCGCATTCTCTTGCCATTCTGGCATGTCCGGCATCCCCACTCCGTACTTGAAACAGAACGGGAATGCCACGCCGAAAAACCATGGAACCAACTGATTCATCATTGCGCGCCCCGGATACACCACGTACCAAATGCGGGTGGCGTCCGTTTCCAACATCTCCCAGAGCCGAAACTGCAGTGTCGTCATATCAACGTTGACCGCGCGATCTCCCATTCTGCACGTCCTCGCCAGAGCGCGCTCGTCTCTCTCCCCACCGCACGGACACTCGGGTCTGTCGCACCTGCCTGCCCATGTACTTGCCAAACGCAGTGCGAAGCATTTCGCGCCCAAGTCCAGTGCGCGTCCCTGGACGACCGTCGTCGCGCCTGGTCCTGGGCTCCGGTGCCCCACAGACGATGCGCCGGACACATGTTCAAATGCACCCTGCCTCAACTTGTTCGCGCCCACCTCGCCCACCGACGACTTCCCCATCATTGCGGCATTCGGCGTGCGCAAGTCCATGTCGCGCGCAGCCGCTCCAACATAATCTCGCGCCCCATCACAAGGCGTCGCATTCTTCTGGACCATGAGCTTGTCCAACGTTGTGTCATGCGGAAGCAGCCGGACAATATCTCTGGTGGCACGCCGTTCTTCGGCAGCTGATCGGCCTTTCTCTCCATGGCCTCCAAGTTGACGTTCGCGAAGGCCCGGTGCCCGCGCTGCTTCATCATCTTGATGTGGCGCTTCACCACATCGCGCCGAACATTCGCTCTATGAAACGCGGCAAATTGTCTTTGGTAGTGGCGTCGTTGATTTTCAACAAAATCTGAACCACCGACCCCAACCTCTCTCCCACGATAGGCACCGCCGAGTGGCTTCCCTGGCGCCCTTCCTTCTCGAGTTGACGGAGCTCTCGCAATATGCCCTGCCACGGTAGCATGGAGCTCGTGGCATTCCCTCGCGCTGCCAGACGTCCGTCATGGAACCCTGCGGCGCTGTCAAAGAGGTTCTCCCGACCCTTGCTGCTCTCCTGGTCGTTCTGAAACTTCACCTCCAACGAGAAGCAAATCATCGATGTAATGCAAGGGCTGCAGCAAATCATCTCCATTAGTGTCATTCCTTCTGTGTACATACGATCTGGCGCATAGAACGTCATCAAGTCATTCGCAAGACTTCGGCGCGGCACGTCGGGGATCGCAGTGGCGCGCCACCGATGCGGCATGTCCACCTCTACCTTGCATTCCGTGCACAGAGGCACCTTGCACTCCAGACACGCCGCCCCCGTGTCGCAACCCCCCTGACGCCGCTGATCTTCCTGACAGCACAAGATTTGCACTTCGCCGCGGGGCGTCGGCGCTGCCGCGAGCACATCGGTGAAGTCTTCCCGATACCACGCATCTCTCGCAAGGTCCAAAGCTTCGTTCCCTGGTTCCACGCGGTAGTCCCGCAGGTACGCATCGACGCTGAAACGCATTTGCACATCCGACATGGACCACCCGCCAATGACTCACCACGCTCGGGTCCGTTGAAGATGCCTTAAACGCCCCCCCCCCCCCAGGAAATCTGGCACCCTCGTCGGCTTTCCACCCATGGAAACGTGCAGGCGCACAGAAAACAAATGGGAGACGCCATGCTTTTCTGCTGCGTTGCTTATGCGTACATGGACAAGCTCCGTCTGCGCAGGGAGTACGCCGACAGCCGTCTTCTTTCGTTAAGGAAGAAGGGCCCGTTGAACAAGAAATTCGCCGTCCTACAAGGGCCCACGCCAATGGCCTTTATAGGGAAGAAAGCCCGCTGGCTGCGCTGCAGCTCCCCGCGCCCTATCCGCGCCTCAAGAGAAGGGAGCGCGGCGACAAAGTCGCATAGAAGCTCTTTCGCTCGAAACCCCGCCCCGCCCAGTCCTTTGACGTCCTGCAGCCCGTCGAAAAACACGCCCAGATCCCAGATGTCAACGAAGGATGACAGGAGCGTTAAAACCCTTGGGGCGACATGCTCCAACTCAAAAATGAACGCGTGAAAGCCCTCGAGTTTCAAATCCTTCCTCGTGCGCATTGGATTCACAAACGTACCAAAGAAATCTCCTTTGGCCCTCGCGTACTATACGCACAGGTCCTCCACATTCGCCAATGACCCGCCGAGCAGCGAGGCCCGAATCCACACAAACGCATGCCCCTCGAGGTCTTCGCGGACACTGTGAGACAAAGAGTTCCTCACCACAAACACGTTCACCATGCGGTTCAGAAGCTGTTCAAGCAGGTTGCCTCCTGGGTCGATGTGTTCCCGGTAATGCTCGTAGGCAAACTGGGGCGAGGGCGCGTCGCCCCGGCTGCGTCGGTTGACCCGTGCAATCAGCCCCAAATCCTTGGAGGGCACTGCTCGCTGCTTGCAATCGAGCCCTGGCGTTGCAAGCCGCTCCCGCCTGTTAAACCACTGTACCATGGACGCCGCGCGCTCGCGGAAGGTGTCAACAGTCCACCACGCTTCCTGCCCGATGCGGACTGATAGTACACCGATCGGGTGGGCCATGCGCGACCTCGGCACGAAGTTCTCACGCATCGACGCCACGTCCGCCTCCGCCGCCAACGGCGTGTCCATGGCCTGACAGAAGCCACGCCCGCCCAATTCTGGAGTCGCTTCCTTAGAATTTGGTGGCTGGAATCCACCACCGCGCCAAGGCGCAGCCCGTGGCCTGTCTGGTGTCTTGTCGAGTTCTCCATAGCCCTCCTGCACACCTGCAAAATGCATCGACAACGACCAAACGGGGTATACAAACCTCAAACCAGGCCCGCAAACAGCAACCCGACCCCCCCCCTGTCGACGACCCAGGCACCTCGTTGGATGAGCCGAAGGCTATTGGATTCGAGCTTGCTATTCCGGAGGGCCGTTAACCGCGCGATGGCCTCGTCGATGTGCGGTACATCCATGCCCGCGCCGATGAGCTCTATCATGCTGACGTCCGCTTCGCCACCACTGGAATCTCGCGCGGCATCTCCCTGCCCACCAGGCGTCTTCCCAATGGAAGCCAGGTCTCTCGCCGTGACCTTCCTGTACTCGATGCAACCCTCTTGGCCTGCGTGGCTTTTTCTTTTTCGGCCTCTCCGTGAGGGTCAACTGACAACAATAATCACACTCCAGGGACCCACGCTTGAGCTGCAGAGCGCGCGCTCTTTGGGACGGGGACCTGCCCAGAAACTGCCAGAAACACTCTGAATTCAAAAAACGCTCCACGCCCGCATCCGTCCCCAAACCCGCTCTGGAAGCGGACGACGCAGATGCCGAACCGGTGCCAGCGCGCCTGGGCGATACAGTGCGGCACTCTCCGGTTGCAGCCCGTGTGTACGTCAAGGCCGCAACCGGCGCAGGAAGGACGCACTCACGGTAATCATGATCGCCACATGCCACGGCGGTGCCATCGCTCCTGAGCATGGCTGTGCAACAAAATCCAGCAAGAAATCCCACCAACCCTCTATCTAGGCGTAGGTGGTCTAGAGCGTTTCCTCTTCAACGGCTGCCTCTTCCCCTTCGGGGAGGGGTTTATCACTGCTCCTTATTAATATACACCCCCTCCCCCACCCGGCCAGGGGCCAACCCGAGCCAATGTGGGCCCCCCCCCACCATCCCTGACAAAGAACAATACAAAACACACTCTGAGTCCACATTCGGAGCATGCGCCAGGCCCCCCCCCCCATCGCTGTCAAAAAACAATACAAAATACACTCTGCCTCCACAGTCGGTCGGGGACAATGTGGGCACCTCCCCACCATCCCTATCAAAAAACAATACAAAACACACTCCGAGTCCACATTCGGAGTATGCGCCAGGGCCCCCCCCTACCATCCCTGTCCAAAAAACAATACAAAATACACTCTGCCTCCACATTCGGAGCATGCGCACCCGCCTCTACTCGAGCCGTAGCAGGCGGGATTGTGATTTTCCCGTCGGGACCTGTGCATTGGTATTTGTCAGAGCCTCTGCGGGGGTTTTAATTTGTGGTCGTTTCATCCAGTGTTACTTATGTTTTGGGAGGGCGGGTGGGAGTGAGCTACACCGCTTGCTCCTTGTAGGTGTCTTGACCCCTCGCCCTACCCCTCCCCTGGACCTGGAGGGGGGGGGGCGCCGGGTCGTTGGAGCGTCCAAGATGGCCCAAGACGGCTCCAAGAGCGCTTCTGGGAACCCAAGATAACCTCCAAGATGGCCCAAGATAGCGCAAGATCGCTCAAGATGGTTCCAAAATGCTCCAAGAAGCCCCAAGACCTTCCCAAGACGGCTCCGAGTGGCCAAAGAGCTCCCCAAGGAAGCCCCGAAGAGGCCCAAATCCTTCCAAAACCTAAATAAAATCAAAGTTGTTTGCTTGCTTACCTTTTCGCTTCCGATGGCCTTGCGAAACCTCAAGATGGTTCCAAGATTGCCCAAGAGGGCCCCAAGAGAGCCTCAAGAAAGCCCCACGACGGCCCCAAGAACGCCCAATAGCGCTCCAATATCGCCCCAAGAGGGCCCCAGGAGGCGATTTTTGGAGGCCCCGAAGGGCGACGCTAATTAAACCCCCTGTTCTTTGATCGATGTCCTCCAAAATGGCCCCAAGAATGCCCCTACAGCCCCAACAGCGCCCCAAGAGGCGCCCAGACGTCTCCAAGAGGCGCCCAAAGGGCCTCCAAGAGGCTCCCAAAAGACCCCCAAGAAGTCTCAGGAGGATTTCCGAAAGGCATGCAAAGCGCGTCTGGCTCTTCTGTTCGCCGTCCTCTTCCTCTTCTTCATCCACCTCTTCCTCTTCCTCCCTCGACCCCCTCCCCCTCTCCTCCTCCTCTTTCTTCTTCTCCTCCTTCTCCTCCCTCTGCTCCTTCTCCTCCTTCTCGTCCTCCTCGTCCTCGCCCTACTCCATATTCTCCTCCTCCTTCTCCTCCTCCTCCTCCTCCTCTTCCTCCTCCTCCTCCGACGACGACGACGACGATTCCTCCTCCATCCTCACCCCCCCTCTTGGAGTATGTGACAGCTTCCCCCGCCCTTTGTTATTTTGCATGCTCCCCGACTTCCCTGATCACCTCAACTCCCCTGGGCATCGTTTCTGGATGGGCCGGTGGGGATACGCGAAGCGTCAACAATTGCTTGTAGGTCCGTTTCAGCAGTCGTAAGTCAAAAAGACCACGGTTGAAATCCTGAGCCAAAACGGTACGGAAGAAAAAGGCAGGGGAGGAGCGGCGAGGCAATTCCACCAGCCCTCTGGGCGCAGAGGGTCTAGGGCGCTTCCTTTTCTAACCTCCTTCCTTTGTCCTGGTGGGGAGGTTTACCCCCCCCTGCCTGCGCTTGGACGAGATCCCCCATGATGTGTCAGAGGGTCCTTTTCGGCCGAGGATGGCTCCAAGAGGGCCTGGGACAGCCCAAGATGGCCTCCAATATTACCCAAGATAGCTGAAGATGGATCCATATAGCCTCGGACACACATACACGAGGCCTCCAGACGGGCTGGTGCCCAGGGACTGAAGAAGGAAGCGGCGATAGTTTGACAACACCGTCCGTCTGGCCGTACGTGGACAAGCGAGGTGTGTGGGATCACTTCGAACAAATCTTCCCCAGAGCCGAAGATGGGTTTACCAAAACCCTGTCACCATCAACGATTCGGGCGACGACGACAAATATGTCCTTCGACCAGATTTTTCGTGTTCTGGTCTGTCATGCTATGTTGAGAAATGCTGTGTTATGTCGTATTCGTCGAAGGTGCGCTGTTCTGTTGTTTGGATGTTCTGATCTGGATGTTCTGTGATGTGATATGTTCTGTTATGGTGTTCTCTATGCTCTGTCATGTTCTGCAGTGGAATGTTATGTGATGGTAAATTGTGCTTGTGTCTGTCATGTTATGTTATTCGCGTGCTCTGTTCTGTCATGCTCTGTTGAGTGATGTTGTGCAATGTCGTATTCGTCGAAGGTGCGCTGTTCTGTTACTTCGATGATATGTTCTCGATGTTATGTGATCTGCTATACTATGTTATACTGTGCTCTATGCTCTGTCCAGTCTACTGTGGACTGTTATGTGATGCTATGTTCTGTTCGATTCTGTCATGTTCTGTCATTCTCGTGTTCTGTTCTGTCATGCTGTGCTGGGTGATGTCGTGTTATGCCTTTTTTCGTCGAAGGTTCGCTGTCCTGTTATGATGATGTCATGCTCTTGATGTGATTTGATGTGATATGTTCGGTTACGTTGTGCTCTATGCTTTGTCATGTTATGTTGTGGAATGTTATGTGATGCTCTGTCCTGTTCGGTTATGTCACGTTCTGTCATTCTCGTGTTCTCTTCTGCCATGCTCTGTTGAGTGATGTTGTGTTATGTCGTACTTGTCGAAGGTTCGCTGTTATGTTATGTTGATGTTCCGTTCTGGATGTTCTGTGATGTGATCTTTTCTGTTATGTTGTGCTCTATGACCTGTCATGTGTTGCTACGGCATGTTATGTGTTGATCCGCCGACCCCTTGTGGATCTCTAGGCGTGTGAGATTGTTCCCTCCCCATAGGCCCCCCCCCCCCGGACCCCAAACCGGGAATTTGACCCCCCCACCCCGCCCGGGACGGCCTCCCCCCAGCCCACCCCCGCACTCATCAGGGGAGGGGGCTGGCCTCCCCAGGCTCATTTTGGAGCTCCAAGACCGCCCGTCGAGCCTCTCAAGACACCCCCAAGACAGTCCAAGAGAGCACGAATCGCCGAATGATCGATCCAAGACGCCCAAGATGGGCCCAACACGGCCCAAGGAAGCGCCAAGACGCCCCAAGAGGCCTCCAACAACCTTGCGAAGAAAGGCCCAGAGGGCCAAAATCGTCCCATTCCTATAAGATAGCGTACATTTTTGGCATACAAGACTCTTCGGCCTTCACGGCGTTGAAAACGGCCCACGGGGCCGCCAAGACCGCACCAAAAGAGCCCAAGAGACAAACTCGCGGACCGCGCACGACCCGTCGAGGTCTTCCACTGGATACGGTTTGCTCGGACGTGCGATGCGACAGGAAAAAAAGGGGTCGGCGGATGTGGCGTAAGCCTATAGAATCAAGGAAAACAAATAATCATGATTCCTGGTTGGTTCCTTGCACGGCGCGGCCAATCCGCGTCCATGGCCAGGGTGTGCGTACGCATGGCACTTCAAACATACAGCCGACGAAGTGCCATCTGAAACGTTAAGAGAAACAGGACTATGCCCGAATTTTCTCAGCGTCGGTCCTTCCAGATTTGATGCGTCTGTATATTCACCAGGGATGGGAGGGTGCAAGTCAGAACTGCCTGTCTTAACACACAAGCAGTTGAGGCACTTCCAGTAACGAGTGACTTCAGCATGGATGGGCGCTGCCCCATGAGGGCTCCAGGAGGTAGAGAGAGAGGCATCCATTCCTGCGGCTTACCGACCTTGGCCACCCGCGCCTTCTCTGGGACAGCCCACGAGGTCTCCGAGAGGTCCAAGCGGGGCCGTTGCGGCACACTATTCCCGGCAAGCTTGGAAATCTGCATCCTCTAATTCAGCCTTTCCAGATCCGATTGTGATCTGACAGGGTGCAACTGCGCCAGCGTTCGCGGCAGACTCGGCAGCCGCGTTCCCAGGTCGCCCCCGCCGTTCGTTGGGATGAAATGCCCTGCTCCGCGGAGTCTTGACGGGCCCTCGCTTTGACGACCGACTCGACCGAATCCGAACCGAGACGATATATCATCAGGAGCCCAGCGCAGGGCCCCTTGCAGGAAAGGCAGCATGTAGGAATCCCCTGAAAGATCGCAGAGTGCCCCGCGATCTCGATCCCCGCCCTGACAAGGGCAGCAAATTCTCCGCGCTGAGGGGCGTGGAGAAAGGGGGGAAAAACAGGAGCGTACACCGTGCAACGCTCCATGCCTTCACCGTCGATCAGGGCCATTCCCTGCGCAGCTCTAGACAGCTCAGGGATGGCATGCCTACGGCAACTACCATCTATTAACACGTTCCCGCAGAACGAGCCATCGTTCGGGCGCGATTCGCGCCGCGCCTGCCCGGCCTGGACCTAGGGGCCCCCTGACGCAGGCGCGGGGGGCTCATCGCCCAGGCGCGGGAATAGCCCGCGGCAAGACAACGCGCCCGTCAGGGGGCCCGTCGGACCGGCACCGCCAGCTGCTTCATGGATATCTCGGTCGATCATCTCGGCCCGCGCCAGGGGGGAAGCGCGGGCACTGCCGGAGGCGATGGGGCGGCGAGTCACCTAACTGCCCGCGCATCGCGCATCGATCGTCGGCCAATTGATAGCCGAGCTGGATCGCTCTACCATGGGCCCAGAGAGCGTCGCGCACCAGGCTACGGATCGATCCTTTAGCTTTGGCCGACCATCTCTTGGAGGCGAGCCGAGCTGGGCACGAACCACATCGACGCAGAGCCGATCGCGGCCGAGGCTGCGCCCAGCAGAATCATCTCTCAAGCTGTCTGAGAAATGCATATCGCAAAAGCTTTTTGAGCGGGGCTGGGGGGCCGAGGCGAGCATGATTTCGTCGCCGAAGTCCGCCGTCGACGTCGCGAAACGAATCGTGCCCCACTTGATGCCCCCCATAGACAATCTCATAGCTGCAATAGGGCCGCTCACTTGGCGCCAGGGCGGCAGCGGAGCACTGCGCGCAGCCTGCCAAACCTCGCGCAACGCCGGCAGCGAGAGGCCATGGTCGCAAGCGCGGGTCTGGGCAGCCCACGCCTCTTCAGCGCGCCTAAGGACTGGGGCCGCTGGTCCAATCAACGCGGGGTCGAAGTTCAGGAGGCGGGCGGAGGCAAGCGAGCGACCCGACGCCCCTGGCCTCATGACCTTCCCCGCCTCACGCCTGATCTTGCCCGACTCAAAGTCCGAGATCCCGTGGACACCGGCCCCGCGCAAGACCCATGGACGAGCTCCAGAAACCCACGCGCGCGCTTGCTAGGTCTGCCCAGGGTGCAAGACATGCGGACCAGCTTCCTGGTCGTCACCTACAAGTGCTCCACCCGCAGCTTGAATTTCTAACTGCGACGTCCCATGCGGCGGGGGTGGCCAGCCGCGTCGTCAGTCGTCGATGCCCAGGTTGACATCGCTGTCCGCGTCTCCCCCGCCAGTGGCCCTAGAAATTTGCGTGGGCGGTCTGGCGCCTCCCTGCGGGACGTGGCAAAAGCCGCCTTCTCGCGCGAAATGCTACGCTCCATCTCGGTGGCGATAGCCTGATGCAGCTGGCTAGATGCGCACTTGATATAGTCAACCACTTCATCAGTAGCACCCGCACTAAGTGCACCACTATCGTCAATGAAGGGCCCAGCTGGGCCTGAGGGGGGAGTCTATATTGTCGAAATTCTCCAGTCAATAGGCCCTCGCAAATAGGTAGCTAAGCCGCCGCCTGCCAACGCCCCTCTAGCGGCGAGAAAAAAATCTCGCCGCGACACTCGAAAGAGAAACGAATCTCGAATTGTGGTAGGTCGGCAGAGCGAACCTGAACAGCGGCGCCGGAAATTGCCACTTGGCGCAGTGTAGCCCAGGCCGTTCCAGCGAGATCCCCTCATAAAACTTCGTCATATCACCGGGGAAAGTTCCCGAGACCATGCCCTTCTTGAATGCCGATTCCGAGCGGGGGGCCTGTCTCAACGCGACGTCTGTCGCCGACGCGAACGACTGCCCAGCGAAGAAGGGCCCAGCGTGCCCGCGCTCCCGCTGCGGAGCGCATGTACGACGGCAGCGGCCCCGCACTCTGTAGGGCGAGCAAAAGAGGCCGATGGGTCGCCCACCGCCGCGAGGTTTCATCAGCAGGATGATCAGGACGATCTGCAATTCTTAAGTTGGCACGATGTCGACTCAGTCCAAAACATGAACATCGCAACGACCACTTGAGCATCGTCCGACACCCAGCTGAAGCGACGCACGTGGAAGCCATCGACCGCGCGCGCCGTCCTAGTCGAGCATTTCCTGAAACGTCCTGAATGAAGCCGACGCGCAAAAGGAGTGCCTCCTGGACCACGGGCCCCACAAACGAATGGGCCTCCGCTCGGACCCCCCAGATTTTGGAAAACGCATCCACTTAGCCCTTCAAAAGGCCCTGGGATCGGACCGAACGCGCCCGGCCGGCGAGAAGGTGGCGGCGGGTCTCCAGTCAGCCGGTTCGGACGCGCCCCCGCTCCGCGGCCGCGCCCAAAACCAACTGAAAAGGTCAGCGTCGGGGCCCTCCTCTAGACAGCAATCGCCCGGGAGATCCTGCGCGCGAGCGTCGGAGGAAGACCCCGCGCAACTTGGAAGTCCCCCCCCTGGGCCGGACGCCCCGAAGCGGGCTTCTCGAGCAAACTCTGGCAGGACAAACAGGGGCGAAAGTGCCAGCTCCAGATCCGCGCGGGCACCCAGAGAGAAGAGCCTCGCGGCCCGCCAGAAACTCGGGGTGGCCCCCAGGAGGGCCAGCCAAAAGCTTCCCTCTCTTTTGGGCCTCGGCGGAACCGACTTTAATCGACCCCCGCTGTCTGCGCGCTAGCCGACCACCCGGGCCCGAAGCGGGCGGGGCGCGACATCCTGGACCGAGCCCCTAAACGCCGAGGCCCATTTCAGACGGGCAACATGCGAACGGGCTCCTAGCCCGGGGAGTTGGACGAGCGCCACCTCGGCCGCCACTGCCCTCCGCAGGCATGACCCACTTCGCGCGTGGCCGGGACGCGCCCGCCCACGACCCCATCCGCAGCCGCCCCAGGGGCCAGACAGTCCAGCAAAGCCCTTCTACACCCAAGAACGCGTTTCCAGGGTGGCGGTTCCCTGGCGGGCCACATGGGCCCCTCCGAGGTGGCGAGCGGACGCCGGGGCCTGCAGGGGGGAATAGCGCGATGGTGGAGCTCCAACTGCGCTGGCGCGCGTGGCGCGATGATCAATTTCACGCGCGCGTCCACGGACTTGGCCGTCTTGGCCAGCCCGCCGGGCACGATGCAGAAATCCAACAACTTTAGACCACCAGTGGCGTGGCAAGTGCCGTCGCAATTCGGCGCGACTGCAGTGGCCTGCGCTGTCTCTGGGAAACCGCTTGCCGCGGCGCCGCTGGGGCGCGCGCCCAGCCTCCCGCCGATCGAAGACTCCGAAGCGAACGGCTTGGCGACCGAACCGACCGATCTGAGGACGTCGAGATTTCTGCCCGAGCACCCTTCGGAGTGATGCAAGTGCGCGGGCGCGAAGAATATTGGGCGGGCCCCGTCGCCTGGGAGACGGACGACGCCCCCCGCAGCCCTCGCCGGGGCCGGCGCCGACGATCGACCTGGGGGCTCCTGGGGCCCGAGGAAACTGCGACAGACAATCGCCGCGCCGCCTGAGCGGCCCTCACCCTTGCCAGAATCAGCAAGGGCCAAAAGGGCACCCAAAGGTTACGCGCGCGCCAGGCAGCAGCTCCTTTCAAGGGGCCAGGTGATGCTCCTGGGTGGCCAAAGCGTGAGCATTGGTCTGCAGGAGCCAACCCTTGAAGAGACCCCCAGGACGCGGCATTGCAGTTTTCGAATTGAAGGCAAAAGTGGTCATCGGAAGGAGCGGGGGAGGGCTGGACCAAGTCCAAACTGGATCACGCATCTACTCGAGCGGCAGCGAACTCGCTGCGCGGGTCAAAACCTCGGCCTTTGCTGGGCCCGTCCCTGGACTGGAAGACGCCGTGATGGCTGTTGGGGGTCTGCCCCTAGTTGAACTAGCTGTCTCTGTTGCCCCCCAGCCTCAACCCGTGGCTCCGGTTGGAGGCTCTCGCCCAACATACCACGCGCGCGGGCTGCGAGGGCAGGCCCATCTGCCGCGATGCCCTGGCTGCCGCCCTCCGACGTGGAGTCGGCGGGGGCTGCTGCTCAGGGGGCTGCGGGAGGAGCAGCAGTGGCTGCGGCGGGCTCAGCTGCCTCATCACGCTGCTGATCACCGTCTGCTCCTGCTTCGTCGTTGGGCACAGGCACCTCAACTCCATGAGCGTGACCCGTGCACGCTTGAGACGGAGTCGCTGGAGTTGTTTCTTCTGCTGCTCTCTGAAGTAGTCGGCCTTAGCTGTGCACTTCACCGAACAATTGCTTGACCGTGTCACGTAAGGCCGCCTTGAGTGATTCAGCGCGTCTCCGAAGCCAAGAGGCTGTCGATCGAGATCGGGATGACGAAATTGTCGTTGAGGATGTCCGAAACCTCTAGGGTGGGCATGGCGGGAGGCCCAACACTCCTGTGGAGTCTCTGCACCAACTCGTCATGCTTTTGCCTGGCGGCCTCCATGCCGACACGACGCTGGCGGACTTGTCCCTTGGCCGACTCCAGCTCCGACTCCACGACAGCGAAACGCTGGACCAAATCATCCGCCTTGGTTTTCCTCTCTCGCATGGCGTGGAAGGCCTTGTGAATTTGCAGCTGCAAAGGGGTCTCTGGAAGAGCGGCCAGCTTCCGCTTCTCATCGAGGGTCTTCCGATATCGTTCAACACCTTCGCGATCTCCCACACGGGGGAGCGTGGCGACCAGGCTCTCGAGCTCCTTGGGCTCGTCAGGCTGGCCATTGCCCAGCGCGCCCTGAGGCACAGCTCGAAGGGGCTGATTGGCGCCACCGTTGCTGCCCCAGCCTCCTCCGCCGCCAGCTGGGGTTGCAAACTTGCGCTCTGATACCTCGGTGCGGGATGATTTGCACCGGGGATGGACAAAATCTTTTTAGTAAAACGTGGTTCAATGAAAACGACCTCGGGCCCAAACCTGGCGGGCGCAAGCCTGGAAAATGACGCCCGCGGCGCCCTCTCGAGAACCGAAGACGGACAATTCACCAATCGACGTGTCAGGGTGGGGGTTCTGTCCACCCCTGATTGCAGTGCTTGCAGAACCACCACGTATCATTGTCAGATGCTCATTCTGGGGAACTTCCTGGAGCCACTCGCTCCGCTCGTGCGTCGAAGCTGCGCCGAACCTGAGCCGAACCTGAGTCGAACCTGAGTCGAACCTAAGTCGAATCTAAGTCGAACCTGAGTAGAACTCGAGTCGGACCTGAGTCGAACAGATCCGTGAGGTGGGCCCCAGGAAGGTCCCCCAAACGAGCATGGAATCATTGTTCTTTCCGCGGCCACATACGGTGCTTGTCCACGTCGGGCCGCCACGCGGCTGCACTGTGCGCCAGGGGGCCTCACCCCGAGCAGCGCCGCCGCCGCCGCCAGCAGGAGGCACCATCTCTGAACGATCGTCCTTGCTGTCGCCCCGCCAAGCGAGGCGCTCAAGACTGCACACGAATGGTAACAGCACGAGCAGTCTTGGAAGGAAAAAGAGGACGCCCAAAATCCTGAGCCAAGATGTTCTTGAGGGTGAGAAGAGAGGAGGAGGGAGAAGCAGGGAGGAAGAAGGGAGAAGAAGAATAAGAAGAAGAAGAAAGATGAGGGAGAGGAGGACGAGCCGGAAGACTACGACAAGTAGGGGGTCTTCGCCCCTTTGGAGCCCCGAGCCTGCTTCGCCCTGAGATCTTCCACGGAGGCGTGCAGAGCGCGCAGCGACTCGGCCGGGACACGGGCCTCCACGTACCTGCAAATGGGGCGCGATTCTCCATCAACATCGATAGACCTAGACGAGCGCGTTCCACGACTCGCAAAGTAAGTACTCGCAAATGGCCTGGATACGCCGCGGAGGATCTACGATAAATTACATCAAAACCGACATATGTTTTTCGGACGTTTGCGAGTAGGCACTTTGCGAGTAGTGGAACGCGCTCGGTGAAGACCTATCCCTATACCCGCGTAGGACGGGAACGATGTCATGATGCGATTGGACTCATCAGACGTTCCAGAAGATCGGCAATTTCTGGCGTCCATCGCTCTTGGAGTCCGCGCGGAACAGTAAAACATACAGGACATCTTAAAACGTTGGGGGTTGGGGTGTAAATTCGCGGCGAGCCCAAAGGGGAAATGAGAAGGGGCGGGCCTTCTCAGAAAGCTCGGAAGTCCTCTGGCCTTCTGAACAATTTTCGCAGCCTTTCCCGAGGACACGGAACACCTCTCAGAAGGCGCGAGGGCTGCTGAGAAGTTCCCCCCGCCTTCTGAGACAGCCTTCTCCTTATCACCTCTCTAACCCCCCGCTCCCCGCCGAATGAAGCCGAAATGCAACGGAGTGGCCCAATTGGGAAATCGGTTTCGGTTCGCGCCGCGCGTGCGGGCGAAGCGGGGCAGCGCGAGCATTCCCCCACTTATAGCCAGGCCCGAGTCTCGCCGCAAAGCATCGGGATCCGACTTCCAGTGCGTGCACGAGGCTATCCTGCAGATGTTCTGCGTTTGTCCCGTGGCGTCAAAAAATTGCCCCGCGGTTGTCCGTGGTTGTCATGCGGCTGTCCTGTGGTTGTCCCGTGCTTGTCCCGTGGCTGTCCCGTGGTTGTCCCGTGGTTGTCCCACTTTTTTTGCCGTGCTTGTCCCGTGGCTGTCCTGCTGCATACATACGTCCGAGGTTGCAGGGCGAGATCGAAGTGGAACAGAGACAATTCACAGGAAAATTGGTACCAGTCAGTTCATAGACTATGTTTCTGCCCCCCCAGTTGGGGCTGACTGTCCCGCGGTTGTCCCATGGTTGACCCGAAGTTGTCCCACGGTTGATCCGATGGTTGCCCCGACGGATGTACCGATGGATGTTCCGACGGTAAATTGAATGGATGGATAAACCGCCATAACAATCGTGATTTCGATAAACAGATAATGTGATCGACAAATTGATCGTGATATCGGTAGATATGATGAAATAGACCGATCGATCGTGATATCGTTCTACAGACAGTTTTATCGATAAATGCTCAGTGTGATCCATACATATAAATATATATATGAGAGAGCGTGATCCACCGCCGCTTTACTGTGAAGTCCCCCACCCCTTCCTCCGGAACCCGGGGTTCCCCCCCCCCCCTCCCCCTTCCCCTACTTCCCCTGGCAAAATCCCCCCCGGAAAAACGAGAGGGGGGTCACTACCGGATCGAATCCCCCCCCCCCCTCCAGAAAACCCGGGGGGGTCACTACCTGTTCGAACGCGCCCCCCCCCCCCCCCCCTCGCCGCCGGCAGAAGACTCCCGGGTCCCCACCACCGTCGTCACAACCGCCCTCACCACCGTCCCCACCACCACCGTCCCCACAACTGTCCCACTGTTCCCACCATTGTCCCCATTGTCTCCACCAATGCCCCCACCACCGTCGCACTGTCCCCACTGTCCCCGCCACTGTCCCTACCGCGGTCCCACTGACCCCACTGCCCCCACCACTCTCCCATTGTCCCCACTGTCCCCACCACTGTCCCACTGTCCCCACTATCCCCGCCGCTGTCCCACTGAGCTGTCCCAGTGTTCCCACCACTATCCCACTGTCCCCATTGTCCCCACCACTGTCCCCACTTTCCCCACCAGTGCCCCCACCACTGTCGCATTGTCCCCACCACTGTCCCCACCACTGTCCCCACCACTGTCCCCACCACGACCCCACTCTCTCCAATCCCCACTGTCCCCCCCAATCTCCCCAATCCCCACTGTCCCCACCACTGCTGTTCCCACTGTCCCCATCGCTGTCCTCCGCCACCGTCCCCACCACTGTCCCCACTGTCCTCATTGTCCCCGCCACTGCCCCACTGTCCCCACAACCCCCACCACTGTCCCCACTGTCCCCGCCAGTGCCCCCACCATTGTCGCATTGCCACCACTGTTCCCACCACTGCTCCCAGTGTTCCCACCATTGTCCCTACCACTATTCCCACTGTCCCCACTCCCCACCACCATCCCCACCACCGTCTCAACCACTGTCCCCACCAGTCCCCCATCGGGAATGGGAGAGGAAGAGGAGTCGTTGCGGTGAGGAGGGAGGGGGGGAAGGGGGGTCTGTTCGAATCGGGAATGACTCCCCCTGGTTTTCCAGGAGGCGGGGGAGGGGTTCGAACCGGCAATTGCCCCCCATCGTTTTTTCATGATGGGCCGGGGGGGAAAAGGGGGGTTGGAACCCCCATTGACCACCACCGGTTTTCGACAGGGGGAGTGGACCGGATGGAAACCCCCACTACCCCCCACGCTGTTTCGTGTATGTATGTGTGTATGTATGTGTATATATATATATACATATATATGTTTTAAGATATCGTGGAGTCGATCGAACAAAAGACCGATCGAACTTGTCCGGAACATTGTCCCGAACGTTGCCCCGATGGAATATGATTGGTAAATAACGGAGTCGAAAGACAGGTCGTGGGGCCGATCGATGGATAAATTGCCTGACATATATATATATATAAACATATAATATAACATATATATATATATATATTATATAATCTAATATATATATATATAATATATATATGTATTGCGGAATACCTATACATCCGATATACACATATATATCTATTCTATATAGATATGTTATATATATATATATACATATACATATATATATATATATATATATATATATATATGTACACATATATATATATATACACTAGAACCACGCGCGCGCTACGCGCGCGCTCAGGTTCTAGTTTCGTCCGGGGCAACGGCCAAACAACGGACGAGGAATTTGAAGGCTGAATGCACTTCGGTTATTCGTCGAGTTTCGCGGTCGTGGTTCGAAAAGCTTTTGGGCGCTCCTCACCCCCAGGCGGCCCGAGGCGGCCGAAAACGACACCTCTTCCTCGTCCTCCTCTTTCCCCCTGCTCTTCCTCCTCTCCTCCTACTCTTCCTCCTTCCCCCATCGCCCCCTCCTTTCCCCCCTTCCTCCTCCTCCGCCCCCTTCCTCCCCTCCTCCTCCTTTCCCTCCTCCTCACCCTTCTCCTCTTCCTCCTGCTCCGTTTCCTCCTGCTTCTCCTCCTACTTTCCCTCCTCCCTCTTCCTTTTCCTCCTCCTCATCCGCTCTCCTCCTCCTCCTCCTCCTCCTCCTCCTCATCATCATCATCAGCAACATCACCATCCACATCATCATCATCATCATCAGCATCATCATCATCATCATCATCATCATCATCATCACCAACACCCCATTCACCATCATCTTCATCATGTTTCCCTCCTTCCTCCTCATCCTCCTCCCCCTCCTTCTCCATCCTCCTTCCCTCATCCTCCTCTTCCTCCTCCTCCTCCGCCTCCGCATCCTCCTCCTCCTCCTCCTCGTCCTCGTCCTCCTCCTCCGCCTCCTCCTCCTCCTCCTCTCCTCCTCCTCCTCCCCCTCCTCTCACTCCTCCTTCTCCTGCTCCTTCTTCTCCTCCTGTTCAGACTACATGGCTCGCCAAACGGAACTGCGACGCCGCGCAAGCATTGGGCCACATCGGATAAAAAGGGAACACTCGGGGGAGGCATCCCTCTTCCTCTTCCTCCTCCTTTTCTCCTCTTCCTCCACA
>CAUYUJ010013336.1:743068-763068 GCA_963575745.1 Prorocentrum cordatum
GCGCGTCCGCGGCCAGCGACGCCTCCAGGGCGCGCTTCTTGGCCATGAACCTGGGCATGGGGGGTTGCGTATGTGTGTTGTTGCCTCTTTGTTTACATTATGTCGCCGGAGGCGTTGCCTCCGTGCGACATTATACCTTTTGAATTTGTATCCCCAGGAACTCGCGCTGCCGCGCTCCCTTGGACATGCGGTTCCGCGCCTTCGGCCACGCCACGATGGCCATGTGCTGGTTGCAGGTGGCCTGGTTGCGCTCCTGGCACGAGTGGCCGAGGCGCACGTGCACGAACTTGTCCTGCTGGCAGTGCATGCAGCGCATGCCGCCACGGGCTTTGACCCGCACGCGCGCCACGCGTTTCCCCATCTCCTCGGGCAGCCGCATCAGCTCCTCCTCGGGCTCGCCCTCATAGACCAGCAGGCAGTCATCGTCCTCCTCCTCCTCCTCCTCCTCCTCCGCCTCTTCGCCACCGCCCGGCAATCCGTCGCGGAGCGTGTCCTTGAACGGATCCTTGCCAGGCGGCCCACCACCGCCGCCACCGCCAGGGCGCCCCATCGGCTGGTGGCGCAGCGTCGCCACCGCCTGCGGGCAGGGGGGATGGGGGAAAAAAACTTGCTCCTCCTCCTCCGCTTGCTCCTTGAAAACGCGCATCCAGCTGCCGTTCGGAGCAAGATGCACCAAGAGGCGGCGCCTCCTATAGAACGCGGTGCCGAGCAGAAGGCGGGGCCTCCTATTGGGGGCGATGCTGCCGAGCAGGAAGCGGAGCCTCCATCGGGAGGCGTCGCCTCCCCCCTGTCGATCAACGCGCCCCTCCCCTGCGTGCAGGGGGCGGGCTCTCGTCCAGGAGGCGGCGCCCCCCCCCCCTCCTTTGCCTTCGCTCTTCGCCCCCCTCCTTTTTAGCGGACCGCATCGAGAGCGGTGCAAGGTCTGATTCCGAACTCCTGTTCCAGCTGCGCGACTGTGGCCCAGAACTGCCTGCTCTACATGCGCATCTCCGCTGCCGCCGCTCCCTCCTTCTACTCGCGCCGCCTCCGCCACTCCGAACTTGTCGCGCAGGAACTCCTCGCCTCGCGCTTTCACGGTCGCTTCCGTGATCTCCCGCATGCACAGCTTGCTGACCATGTCCGCTGCCACCTCGCGCATCTGCGCCTCGGAGTAGTCACCCGCTGTCCACTGGCGCACCTGGCTGCGCGGCCTGTGCACCTGGCGGATCGCCACGGCCGCCTTCTTCTTCTCGCCTGCCTTGTACCACATGACAACCCAGGCTTTCCCCTTCGCAGAATCCCCCTCCACCTCCAAGCTCGGGCTCCTGTCGGCCGCGGCAGGCTCCCTGACGGCCGCAGCCGGCCTCCGCTTGCTCAAGCCGCCCGCGGCGCCCTCCAGGTCGGACTCGTTCGTCTCCTGGCTGCTCTCCCTTTCGCCGTCCTCGCTGTCGTCGCGGGCGCGGGCCCCCTCGGCCTCGTCCTCGCCCTCCTCCTCGTCCTCCTCCTCGTCCGCTGCCGCCGGCCTCTTCGGCGCTGCCGCTGGCCGCTTCTTCGCCCCGCCCTTCGGGTGAGCCTGCTGCGGCTTGACTGCCTTCCCTCGGCCCCCCTGCTCCGCGGCCTGCAGGGCGGCGTTCGCCACGAGCGTCTCGACCGCCTCACCGTCGACAGCGATCACGGCGAAGCCCTTGGTGCCCTGGCGAAGACGGAACAGCTCTTCCTTGAGCCCGAGCCACGCCTCGGGGCAGCGCCGAGCCCTCGCGATTTCTCCATCGTGTTGTAATCCATCCAGTCTTCGTCCTCCTTGAAGGTCGCTGTCTTCTCGGCCTGGTAGCTCGCCCCCTTTTGCGCTTCGGCGGCGCGTGTGTGTGTGTGTGTGTGTGTGTGTGTATGTGTGTGTGTGTGTGTGTGCGTGTGTGCGTGCGTGTGTGTGTGTGTGTGTGCGTGCGTGCGTGCGTGCGTGCGTGCGTGCGTGCGTGCGTGCGTGTGCGTGTGTGTGTGTGGTGTGTGTGTGTAGTTGGTGTGTCGTCGTGTGTGTGTGTGTGTGTGTGTGTGTTGTGTGTGTGTTGCGTGCGTCGTGCGTGCGTGCGTGCGTGCGCGCGGGCGTTCGGCGTGCGTGCGCGGCGCGCGTAGCGCGCGCGCGCGCCGCGTGCGTGCGTGCGTCGCCGGTGCGTGCTGAGATGGCAGCGTGCGTGCGTTGCGTGCTGTGAGTGCGTGCCGTGCGTGCGTGCGTGGTTGCGCTGCGTGCTGTGCGTGCGTGCGTGCGTGCGTGCGTGCGTGCGTGCATGTGCAGCTGCGTGCGTGCGTGTGTGTGTGGTTGTGTTGTGTGTGTGTGTTGTGTGTGTGTGTGTGTGCGCTTGCGCGGTGTGCGTGCTGTGTGGGGCGGGGGGGGGGGGTGGGAGGATGGGGCGCGGGGAGAGAGAGAGAGAGAGAGAGAGAGAGAGAGAGAGAGAGAGAGAAGAGAGAGGAGAGAGAGATACCACCAAAAAAAGAGAGAGAGAAGAGAGAGAGAAGAGAGAGAGAGAGAGAGAGAAAAACAAAAAAGAAAGAAGAGAGAGAGAGAGAGAGAGAAGAGAGAGAGCAGAGAGAGAGAGAGAGGAGACTAAGGAGAGCAAGAGAGAGAGGAGAGAGGAGAGAGATGAGAGAGCGAGAGAGAGAGAGAGCGAGAGACAGAGAGAGAGACGAGAGAGCAGAGGGCCGTTTTCATATCGATCTCTCTCTCTCTTCTCTCTCTCTCTCTCTCTCTCTCTCTCTCTCCATGCCTCTCTCTCTCATGTATGGTACAGGGCGAAGCGCAAGCGCCGCGCGGGCCTTCCTCGTGCTCGGCGGGCTGCTGGCCACGGTCTCCTGCGACGGGCTCGATGTGCACCCCCTCGCCGCCCTTGCGCTTCCGCGGGGGGCTCCTCGCGCCATATAGGGCCAGGATCGCCGCGCCCTGGTCCGCCGCGCTGGGCCCGGCGCCGCCCGGGGCGGCCGACGCCGCCCCCGGGCTGCCACGAAGCTTTGCTGAGCTCGGCGGCGTCGAGGCGGGCGAGTGCTGTCCGCCGCCCACGGCTTCCGCCTTCCTGGCGTGGATCACCGTCTGCACCGCGGGAGGGGGGCGCTGCAACTCGTTGTTGCCGATCCTCTCGTTGCACCACGACAGCGCCTCTACCATCATTTTTGCCCGCGCCGAGGACGCAGGGCCCGCCTCCCCGAGCACCTCCTTCAGACCCTCCTGGAGGTCCTTCGCGGACAACCTCGCCGTCCGCCCATTCACGCTCGCCAGGAAGTTCACGTTCTTGCGCGCGATGTCCTCGTAGCTGCCCGCGCAGTGGAATCCCAGGATCTCGCCCTGCCACTTGCGGATGATCCCGTTCAAATCCTCCTGGGCGATCTCCACTTTCGCACGCCCCGACGCCACGCGAGCGGCCCCGCGCCGAGGTGGGGGGGACCGTTTCCGCGGCCCCTCGATGGCAGACTGCGGCGGCGATGGGGAGGTTAGATGCGCCGCCGTCGTCGCTCCTAGGAGGCGCGGCCCCCACGTCCGCATGCTCGCCCCGCCCCGTTCCTCTTCCCCCCCCCCCCCGTGCAGGAGGCGCGGCCCCCTCGTTCTTCGCCTCCATGACAAGAAGTCAACTTCCGCCCCTGCGAGATCGACGCGATGCCCTGGAGGGGGCGACGCCCGCTTCACGCGCCAAGACCGCTCGCACATGCAGCGCGTGGCTCGCCGCAGGAGGCGCGGCCTCCTCCGCGCGCGAATAAAAGATTCCATCACAGGAGAAGTGCGCCTCCTCATGGGGCAACATCGCGCCGTCGTCGTCATTAAGATGTACGCGTCGCTACAGGTTTAGCGACGATCGTCGCTAAAGTTTGGCGTCGACGCTAAATTTACGGCCGACTACTACTAAATAAGCAGATGCACTAAATAAGCATAGATGGACTTACATGGTGGTGATCCCACGTTAGTCCCGTACTTGACCCGTGGTTGTCCCATGGTTGTCCCGTGGTTGTCCCGTCGGCGCCCCTCGGTTGCCCCTCCTGTCACACGGCTGTCTGCGGCCGCCCCGTCGATCAACGTATTGCGAGACTGGTGTGCCGGTAGTGGGACAGATACGCATATCTGTTCAATCACAGCGGTATAAGATCATAGATCGTAGGGCTTGAAGGTCGTGGGACCGATGGATAAGAGCTTGATGGTTGGACCGGAACATACAGAGCGAGACAGCACAATTGAAGGTACGTCGGCAGAATAAAAGCGGTTAACTAGATCTACACATGTATACAAGTGCAAATAAACATATCGCGAGCGCGGTCCGACGCCATTCGAAGACCCCAACCTGCACCCATCCCCCCCCCCCCCACATACCTCCTTATCACCCGAAGGCGCATCATGGCCGTGACTTCCCACTCCAACGCGCCGCCCTGCTCGGTCACTAAGAGCCCCCGGGGTTCTCGCTAGCATTGCTTAAATGGAAAAAGCCGAGGCCCCTGTTTAGCAGGGCGGTCGCTTTAGCGCCGCAACAAACAAAAAGGGGAGGGACATGCGGGGCGAAAAAAAAAGAGAGGCGCTAAGAAGAGTTGGGAGGACAACAGATGGAACAAGTGCGCCTAAGTGCGAATGTGTCTAAGTGTGAGCGCGCGTGCACGTGAGAGCAATGTCAGAGTGCGCGCGTGTGTCTGATTGTGTCTGAGTGCGAGCGAGTGCGAGCGCGTCTGACTCTAACTATCGTAGGGTGCCTGAGTGGGGCCTGAATATGAGCGCGAGCGCGCCCACGTGCGAATGTGTCTGAGAGGAACAAGTCTGGGCGAAGTGGGCTAAGTGAGTCTGGGTGCGGTTGACTCTGACCAGGACTGAATCGATTTGTTCACCGAGAGCTGAAAGCTGAGTGCTGACCTCGCGCGAAAGCTGAACCCTCCTCTATGCTCCCAACTCGCAATGAGGCGGCGAGATCGCTCGAGGCCAAGCTGGGTGCGCTGAGCCTGCTGCGCTGAGAGTTGGCCTGAGGAGCTAAGGGTAAACTTTGCCCTCCAGCCCCCCCTGAGGCGTGGCTCTGAACGGCGATGCAGACCTGCGCTGAAACAACCTGCGCCGAAAATTGGCCGTCGAACAGATCCTAGAAGTGGCCGCGCGCTGGAACTGAGCGCTGTCCCTCACTGAGAAAGATCTCTGAGCTCTGTAAGTGGAAAATCCTTGGTCTGAGAAAATAAAACCTGATCCTGCCCCCTGCTGTCCGTCTCCCCCCCTCGCAATCTGACTCATCCCTGCTCTCCCTGAGGCCCTGCGCAGACAGCCCCGCGGGGCCTGAGTGGCCCGGGCGACCGTGGCGGTCCTGAGGTCAGGCTCACTTCACGCCCTGAGGGCGAAGAAAAATCGATCTGCTGCTCGACTGGGGACTGCGCGGCCACGGCTGAGACCTGCGCGGTCTGATCGTGCCCGCCGCTGAGGCTGTGGAGCTCCTGGTGCCACTGCGTCGTCAGCTGCTGCCTGAGGGCGTAGATCGTCGGCGCGTCCGCGCCTGACTCCTGGACCGCGAAATTGACAATGGCAGCGAGTTGGACCGACGCAGCTGACGTCCTCGCGCGCTGAAAGAAGTTCCGGGCGCACTTCGCGCGCGGCCGAAGGATCTGCCTGGGCGCGCATGGGGCGCCCCGTGTCAGATCCCACTCCGCGATTGCCTGCTTCATCTGCCGACTGCATTCGTAGGGGCTGAATTCGGCGCACATGAACCGCAATTTGACGAAGCTGAGCCGTTGGCTGATCCCTGGCGCCATCTCCGAATCGAACAGCTGGGTGCCATGCGTGGCCTGCGCCTCATGACAGACGCTGAAGAGGATGTGGGCGCTGATCCCCAGGAGGCCGACCTAAAGGCAACCGACGCAGAGCTGCACATGGTAGCCATTCTGGGCCCTCCCCCGGCCCACTCCGAAAGATATATACATCTATCTATATATGTATATACACGCATACATGCATATATACATGTACATACACAACGCCCGCACAAATATACAACGCCCGCACACATGTATATCCACATATATGTATATATAGTTGTGTATGTATGTATGTATGTACGTACGTACGCACGTACGTATGCATGTATGTATGTATGTATGTATGTATGCATGTATGTATGTTTGTATGTATGTTTGTTTGTTTGTATGTATGTATGTATGTTTGCATAAATATCTACATATATGCATACATACATACATACAGCATTCAAGTGTATATATACACAATGCCCGCACACACGCACACACACACAAAACATCCACAGAGGTCCTCGGCGGGCGGGCCGTCCGCGGCGGGCCCTCGACGGCGGGTGTCCTGGCCCTCCCCCCCTGGCGCGCCGCGCGTGCTGGACGCACAGCGCGAGCAGGCTCGACAGCAGCGGCGCGGAGACCTCCGCGCTGCCGCCCCCGAACAGCCTCGCTGGGCGCGCTCAGGCGGCCGCGCTCCTCCTCCTCCCCCTCCTCCTCCTCCTCCTCCTCCTCCTCCTCCTTCTCCTTCTCTTCCCCTTTTTCCTCGTCCTCGTCCTCGTCCTCGTCCTCGTCCTCCTCCTCCTCCTCCTCCTCCTCATCATACACCTACACCGATCCTGGCCAGACCGACCCTGGGCCAAGAATCGGTGCAAATCTCGCCAGCGTTCGGACGTCCGTTCCTGCGTGATTCGGCTCCGCGCCCTCATCTCTCCGCAAGATGCTCCTCGAGGGTCCTCGCCGAAGCAAACATGCACGACATGGTATATGCCTTCCTCGCCGAACCATGAGTGCGTGTACTCCTCTCCTGGTCGCAGGATGGGCCGTGTCAGGATCGGTGTAGGCGTAAAGTTGGCGCTCTCCGACCCCAGGACCCCCCCCCCCGGGGAGGAGCTCCTGCCACACGATGCGATTCTGCGATGCTGGCTGTTTCCCTCGGCCCACACGAGAGGGGGAGAGAGGGGGAGGAAGAGAGGGAGGTGGGAAGAGAGTGCGTTTTTTTTCAGGAAGGGGCTTCCCGGCTCCAGGAGGCCCACGGGAGGGACCCTAGGGGGCCCCCCAGGAGGGCCTCATGCCCAGATCTCTGACGATATGAGCGACGAAAAGAAACTTGCCTTACGCAAGATGACGTAGCGACCTCACGCCTCGGCTTACGCGGGCCGCCATCGTGGCACGCTACGCTGGGAGACGAAGGTGCCTACGCGCGACCTGACGCGGGGAACCTACCCGCCAATGCCGGTGAAAACGACATCGTTTTCTGAGTCGCTCACATGAGTTTGCGATCCCAGGGTTTTTCCTTGGTTGTTACGGCCAGGGAGGTGCAGGCGGGAGGGAGTCGTAAACGCACTCGTCGCCATCATCACCATCGTCGTCGTCATCGTCGTCATGCAAGACGTCGCCGTTATTCTCTCATCTTCGGGGCGGCGTTCGCGATCAGCTCTGCGGAGCTCGGGGGTAGGGGCTCTGGACGATATGATTTTGCTACCCTGGCTTTTAGTTTACGGCGTCAGAGCTAAGGACCCCCAGCCCGTTGACAAACGGCGTCGTGGAACAAAACAGAAACACATGACGTCGCGGAGACATCACGGCGGGGGCTCCCGACCCCGATTGGTCGTGCACCACTCCTCGTCTCCCTCTGCCTCGAGGAGGAGGAGGAGGAGGAAAAGGAGGATGAGGAGGAAAAGGAGGAGGAGGAGGAGGAGGAGGAGGAGGAGGAGGAGGAGGAGAGAGGGGGGAGGAGGCGGAGAGGGAGATGTAGAGGAAGAGGGAGGCGGAGGGCGGAGTATCGGATCGGACTGGACACCCAAACACCCGACGATGTCTTTTCCCATGCGTGGCCTCTGAAGGACCCCTTCCCAAGGGTAGTTTCGTGCCTCAGCTCCATTCCTGAAGACCCCAAAGGGCCGAAATCTAGGAGAAACTTCCCGATCAAACATATCATGTCGTCGGAGATGTGGGCACACCGAGGCAGGAAACTAGCGGGCTGGCTCTGGCCGTCACCCGGCAGTCTCGGTTTCTGCCTCAATGGCCCGCGTTCAAGACCTGGGCGAAGCATACCGGGATCCGGGGCGAGAAAGTGCCCGGGCGAACAAGACGTGGAGTCGGGGCGCATCAGACACTGGGTCTGGGCGGATCAGACACGGACCTGGGCGAAGGAGGCCTGGATCTGGTGGCAGGGGTCGGGAACTCCGGGGCCGCGCGCGGCGAACATCGCACCGTCGGAGGCCTGGGCGGAGGCCCGGAGAAGCGCCGGGAGGGCCCCCGGGGGCCCCAGGAAGGCCCAGCCTGGCCCCAGGGGCGCGGTGCCGCCAGGGCCCTGGTGCCCCAGGAAGGCCCTGGTGCCCCAGGAGGCGGGGCCGCGCCGAGCCCCTGCCCCAGGGCCAGGGCCCCGTAGACCCGGAGACGCTAGACCCGGACACCCAGCATCCCGCGAAGTCCATGTTTCCAGTAGCCGGCACGAGCAGGGCACTGCACTGCAACGCCTCCAAAATAGACCCGGGCACGGGCCCCCAAAGCCTGCAAGGCGCCCGTAAAAACCAGGACACGGACCCGAATCCTGCAGCGCAACAAACAGAGAGCATGCACGGGTGCTGAAACATGCCACTTGGCAAAGAAAGGGTGTCGTTTCATTGGCTTTCCGTGTCCTGGCTCCTGGCTTACCTGTGTCCTGGTCTCCGGGGGCCTGGCAGGGGTGCCCTGGGAGGCCCCCGGAAGGCTCCCCGGGCTGCCCGCCCCGGAGCAAGCCGACCGACGGGAACGGCCCGCCCCCAGGCTGACCACACGACCGGGGGCAAAGAAGGGGCCCGGGGACACGCAAACAAACACACACACATACTCACACACACACACAAATCCCAGGTCCCGATCTTTGTCAACACCTTCTGGCATGTCGCCTTCCCCCACCCACTTCCTTCGGTGGCAACTCATGGGAGCCTCCCCTGGCATCTTGTCGGCTCTTGCGAATCGACGCCAATTAGTCGACGCTAAATCAACGCTAATCCACGCTGAGTCGACACGTGATCGAAGCTAACCGACGCTAAATCGGCGCAATATTATGGACTGCCAGAAGCTAATCGACGCTAAAGACGGAATTGGGATGGTCTACCAGGCTCCCATAATTTGCTACCGCAAGAAACTTCCCATATTTTCCCATGTGTTCCCGGGATCGTCGGTGAATCGTGTCTGTGTTTTTTCCCTCCTGACAGGAGCCTCGCAGCTTGGTCCAGCACCTCGACGAAGAGGTCGACGGCAAGGGGGTCTATGTGGACCGCGGCGTCCGCCAGCTTGAGCGCCTGCCGCAGGCACCTGCCCCCCAGGCTCGCGGCGAGTGTCTCGCAAGGAGGCCCTGCTCCTCCTCCTCCTACTCCTACTCCTTCTCCTCCTTCTCTGCCTCCTCCTCCTCCTCCTCCACCTCCACATCCTCCTCCTCCTCCTCCTCCTCCGCCTCCTCATCCTCCTGCTCTGAGCAAGGCTGCAATAGAGATCCGCGGTAAAACACCCTGCTGTGAGCAATCTTGGGGCACCGTCTTCCCAGACCCCCTCGGGTCATGACAAAATCACGACGGGAGGTTTTTCGCTACGTTCGGCCTCGGGGGGGCCCTTCCTGGGCCCCAGAAACGGCCAAAGTCGACTCAGGACGGAAAACCGGTACCCGGGACGGGGTCCAGAACTCTGGGAGTCGACGTCATTCAAACATCATGACATCGGGGGTCTGGGTATGGGGAGGTGGGAAGGCTTCTACGGCAGGTTCGTGTCGTGCCGACCCCAGCGTTGGTTTTTGACACCGCAGGGATCGTTCAACCTTGAACGATCGGCCGCTGCCGCAACGTCCGATCGTTCAACATCGATCGATTCTGGGTCGCCGGCGGCGTTCAACCTTGAAAGCCGCTGGCGGGGTCGCCGCTGGTCGACACGACGCAAACCTACCGTAAGAAGAAGGCTGCTTCTTAGAGGGCGCGGGCCTTATTTATGGATACAGGGCCGGCGCCTTCTAAGAAGCAGCCTCCTTCTAAGCAGCCCGTCCCCCCTTCCCCCTGACCCCTTGCGCGCGCCGCCAAATGACGCCACGCTAGAGAAGGGGTCCAGAACTCTGGGGGCCGACGTCGTGAAAAAATCGTGACGTTGGTAGGAAGGTACCAACTATACACCAACACCGATCCTGGCCCAGGATCACCCTGGGCCCAGGATCAGTGTATACGCCCTCCTGCCTTGCGCAAGAAGGCATATACACCGATCCTGGGCCCAGGGTGATCCTGGGCCAGGATCGGTGTTGGTGTATAGTTGGTGCCCTCCGAGTTGGGGGTCTGGGTTCGTCGATCTTTTGGAGGGTTCTGAGGTGGCCCAGAGCTCCTGCGGGTCGCCGGGGCCATCGGGGGAGAAAGAAATCCCGCCGGCCCGGCTGGGCGGAGGTGGTTTATAGGATTTCCTCTTCGATCTTCACCTTCTTCCCCTTCGGGGAGGGGCTTATCACTACTCCTTGTAGATCTGCACCCCCTCCCCCACCCGACCAGCGGCAAGCCTAGGGCCAATGTGGGCACGCCCCTCGCCATGCCCGTCAAAGAACAGATGCAAGGAAGCTGCGTTCCGCGGCCAAATCCGGACCCTGCGCGGGCACCCCGCGATCACTTCTGCATTGGTTTCTGACAGGGAGGGCAGGGGTGCTGGCATCTTGCCTGATGTGCGCAGCAGGGCTGAACCTAAACGGTGTTTTTCGTTTTCGTTTTTTGTTTTCGTTTTCCCTCGTTGTGTTTTCAATCCGCCTCTACCGTAAAACGAAATCGAAACGAAAACGGCCCACGAAGTCGCCAAAACACCGTTTAGGTCCAGCACTGGTGCTGCCATCTTGCCTGATGTGTGCAAGCCCACCAGGCATCATGATGGCAACTACGCCGCGACTGCGCATTGGTCTTCGGCAAGGATGGGTGGGGGCACCTCGCTCCAGTGTCGCGCACCTGGGGCCCGTACTGGTTCCCGGTGGCCTTCCACCAGAGACGACCGCTGAATACGCCGAGACCCTGGTACTACTGATGTGTTGGGAGGGCGGGTTGGAGTGAGTCAAGCAGTTTGCGTCTAGGAGAAGCGTCTTGATCACTCACATCCCCTCCCCCACCCGACCAGCGACACACCTGGGCCAATGTCGACCCCCCCCCCCCCGCCACCATCCCTTTCAAAAACCACGCCAAAGTTACCTGGGGATGAGGAGCATACTTACACAATCCTTGCGCCAAACTCTGGATCATGCGCAGACGTCCCGCGATGGCTTTGACTTGTTTTCTGGGACAAGGACGGCGGAGGAGGGGGCAAGCACATAGCCTGCTGTGCGCAACGCCAACACACCCAACCATACCGTGCAAAAAAACATACCAAGTGCACGTTGCACAAACATCTGGATCAGGCGCGGACGCCCCGCGATCACTGCGCATGGTTTTCCCAACCAGTATGTGGTGTTGGGTCCTCGTTTTGAAGAGACGGTCCCCGCGTTCCTCCTTCCTTCCTTCCTTCCGTCCTTCCTTCCTTCCTTCCTTCCTTCCTTCCTCCTCCCTTTCACCCACCCAGTACAGCGCTTCGTAGCCCCATAGGGAGCTCCACCGAAGGCTCCAGTGGGGCCGCCCGCATGCGTCATCCACCACCCAGCACAGCACTTCGTGGCCCCATAGGGGGCTCCACCGAAGGCCCCAGTGGGACCGCCCGCATGCGTCATCCACCTCCCAGTACAGCACTTCGTGACCCCACATGGGGGCTCCACCGAAGGCTCCAGTTGGACCGCCCGCATGCGTCACCCACCACCCAGCACAGCGCTTCGTGGCCCCATAGGGAGCTCCACCAATCGCCCCAGTGGGACCGCCCGCATGCGTCATCCACCACCCAGCACGGCACTTCGTGGCTCCATAGGGAGCTCCACCGAAGGCTTTAGTGGGACCGCCCGCATGCGTCATCCACCACCCAGTACAACGTTTCGTGGCCCCATGGAGGGCTCCACCGAAGGCCCCAGTGGGACCGCCCGCATGCGCTATCCACCTCCCAGTACAGCGTTTCGTGGCCCCATAGGCAGCTCCACCGAAGGCCCCAGTGGGACCGCCCGCATGCGTCATCGACCGCGCAGCACAGCGTTTCGTGACCCCATAGGGAGCTCCAGAGAGCGGCTTGGGCGATTGGAGTGATACGTGCAAGTGGCGAGGCACACCAACTGGTAGCAGTGATGCGTGGAGTGGTCCACGGTACTTTTCCTCAGACGCCCGCGATGTCTGAGCACGTAGGAATTGCTCTGTGCGGCCAGGTGGCGAACGGTCCGTCGGTGCTCGGAGCAGATTGCACGGCAGCGATCAAGATAACACAGCGCAGCGTGAAGCAACATATTGCGGCCTCATCGGAATTCGCTGACATCCGTCATTTCGCGCTCTCTCTTGAAGGCACTCAATGGCTCCAGGAGATAAGGCATGTCAAAGCCCACAGATCACAGGAGGCCATCGATGCCATCCCCGATGCATGCGAGAGAGTTTGTAGTTGCGAGTTCAGCTGTTGATCACCATGCCAAGAAGGCACTGATGTGCCACGAGGGTGCGGATCCTCAGTTCCTTTCCTCGCTCAACCTCGCCCTCGAGAGAGCGAGTAATTTTGTCAAGATTGCTGCTACCACGCTGCCGCTCTTTCAGAACGATGTCAGGTGGCCCAGGCCCCCCCGAGCTGCGCGTCGAGGCATGTCCCGAATGAAAGTTGGCTGGCACCAGTGGGAAGATGGACCTGCTGGACTTCACTGCAGGCGCTGCCTGCAACTAGGCGGGAACTCTCGTTCGCAGTTAGAGCTGACTGGCTGTCGTGGTGTAGCCCCTCTTCTTGCTAAACTGCTCAAAGATTCCCAAAGGCACCTCGTCGTTGCGGCCGGCCAATCTCGGAGTCCTGCATCGGTTGATGTGGTGACTGCGATCCCTGAAAATCAAAGTTATGTGTTATGTCTGTTTGAAGTGTGGAGGGGGGTCCCATGGTCGTGCTTTTAAGTTGGCTGGCCCTTTTTATGCCCACCACCAATAAGGGTCAGCAAGAGATACATCGGTTTAACAAATGGAGGCCGCCTAATCGCAAGTGTAGGGCGTTTCTCGATTGTACTGTTCCCATTGTTCGGTTGGCCCGTAAGCGTCTGGCGGTGTCCCAACCCTGTAGCAGTCTCCCGTTATCTGACTCTACGGTGGTAGATACTCCGTCGGCATCAGGGGCCGCCCCTCCATATCAGGTGCGGTTGGCAGCTCTTGTGGAGAGAGTTCGTGACAAGGAAGCCTCAGCTCGAGGTCAGTAACGTGAACGCGAGCTCATCATTTAGTGCTGTGCGCTTCCCCGCCGGGGCATTCCATTCCATTATATTCCCCCTTCGCCTCCTCCTCCTCCTCCTCCTCCTCCTCCCCCGATTCCTCCCCCACTTGGGGTATGATGGCTTCCCCAGCCCTCTGTTCCACTATGTTCCACTGTATGCTCCTCCATATCCCTCATCAGAGCAGCTGGCCTGGGCACCGCTTCTGGGTGGGCTGCTGGGGTTAACGCGAAGCGTCCAGGGGCACCTGCTGGCAAACCGATGTTACATTTGACGTGCCTACTGTACTCCCGCAGTCCTAGGGTTAAGTCGGGCCTGTCCCCCTGCAGGGGGATTTTGGGCGACAAATTATACATACCCCCAAAAAATACCCCCAACATGCTCAAAAATAGTGAAAAAATAGTCCCCCAGACTATTTTTTGACTATTTTGTAATATTCCTCCTGTAGAGGGACAGGCCCGACTTAATCCCAGGGTCTTGGACCCTCCACGGCAAAATGGAGGTCACCTGACCCTTCGGGCCGAACCGACGGCGTGAGCCTCCAACCTGCGATCACCATGCGACGAAGCCGGACGGCGGACGACGGACGACGGTCTACCACGGTCGACGACGACGACGACGACAACGCCGGCGAAGAGGACGACGACTGCGACGACGGCGACGACGACGACGACTGCGGGCGACGGACGACAGCGTCAACGACGGCGTCGAAGATACCGTCGACGACGGCGGCGCCAGTCGCTGAAGGCCTTCGGCAGTCCCTGGAGGTCCGCACCCGAGTGCTTTGTAGGCCCATGGACTGCCGAACAATTGTTTCTCTTCTCAAGCACTTTCGACGCGATTCTCGATCCACCGCCCTCGAACATCGAAGCTCGATCCTCAAACCTCGACCCTTGAACCTCGATGCTATAACCTTGAGCCTCCTGCCTCCTGGCACCCGCTCAAAACCAAACCCTGACCCGTCCCTGGGGAAAAACTGGCAAGTTTTTCGAGCTGGCGCCCCACATCAGAACCCTCCAAGACGATCCTCCGATCCTTGAACCTCGATCCTCGACCCTCGATCCTCCACCCTCGATCCATCTTCCTCCACCCTCGAGTGTCGAACCGTGGGACGAGTATCGAGGCCGACGTCGCCGTAGGCAACTGCATGTGAACCCTACCCCTGCAGGCCAGACTTCTGGAAAACTCTCTGGGATTCATGATTCGAAGGATGTCTGCAGCCAAGTGGACCCCGCCGGGGTGTCCGATGTACAGGCGTTCTTTTATTCTTGGTTTCGACGGTTGACTGAAGGTTGGGGGATGGGGGGGGGTCTGGGTCTGGGCTCGTGCTCAGTCGATCCATGTTTGCCAGTCGCGCCGGCAGACTCAGGGGCAGGGCTCCTGACCAGTCGCCAGAAGCAGCCCAAGCTCTGGCCCATGGAGGGGGTGGGAGGGGAGAGGCCAGGGGTCCGCGCCGATCGGCGAAACGATGAATAGGGCAACGGCGACTATCCCAGCGTCGACTGGACCCGTAGGAGCAGGGTTCGCAAGCGGTCGCAGAGATGGACGACGACGATCGATGAGCGGCAGCGCCTCAGCGCGCCGTGGGACTCGCGCCGCGCCGGGCACCAGAAGAGCAGGGCGCACGCGCACAGCGCGCGGCTCTGCAGCCGCTTGGCCGGCAGCTCGCCGCCAATCCGCATCGCCCGATCCTCGGGCGATGCGCGGGGGATCGAGAACGAGGATCGAGGAGGAGGAGGAGCAGCAGGAGCAGGAGGAAGAGGAGGAGGAGGAGGAGGAGGAGCGAGGAGGATCGAGGAGGAGGAGTAGGAGGAGGAGGAGCAGGAGGAGGAGCAGGAGGAGGAGCGAGGAGGAGCGAGGAGGAGCGAGGAGGAGCGAGGAGGAGGAGGAGGAGGAGGAGGAGGAGGAGCGAGGGATCGAGGGAGCGAGGGCCAGGGTCCAGAGATCGGGGCCCGAGGACCGAGGATCGAGATCCGAGGAAGTAGTTCCGAGGGTCGAGGCCCCGAGATCGAGGCTCGAGGGCCGAGATGCGAGGCTTGGGGATCGAGGATCGAGATCGATCCTTGAACCTCGTGTCTCGATCTCGGGGCCCTCGAGCCCCGAGATCGAGGCTCGAGGGCCCCGAGATCGAGACACGAGGCTCAAGGATCGAGGCTCGAGGAGCGAGGGCGGGGATGGGGGGTCGAGGAGCGAGGGCGAGAAGAAGTGTCCGAGGCTCGCGGAGCGAGGATCGAGGGATCGAGGGATCGAGGGATCGGGCCTGAGGATCGAGACTCCAGGGGTAGGGCCCGAGGAATCGAGGCTCGAGGATCGGTCTCGGAGGCTCGAGGCTTGAGGATGGCGGTCCGAGGATGGAGGTCCGAGGATCGAGGGATCGGGTCTGAGGATCGAGACTACAGGGCAGTTTTTAAAACATAGGATTTCATGCATGAGCTCATCGTTGTCTTTAACACTAAACCCTGCACTTTTAATACATGATCCGCACGCGGAGCATGTATAAAAAACGGCACTGTACGGGGAGAGGGCCCGATGTTTTGTCCGCGAGGCGAAAATGGTGCCCACTATGACGCCTAAGGCGTACAGCGCGGAAAAAAGCCGGGCCAAGCAGCGCCCGAGGGATCGAGGTTCAGGGATCGGCCTCCGAGGCTCGAGGTCTGAGGGTGGCGGTCCGCGAGGGATCGAGGTTCAGGGATCGGCCTCCGAGGCTCGAGGTCTGAGGGTGGCGGTCCGAGGATGGAGATCCGAACATCGACGTTCGATGGCGGAGGTCACAGGATCGTGGCCGGAGGTCGAGGACCGAGGGTCGAGGCTACCAGGTCGGAGTTCACAGGATTCGGTGATCTAGGTGCGAGGATCGAAGGTTTCGAGGATCGAGGTCCGTGGGCCAAGGATCGAAGATCACGGGTCGACGATTGAGGTGACAGGACCGAGGACACAAGTTCGAGGATCCAGGATCGAGGTCCCAGGACAGAAGTTCGATGATCAAGGATCACGAGCCGAGGTCCGAGGATATAGGTTCTATGACCGATGTTCGCCGATCGAGGGCCGAGGTTCGAGGATCGGTGATCGATGTTGAGGATCGGGGTTCGATCTCCGAGGAGCGAGGTCTGAGGTTCGGGGTCAGAGGATCTAGGTCCAGAGATCGAGGCCCGAGGTTTGAGGTTCCAGGATGGAGTATCGGGTCCGAGGATCGAGGACGTGAAGGGGCCCAAGGACACACAAATAAATACACACAAATAAAAGGATTCCCGGAATTTTCCCAAATGTTCTGGGTTCTTGTCTTCCCCACCACTTCCCATATTTTCCCATATTTTCCTGGGGATCGACGATGAATTGTGTCTGTGTGTTTTTTCCCCTCCTCAGGATGGACGTTGGAGGTCTTAGTCTTAGGATCCACGTCTGAGGGTCGATCTTCGAGGACCAACATTCGAGGATCGACGTTCGAGGATGACTGTTGGAGGAACGAAGGTCGAGGACCGTGAGTCGATGATCGACGTCCAATGCTCGAGGCCCGATGTTCGAGGATTCGACGTCCGAGGATCGGGGCTCGAAGATGAGGGTGCGAGGATCGAGACCCGCGGACCGCGAGGGAGGCTCTGGAATCGATGCCCGAGGCCTGGGGATAAGACACTTTGGGAGGATCGATGCGACCCCCCTCCCAGCCTTGCGCATGCAAACGGCGACTGGGCCCCAAGACGGACGCCGGGGCCCCGGGGGCACGCCGCGCGTCCTTCGCCGTCTGGCACGATGCTATCGTGGTCGGCCTGGGCAGGGGGGTGGCCCCTGATGGGGCGGCGTGGCAAGCAGCGCTCCATGACTAATCTGAAGGGGCCCAAGGACACACAAATAAATGCACACAAATAAAACGATTCCCCTATATATTTTTCCATCTTTTCTGGGTTTCTGTCTTCCCGCCCACTTCCCAGATTTTCCTACATGTTCTGGGAAATCGAGGATTAATTGTGTCTGTGTGTTTCTTCTCCTCCTGATAATCGCCGTTATGTGAACATCAGCCGGGATTCCGCTAGAGTTGTGGATGCCACGACAGTGGACACCCTATCAGTCCTATCATGGAACTCAAGATGTGTTTAAAATGTCGGATAGATGTGCTAAACATGTTTCAAACATGTTTGTTTACATGCTCAAAACCATGTTCTAGACATCTGGGAATCACTTGGCAACATGCTTCCTCTCCACCGATCGTCCTCCACAAGCCTGGGCAGGGCGGGGGGAGCCCCAAGGGGGCGGCATGGCAAACAACGCCGCATGACTGCTCGCCGTTATCTGAGCATCAGCCGGGGCTCCGCCAGAATCGATGCCGCGCTCGTGCGAGCGTGGCCCTCGCGCAGGGCAAGCGGGCCACGGGCGCGGAGGCGCGACCCGCGGAGCGAGCCGGGCGCCTCTCGCGCAGCTGTGCACCCGAGGTGGCGCGCCGTGGCTCCAGCCGCGCGGGGTCCGCGCTGGCCGCGCGGAGTGGCAGTCTGCCCCGGCCGCCACCGTCACGCCATCGCTCGGACGTCCATTCCCTGTGCGTTTGTCGGTTTCGTGCGTGCATTTTTTTCGCCAGGTGGACCAAGATGCTCCTCGATGGTCCTCGCCGAGAAAACATGCACACGTCCGAGCGATGCCGAGCTGTGGTGGAGGCAGCCCGTCGCCTTGTTGAGGACGTACGCGGGCCGCTGCACAGCGCCCTCGAGCGGAGCGCTCGCGCTCGAGATGCGCTGCAGCTCCGCCTGCCGCTGGCGGTACTCGCGGGCCCTGGCCTCGATCGCTGGCGACGCGGGCCTCAGGCGCGCCGTGGTCCAGCACGGCGCGCCCGTCAGCGACGAGCGCCGAGAGCGGCTCGGCGAGGGGCGGGGCCGCCGATGATGCTGAAGCGCTGCTTCTGGCCCTGAACTCCGTCGCGAGGCGCTTCGGCGGCGCCTTGGCGACGCAGTGCCGCATGACATCGCTCCCCCACGGGGCGAGAAAAACGACGAGGGGCGGGCTGATGCCCATGGCGGCAGGCCTGTGCGAGCCCGAGATACGGAACGAATGTCCGCCATAGCGGTTGTGACCCAAATCGTCCATTGCGGCGCGGCTGGCCCAGCCGCGTCGCGATTCACGATGGCCTCGGCGGTGGCGACGACGTGCCGCTTCTCCGCCACGACGCGGGTCGCCGTTGGGAAGAGCGGCAGATACTCGGGCAGGCCACCGAAGATCTGCTTCTGTGCCTCCAGCTGCTCCACGATGGCGCGGTAGGACGCACGGCGCGTCGCAGGGGGGGGGCACCGTCGCACGCGCGCCCCCAAGTGCAGGAACAGCCGACGGCACGAGGGTCGGTTTTGCTGATTGGCAGTGCCACTGCCGCCTCCATGGCCGCGCTGTCCAGCATGACGGAGCGCGCGAGGCACAGAGATGCTTCGACCTCGCGGACGAACTCGCAGAGGCGGCCTGGCCCGACAGGGCCGCCGCGTGCCAGCGCGTCGCTGCCGAGGTGGAGCTTGAACGCGTTGTCGAGGTCGATCTCGGTGTCCTGCTTCGGCCCTTACGCCGCGCATCCCAGACCTGGATGCGCGGTGGGCCTCGCGAGCGAGGGAATCGTCCCACTCGAAGCCCTGGCCCGCGCGCGCGCCCTTCGCCGCTCTGATGTAGGTGGGTACCGCGGCGCACCCACGGCCCCTAAGCTGGCGACGCACCGCGCCCAGCTTCTCCGCGGTGATGGGGTACACGGGTAGACCGTTGCCGAACCACCTCGCGTGGAAGCACTTCCAAGTCGCCAAGATGGAGGTCATCGCCCCCCGTGTGCCCGCGGCACAAGCTTCGCCGCGGTGCCGGAGCAAAATGGTATCCCGCGCGGCTGCCGTGGGCGGCTCGGTGGGCCTCTACGCCCACGCAGCCGCGACCGGCGCGTCATTGCGCGCGGCGATCGCGCGGGGAATCACGGGAGCTGGCGGGCCTGGCGCCCCCGGGGCGCGCGGAGACGGCGCGCGCGCGCCCCGGAGGCTGCCCGAGCCACCGAGGGGGGCAACGGCAAGGCCTCCGATCGGCGCGGCGTCCAGAGCGACGAGCGGCCAGCACCTGGGGGACCTGCTGGGGCGCGCTGGCATCGAAGGGGCCTGCGGGGAGGTCTGCAGGCTCTGGTTCCGAACGTCCGTGCGCGGCCGCTGCGCGAATGCGCACTTGAAGCCTCTCGGCGGCCCGCGCCCCCCCATGGATCAACGAACGCGCCGTCCAAGGGAAAGAGGCGGCGCGGCCCCAGGGAAGCGCTCGCGCGGCGCGAGCCAAAGCGGCCGCGGGCAGCGACGCAGAGAGGAGCACCTCGCACCGCCTGGCCGATTAGCACGATGTCATCGCGATCGGGCCAGAGCCCCGGAGAAAGTCCGCCGACCCCAGAGGCGTGCGAGGGAAAGCGATCCAGCTCGGGCACACCCCCACCCCAGGTAGCCTCCATCACGCCCTGGCATCTCTCTCCATGGAGTTTCTGTCCTTGGGACCTCCCACCTCGCACATCTCTCGCCCAAGGACGATTCCCGCGCCCCCTCCAGGCCCCCACCAAGAGCCGGCATCCACACCCCATGGAGCGTCTGTTCTTGGGACCCCCCACCCCACCATGCCTCTCCCACAAACGACCCACACTTCCCTCCACACCCCCCCACCAAGCCCCGCCATCCAAACTCCATGAACACGATCCACGCCCCCCTCCAGACCTCCCACCAAGCTCCGGCATCCAAACCCCATGGAGCTTCTGTTCTTGGGACCCCCCACCCCACCATTT
>CAUYUJ010013336.1:778068-800568 GCA_963575745.1 Prorocentrum cordatum
CCATATACCCCCTGGCCGCCGCAGCTGGGACGGCTTTGCCCGCAGTCACAGGCGGCGGGGCGACTGGCGGCAACCGATCTGCCACTGACCTCATGCCTCCCCGTTACCTCCTCAGCGGCGGCTGCCGATCCTCCGCTGGACATCCATGTCTCGCGGCGGGCGAACCGCGTGTGGCCACTATTCCATGCGGCTGGCTCACATGGACGGGGCTGTTCTGGTTGACCAGAGCCAGTTCCCGGGGAGACTCCGGCGCTGGCGGCGCCGCCACTGCGGGCCCGAACTGCAGTGGCCACAGCGCGATCCACCATTATGGGGCGCTGATGCCGAGGGCGGTGACTGACAGCATGCACGCCCAGCTCGGCAGCTGCACGTCGGCGGGCGGGGCCGGAAGCGCGGCGACTCGTGCGTTGAGTCGCCTGCCCAGTCGGGCCCCTGAGCTTGTCCCAGTGGGAACGCACGCCAGTGCCCACCGTTGTGGAGCTGGTTGCGGCGGTGCTGCGGAAGCCGCTGGAGCTGGCGGCGCTGCTGGCGCGGCTGCTGCTCCAGGGGCCACAGTGGCAATTGGACGTTCGACGCGCCGGCGGCGCTCAGCAATTGGAAGCTGAGGCCCTTATAGCCGATGATCATAAGTTGACCGGCTTGCTGCGCTTAGATGCGTGGGATGTCGAGCCTTGTGAAGTTGTCGATTCGCTCTTGCGGCAGTCTGCCGAAGTTCATGGTTAAGCGTTGCTGCCGAGGCGCGCTCCTCCTCGCCCGCGTGGCCCCGCCACTCAGCCAGACTGCGTGGCCCCGCCACTCGCGCGGCCGCGTGGAAGGTCCTCGGCGTGGCCCCCCGTGGCGCGTGGCCCCGCCACCCGCCACTCACCCGCGTGGCCCCGCCACTCGCGCGCGTGGAGGGTTCTCGGCGGCACTGAGTCGCCGCTGATGAAGCCCCCCTGGATCAGGACAACCGGCGGCCATTTGTCCGCGCGTTCGCGCGCCATGCTGGCGAGGCGCGACGAGACGCAGGCCGTCTGGCGAAACTCTGCGGAGTCTGAGTTCGCCACTGACTGGGTCATCACCTCGCGCGCCAATTTCTGGAAGGGCGCCCGAACCTACTGCTCGGGCCCACAGGTGCGGAAGGGTCTCGCGTCGCCGCTGCCGCTGCATCCGCGCAAAAGAAGAAGCTGGTGATGGCGCTCATGCCCACTCCGATGGCCTTCCATCCGGAGGGGGGCCTCCTCCACGCGTCGCGGAGGCGCTGGGGGCCGGGGATCCACCAGCGGCGCTGCTCGAAAAGCGTGCCCCCGAGCCGCCGTGGGCACTTGCCCCGGATGTGGTCTGCCCCGTCTGCGCAGTGGGCATATGTTGCCGTGGCGCGGTTGCAGTGCTCTCGGTGCTCGGAGCACCCCGCAGCGCAATGCGGGATGTGATCCTCGTGCGTCGCGTTGTCATTGTACTGTGTACCGCCAACTGCACGATCGTCTAGACGAGTGCGCATAGCGACCCAGTCTTGCCACGCCGCTGGAAATGCGCGGGCACGGTGTGAGGTCGTGCGCAAAAGACAGAACTCAGGTTCTCCCATTTCCGCGTCGTCGTCCTCCGGAGTGCTGGTGGCACAGTCGCCGCCCCCTCCATTGTATTGCCGCCTTTCTCTGTTTGCTCCTCCCAAGGTTTGTGTGACGCAATCACCCGAAGCTCGGGGCCCTGAACCGACACCGTAGATGTGAACGCTGCGCCGAGCAATTTTCTAAATCTTGCGGCTACGCCAACATGCGGGCGCATTGACGGCGTCGGGTCCGCGAGCTGCGCTGACACAGTCAGCGCAAGCTGGGGTGGGATCGCTGAGAGCTGCGACGCGCCACGGGGTTCGTCCTCGGCGGCGGCGCGGCTGGGGTCCTTGACGATTTTGTTCGTGCACTTGTCGAAGTAGATGCGTTCCCTTCCCGGCACTGGTCCTGGCCGATGGGCTGGTGCTTCCCAGACGGACCCAAGAATAACGTCCCCTGCAGTGGTGAGCGTGAATCGGTGCACCAAGGCGAGACATGAACAGCGGAATGTGCAGCGGGGTGCGGAGCGGCATGAACAGCGGCGGGGGAATGGAGCCATGGCCATCGAAGCGCGGCAAGACATGGCGGCTGTGGTATTGGAGCCGTTGCTCTGCTACCAACTAAAAATATCGATGTAAGAAGATACGGATGAAAATCGGATCTTTCGCACAGTGAAGCGTGCATGTGAACAGAAAGTATCAACAGCAATGAACATCGGGCGCGATGCTTGGCCAAGCTTGGGCCGCGGAAGCAGGGCAGTGAAGGCACAGGCAAGGAAGGAGGTGAGATAGACAGGACTACATTTCGAGTAGAAAGGGGGAGGAGGGAGGAGAGAGGGAAGAGGGAGGAACATAGCATATATAAGACGGGAGTCTGACGGAAGAGGGGGGGGAAGAGGAGGAGGAGGGGGAGGACACACAAGGGAGGAGGGATCTTTGCGTTTCTACCCTGGCGCCTGCGGCTCGACGATGTCCCGTTCCAGGCAGAGCAACGCGCTCTCCACAAAGCGATTGCACGCCGCGCCCATCTCCTGTAGCTGACACATGTTATGTCGTTGTTTGTCGCGCTGTCAGCGTTTAAGAACGACGGGGTAAACTGAGGGGGAGGGAAGTCGCGACCATGAGTTGTTCCCCCCACCTCCTCCTCCTCCTCCCCTCCCCCTCCCCTCCTCCTCCTCCTCCTCCTCCTCCTCCTCCTCCTCCTGAATATCCTCCCGCTCTCCTCTTTCTCGTGCTCCTCCTCCTCCTCCTGCAGCGACATGCTGGTGCTGGTGCTGCTGCTGCTACTGCTGCTGCTCCTGCTCCTGCTCCTGCTCCTGCTCCTGCTCCTGCTCCTCCTCCTCCTCCTCCTGCTCCTCCTCCTCCGCCTTCTCCTTTCTATCAGGGCGCAGGGCTGGAGGAAGGCACCGATGTGGAGGGGTTGCGCAGGCGTGTCGGAGCCCTGGACAGGAAGGACGCCGAGCAGCACAATGTGGCCCTGTGCGTGGTGGCATCTGGAGGCCAGTGGACACACCAGCGGATTATTTGAGTGCGGCGGACAGCTGAAAGGAGCGCTGTGCCTTAGATGTGCCCGCGCGGAGGAGACGGCCCCTTCGGGGCATTGCAGTGCCCGCGTAATGAGGACATCCCCGAATGCGAAGCCACGCAACACCTGCAAGATGAGGCGGAGAGGTACGCAGGTGCCAACCCCTGCCGCTGGCTGCGCGGGCTCGAACCCTGGGGCGCGGCTGCGCGTGGAGAGGCCGCCCGACGAGGTCAACACTCTTCTGTGAGGAGCTGCCGCAGCAGGAAGAGGAGGGCAAGCTCGCCAGGCTCACCGACTGCGATGGGATCGACCGAGTCCGCGCCGGAAGCAATACGAGAGCTCCAAGCAATACACCACCACCAGCCCTGGCCAGGCCTATCCTGGGCCCTGGACTGGTGTACATGCCCTCCTGGTCTAGGCCGGGAGGTCTATACACCAGTCCAGGAGTCCAGGGCCCAGGATGGACCTGACCAGGGCTGGTGGTGGTGTATTGTTGGCGTCCCTCCGAAGCAGGCTCTGGTTCGCCGGCGACGCCCCAGGCGGGGAGCACGACAGCCACCCCAAGCCAGTAAAGACGGAGTGGGGAGTGATCACCACGGACGGCGGGGAGGACCCAAGGGGTCGGCCATGTGAGGAGCTCCACCTTTTGAGCAGGGACCGACCGTCCCGGCATTCCTATAGTCCTACCACGAAATGTTCTTAGAACCCAACAATGTTCTAAGAACAAAAACAAGGTTGTTAGAACAGAAGCCCGATGTGTTCAAGCAAGACAGGCTCAGCCAGAAATGCTCCAAGAACATCTCGTGGAAACCACAAAAGGTTCTCAGAACACTGTTTGGTAGGGCTACTAGGCGAGCCAGGACGCTTCGCCACTGCCTGAACCTTACGGAAACCATCGGCGGGGGCATCCACGGGCCGAGGCAGGGCATCAACGGGGGCGAGCTGCGTACCCTCGTGGAGACGCTTCGCCGAGGGGCGGGACACCGGCCACATCGCGGGACAGCAGCGCACCTCGACCTGTGGAGCGAGCGATCTCTGCAGGCTCCGACTCTCGCGATCACACGTTGGTGAAGCTCCTCAGGCAGACCACGGGCGACGATGTCTTGGAGCAGGGCTGGATGAAACGAAGGCGCCGACTGGTGCAACGGAGCCGCTGGGGCGCGCCGACGTCCCCAGCGGCCCCTCGTGCCGCTGCTCGAGCTGCGGTACAGGCCAGGCCGCGGCGGACGCAGCAGGGGCGGAGGAGAAGGAGGACGAAGAAGAAGAGGAAGAAGAAGAAGAAGAAGAAGAGGAATAAGAATAATAATAAGAAGAAGAAGAAGAAGGAGGGTGACGAATGAGGAGGAGGAGGAGGGAAGGAGGAGGAGGAGGGGAAGGAGGAGGAGGAGAAGAAGGAGGAGGAGGAGGAGGAGGAGGAGGAGGAGGAGGAAGCGCACGGAGTCAGGGTGGCCCCGGCCACCGCAGAGCAGGTGCAGGAGACCGAGGCCGGAACGTCGGCGGTGCGGCCCGGGCGGATCGCCACCGTGCGGGCGGCGGCGGAGGCGGACCCCAGGACACGCCGCTGGGCTGAGCGGCCTGGCCGCGCTGAGCGCTGGAGGCCCGTGAAATGGGCACCAACACCACCACACGGGGTTGCCTCCACCGGGAGAAGATGATCCAATATTCTGGTTTTGGTGGGGTAACCTTCCGGCCACCTGGAAAGCCGGAATAACCCGAGACTCCTAGGAGATGTTAAGCACCCCTTGCATTTCCTTGGGAATGCTGAGGACATGCGAAGGACATGCTCAGGATTTCCTGGGGGCTGCGGGCTCCTCCTGTGCCGAGGTAACGCTTCCAGGGTGCCGGACGCGTCATACTTTCACCGGATGAGGGGGGGGTTCTGAAAGTGCTTCCTGGGGTTATTACCATCATAACCGAGATCGGGATCATCTTCCCTCGATGAAGGCTCACCGCGGATGTTGGTGTCGGTGTCAACCTTCTGGCCTCCGACGCTGGGCTGAGCGGCCTGGCTGCGCTACACGGGCGAACATCTACGTCGTCGCAGGGCTGCACTCCTCCGCTCGTGCGGGAGAGCCTGGAGTCGAATCGACAAGTCGGACCGGCGATCGAGACGGGTCGGATCGGCGGAAGTCGGCAGCCGAGTCGAGAGAAGCCGACTCGGCGGAAGTCGGCAGGCTAGAGAGTCTCCAGTGGGAAGCAGGAGATCGGAACCCGAAGCCGAATCGAAACGAAATCGGAAGCCATCGAAATCGAATCGAATCGAATCGGATAATCGAAATGAGACCTGCGTTCATGACTTGGCGGGAGGGCTGGAGCACAGGCCGCTGCGGACACTGGGGAAACCAAAAGGTACTGATACCTCTCCCGAGGCGCGTTCTGACCAGGATTTCGAGGCGAATCCAGTGGTGGCGACGAGGGCCTCTTAGGAGGCCCCGAAAGGGGAAAACGAGGGAGGGGTACCAGTATGAGTACCTCTTCCTCCTCTGAAAGACACGGCGGCCAGCAGCAGGCCGAAGACGCTGGCCAAAAGTGGTCCGTGCCGCGCCGCAGAGTGCGGCCCCATCGGGGCTGGCGAGCGCCTGCGAGAATCCATCCGAGAGCGGAGCGGCCGCCGCAAATCTCTCCCGCACGATCCACATTAGGTCTCTGCACCGACCTTGCAGACGTGCGGCAGCCGATTTTGCGTGGATTGCTGCCAGTGCAAAACCCCAACACGGCGGGCGAAAAACGAAGTGAACTGCAAGTGGATTCGTTCCTGGCCAGGGGAAAAGAAATCCGCACGAAATGCACTCCGGAATCCGGAGCTTGGGAGGTGGGGGGGCACAGGCGAGCCGGTCCTGGCGTGCGCCACTTGCGGCATGCTGGGGACGGAGCGCTGCCACAAGCTCCTTTTACTTGAGCAGGGACCGACCTTCCCGGCATTCCTATAGTCCTACCACGACATGTTCTGATAACCCAACAAAGTCCTAAGAACAAGCACAAGGTTCTTAGAACAGACGCCCGATGTGATAAGACAAGACAGGCTCCGCCAGAAATGTTCCGAGAACATCTCGTGGAAACCAGAAAAGGGTCTCAGAACACTGTTTGGTAGGGCTACTCGGCGAGCCAGGACGCTTCGCCACTGCTTGATTTACGCAGTGCGAGGCGCCAACAGAGCGGGACGCCGGAGCCTGCCCAGGCTCCGCCGCGGCCCCGCGCCCGGCCGCCGCCGCGCCCCCGGGCCGCGGGGGCAGGGGCTGGCCCGCGCAGGTGTAGCCCGAGAGCTCGAAGACGCGGCGGAGCTCCCGCCAGTCGCCGCCCTGCAGGCAGCAGGGCCCGCTGGCGCCCACCGTAGCCCTGGCCAGGCCCTGCTTGCGCGCCTGCCTGCGCAGAATGTTCTCCTCGAAGCTGCCGTGCATGGCCAGCCTGTAGACGAACACGGGCCTGCGCTGCCCCTGCCGCCACACGCGCGCCATGGCCTGCAAGTCCACGGCCGGTTTCCAGTCGGGCTCCAACATGACCAGCCGGCTGGCTCCCGTGATCTTGAGGCCCACGCCGCCAGCCTTGGTTGAGAGATGTTGAGAGCATGAGCGCCTTGGGGCCGCGCTGCCTGTTGAACGACTCCACCAGCTCCTGGCGCTTGGCCACCTGCGTGGAGCCCTGCAGCGACCAGGCCGCGAAGCCGGCCGCGCCGCCCAGGAGGCGAACATGGCCCGCGAGGAGGCCGCGGCTCGCGCCAGCAGCGTGCTTCAGGCGCCTCGCGCCGGCGCCGCGTGACGCGCGCCTCGCGCTGGAGCCGCGTGACGCGCGGCTCGCGCCAGAGCCGCGTGACGCGCGGCTCGCGCCGGCGCCGCGTGACGCGCGGATCGCGCCGGAGCTTCGTGACGGGCGGCAGGGTGCCGCAGCGCACAGCCGGCGCGGCGTGATGGCGGCTGGGCTCACACGTCTTCTGGCTCGCTGAGTTTCGTGGAATCGAATATCCTCCTCCTTCTCGTCCTCCCCGTCCCCCTCGTCCTCCTCCTCCTCCTTTCCTGCACCTCCCCTCCCGCTCCTCCTCGTACATCGTACCCCCCTCCCGTGACAAAAACCACGACGGAATGTTTGCAATCATTGTATGTCTCTGCGGGCCCGTACTAAGCTCCAGGACCGTCGAAAAAAAACGACTGGCATAAAAAGCAGTCCGTGGGAAGGGGTCAAATCCTCCAGTGCTTCATGCTGTAGAAAAAAATCGTCATCGGAAATCTGGGAAGAGAGGGGACCGAAGGACCCTACCCAACACCATATTCTGACATTGTGAAGGGATCTCAAGGTACAGCGGGCGCATCTGAAGAGGTATCTCCACAATGGTCAGATAAGGTTGTGGGTGTTTGTGAACTGTACGCCTGCTGCGCTCAGAAGTGATGAAAAAAACATGGAAAAGCCCCTGGACAACGACAACCGAGTTACGCGCAGCAGCTAAAGGCTGTTAACGGACGCCTGGGGAGGGCAGCATCCTACCACATGGGACATCAAGGACCTCAGATCCTGCCTCTCTAGAATATCACCTCCAGACCTCTCCTAGAGCGCGTTCTGGTCAGAAGTTAAGGAAACATCCAACCATCGTGGCCACGAGAAGCCTCGCGAGGCCCAACAGGAGCGAAAAAACACCCACAGACATCGGCCCTCGATCCTCGAACCACGATCTATGATGTCGCTCCTCGTTATACCTTTTCCTCCTGCTCTCCTGATCCTCCTCCTACTACTACTCCTGCTGCAACTAGTAGTAGTAGTAGTAGAAGTAGTAGTAGTAGTAGTAGTAGTAGTAGTAGTAGTAGTAGTAGTAGTAGTAGTAGTAGTAGTAGTAGTCGTAGTCGTAGTAGTAGTAGTAGTAGTAGTAGTAGTAGTAGTAGTAGTAGTAATAATAATAGTAGAAGTAGTAGTAGTAGTAGTAGTAGTAGTAGTAGTAGTAGTAGTAGTAGTAGTAGTAGTAGTAGTAGTAGTAGTTAGTAGTAGTAGTAGTGGTAGTAGTAGTAGTAGTAGTCGTAGTAGTAATAATGATAATAATAATCGTAGTAGTAGTAGAAGTAGTAGTAGTAGTAGTAGTACTACTACTACTACTACTACTACTACTACTACTACTACTACTACTACTACTACTACATCAACGACTACATCGGCGCTACGAAAGTTTTGTCCCGTTTTGTGTTTTCGGCTAAACAGCGCCTGAGCATCACATTGGTTATGAACACCACGACGGCCGTGAACATCACTCCAAAGCCTGAGAGAACCACAGAACCTATGAGCAGCCGAGCGCCGGTAATCACCTTGACGCTAGCACCCCCGTGGCGGGAGCGCCATGTCGAGTTCGAACGGAACAAATGCCGAACTTCATTTTGCAGGAAGTCCTGCGCGGGGGCGCCATTTCGAAATCGAGGCAGAAAGGTTTCGATTTCTGCGTTTGAGGAAGTCCTGTGCGGGAGCGCCATTTCGAAATCGAAGCAGAAAGGTTTCGAATTCTATGTTTGCGGAAGTCCTAGGCGGGAGCGCCATTTCGAAATCGAACCCGAAAACTTCGAAATCGTTCGAACTTGTTTTTCGGAAAAAATATCAAGCGAAACAGCCGTGTGAAAATGGCCACACCGTTTGGCATTTAAGATTTTTAAAGCCCTGACCCGAAAACTCGACAATGCAGCTTTCGCATAGGACTTCCCCCCAGAACGAGCTCGACTGGATTTCGAAACCCTGGGGCTCGATTTCGAAATGTGGCTTTCGCCTAAGACTTCCTCCCCAAAACGAGCTCGACTGGATTTCAAAACCCGCGGGCTCGATTTCGAAAGGGCGGCGCCTTGGAGCGAAAAATGCTTCAACCGAACATTGCGCTGGGGCCCCGCGGCCTAACGGGCCCACTGCCAACGTTGTACTGGGGCCCCGTCGCCTAACGGGAGGCGTTGACTTTTGGCCGAACATTCGTAGCGGCGAAGTGGAATTTCACACTTCAAAACTTCATGTCAGTCGTGTAAGATGCCCATGGAGCTTCAAAATTCAAAACTTCATGTCAGTCGTGTACGGTGCCAACTGGAACATAAGACTTCAAAACTTTATGTCAGTCGTGTGAGATGCCACTTCAGACTTCCAAAAATCATGTCCGTCGTGTAAGATACCAACGGGACGTCGAACTTCAAACTTCAAAACTTCATGTCAGTCGTGTGAGATACCCAATGGGACTTCAAACTTCACAACTTCATGTCAGTCGTGTAGGATGCCCATGGAACTGCAAACTTCAAAACTTCATGTCAGCCGTGCAAGATGCCCATGGAACTTCGAACTTCAAAACTTCATGCCAGTCGTGTGAGATGCCACTTCAAGCTTCGGAAAAAAAAAAGCATGTCAGTCGTGTAAGATGCCCATGGAATTTCAAACTTCAAAACTTCATGTCAGTCGCGTAATATGCCCAATGGAACTTCAAACTTCAAAACGTCATGCCAGTCGTGTAAGATGCCCAGTGGAACTTCAAACTTCAAAACTTCATGTCAGTCGTGTAAGATGCCCATGGAGCTTCAAAATTTAAAACTTCATGTCAGCCGTGTCAGATGCCCAATGGAACTTCAAACTTCATAACTTCCTGTCAGTCGTGTGCGATGCCACTTCAGACTTCCAAAAATCATGTCCGTCGTGTAAAATGCCAATGGAACTTCAAACTTCAAAACGTCATGTCAGTCGTGTAAGATGCCCAGTGGAACTTCCAACTTCAAAACTTCATGTCAGTCGTGTAAGAAGCCCATGGAACTTCAAACTTCAAAACTTCATGTCAGTCGTGTGAGATGCCCATGGAACTTCGAACGTCAAAACTTCATGTCAGTCGTATAAGAAGCCACTTCGAACTTCGAAAAATCATGTCAGTCGTGTAAGATGCCCATGGAACTTCGAACTTCAAGACTTCATGTCAGTCGTGTAAGATGCCCAGTGGAACTTCAAACTTCAAAACTTCATGCCAGTCACGTAACATGCCCATCGGCGCTACGAAAGTTTTGACCCGTTTTGTGTTTTTCAGCTAAACAACGCCTGAGCATCACATTGGTTATGAACGCCACGACGGCCGTGAGCATCACTCCAAAGCCTGAGAGCACCACAGAACCTATGAGCAGCCGAGCGCCGGTAATCACCTTAACGCTAGCACCCCCGTGGCGGGAGCGCCATTTCGAGTTCGAACGGAACAAATGCCGAACTTCATTTTGCAGGAAATCCTGCGCGGGGGCGCCATTTCGAAATCGAGGCAGAAAGGTTTCGATTTCTGCGTTTGAGGAAGTCCTGTGCGGGAGCGCCATTTCGAAATCGAAGCAGAAAGGTTTCGAATTCTACTTTGCGGAAGTCCTAGGCGGGAGCGCCATTTCGAAATCGAACCCGAAAGTTTCGAAATCGTTAGAACTTTTTTTTCTAGGAAGTATCAAGCGAAACCGCCGTTTCGAAATGACCACACCGTTTGGCATTTAAAATTTTTAAAGCCCTGACCCGAAAACTCGAAAATGCAGCTTTCGCATAGGACTTCCCCCAAAAAAACGAGCTCGACTGGATTTCGAAACCCTCGGGTTCGATTTCGAAATGTGGCTTTCGCCTAAGACTTCCTCCCCAAAACGAGCTCGACTGGATTTCAAAACCCGCGGGCTCGATTTCGAAAGGGCGGCGCCGCCCGAGACTGGATCGAAAAATGCTTCAACCGAACATTGTACTGGGGCCCCGCGGCCTAACGGGCCCACTGCCAACGTTGTACTGGGGCCCCGTCGCCTAACGGGGGGCGTTGGCTTTTGGCCGAACTTTCGTAGCGGCGAAGTACTACTACTACTACTACTACTACTACTACTACTACTACTACTACTACTACTACTACTACTACTACTACTACTACTACTAAAAATAATACTACGACTGCTACTACTACTACTACTCCTACTACTACTACCACCACCACCACCACCCCACCACCACCACCACCACACTACTACTACTACTACTACTTACAACTACTTACTAACTAGTACTACTACTACTACTCACTACTACTACTACTACGACTACTACTACTACTTACTACTACTAGTACTACTACTACTACTACGACCGACTACTACGACTTACTACTTAACTACTTTACTACTTTACTACTATACTACTACTATTACTACTTAATTATACTACTACTACTACTACTACTACTTACTACTCCTGCTACTACTAATAATACTACTTACTATCTACTCCACTTACTACTCCTATACTACTTACTACTACTACTACATTGCTACTCCTACTACTTTCAGGGACAGTCGGGCTCCTCCGGCCACTCTGGCTCCTGCGGTGTACCGGGCCATTCTCGACTCGTCTGGCAATGCGTGCTCGGCATTCAACACGCGCTCGCCAGTTCCCGTCGGCAACCGCCATCGCGGCCGCATCAGCTGTACCAAACCGGCTGGCCGGTGTGACTTCGGCCCCCAGTTGTGCCAGCTTTGCTGCTTTTGTTGTGGGAGGGCGGGTGGGACTGGGCATGCCATGCTTGACTCGCTCGAGCTGGCTAGCTTGACTCCTACTCCACTCCTTCTCCTACTCCGGACTCCTCCTCCTCCTCCTCCTCCTCATCTACTACTACTACACTACTACTACTACCTACTACTATACTACTACTACTATACTACTACTTACTACCCTTACTAATTCCTACTTACTACTACTACTACTACACTACTACTACTACTACTACTACTACTACTACACTACACTACTACTACTACTAGTACTACTATACTACTACTACTACTACTACTACTATACTTTACTACTACTACTCACTACTACTACTACTACTACTACTTACTACTAGTGCTACTATACTACTACTACTACTACTCCCATCCTCCTCTCCTACTACTACTACTACATACTACTAACTACTACTACAATACTTAATACTACTAACTACTAGGACTTACTACTACTACTTTACTTTACACTACACTACTACTACTACTACTACTACTACTACTACTACTACCACTGCTACTAATATTTTTGTGACTACCACCAACACTACTACTACTACTACTACTACTACTACTACTACTACTACTACTACTACTACTACTACTACTACTACTACTACTACTACTACTACTACTACTACTACTACTACTACTGCTAGTACTATTACTACTTCTACTACTACTAGTACTACGACTACTACTACTACTACGTGTAACGCCCCTCGCGGGGGTAGAGACCAACTGGGTGCAGTTTATTCCGTGGGGCGTCGTGTTGTCTCCTCCTACACTCGTGTTCTTGCGCCACACGTCCACCCCTGAGGCTCTCGGAAGTTTCCACAAGGCTCGCTGGTGGTCAGAAAAATGCCCCGAACATCGAACACTAAGTTATTCGAGATTTCGTCTTCGACTCCGTTCCCAGAGTCCCGACGTGGTGTCTGTTCATCGTGTCGGCGCCCTAGTTGTCGTAAAATGATCCTCGGAGGGCCTATTTGTGACGCTCCCGAGAGAGGGGAGGAGGGAGAAGGGAGGAGGGAAGGAGGAGGGAGGAGGGAGGAGAACGGATGGGGAGGAGGCGGATCTCGCGCACGGCGCTATCGGAGCCATCGAGGCTACGGATGAGGCAGGAGGAGGAGGCGGAGGAGGAGGATGAGGAGGAGGAGGAGGAGGAGAAAGAGGAGGAGAAGGAGGAGGAACAGGGGGAGTAAGGATTTGAAGCAGGACGGATGAGGAGAAGGATGACGACGACGAGCAAGAGGAGGAGAGGGAATGACGCCCGTCCTGGAGCCTCTTGGTGTCGCCTTGGCTCTCCTAGAGCGTGCTCGGGGTCCTGTGGCCTTGGGCTCTTCGGGGCCTCTTGGGGCCTCTTGGAGCCTCCTGGGCCCTCTGGAGCTCCCTGAATGTAATTCAAAGTGGGTCCTCCGGGGGGCTCTTGAAATCTCGTGGGCTCTTCCGGGGCCGCCATGTGCCCTCCTGGACCCTCTGTGGGCCCTCTAAGAACTCTCTCGCGGGGGCGGAATGATGAAAACAATTGTTGTCGCTTCGCGAATCCCCACCAGCCCATCCAGAAACGATGCCCAGAGGAATTGCCTCGATCAGAGAAGTGGGCAGCACACAGAGGAAGCCATTATGAGACATCTTGGGATATCTTGAGCCATCTTGGAGGTCATTTTGGGCTCTCCCAGACGCTCTTGGAGTCATCTTAATCCGTGCCCCCCCCCAAGAGGCCTCCATGTGGCTAAAACCTGTGTAGAATCAATGATTAGGCATTCTCGCCGAGGCCTCTTGGAGCATCTTGGGTGCATCTGGGGGGGCTCTTGGGGCCTCTTGGGGGTCTCTTGGGGGCCTCCGGGGGGCCTCTTGGGGGCCTCTTGGGGCCATTTTGGGGCCATCTTGGGACCTCTTGGGGCTTCCTGGGCGCTTCTTGGGGCCATCTTGGAGGAGATCGATCAAACAAGAGGGGGGGTTCAATTAGCGCCCCCCCTCGGAAGCCCCTAAAATCGCCTCTTGGACCCCTCTTGGAACGCTCTTGGAGTGCTCTTGGGCGCTCTTGGGGCCGTCTTGGGGCTCTTTTGGGGCTCTCTTGGGGCCCTCTTGGGCCATCTTGGAACCATCTCCAGGCCTCGGATGGCCATCGGAAGCGAAAAGGCGAGAAAGCAAAAATCATTGATTTTCCTTAGGTTTTGGGACGATTTTGGCCTCTTCGGGGCCTCCTTGGGGAGCTGTTTGGCCACTTGGAGTTATCTTGGGGCCGTCTTTGGGCTTCTTGGAACCATCTTAGGAGCCATCTCGAGCGATCTTGCGCTATCTTGAGCCATCTTGGAGCTCATCTTGGGTTCTCTGAGGCGCTCTTGGAGCCGTCTTGGGCCATCTGGGACGCTCTAACTACCCGCGGCCCCCCCCGTCCAGGTCCAGGGGAGGGGGTAGGGGGAGGGGTAAACCCCTCCCCAAGGGGGAAGAGGGAGGGGTGGAAGAGGATCTGCTCTAGACCACCTACGCCCAGAGGGCTGGTGGGATTTCAATCATGGGTAACTTTCCGTTGAGAAGGGGGAGCGCGGTGCAGAGTGGGTCCTCCTGGGGCCCTCCGGAGATCTCCGAAGCACCCCCGAGGCCGCCATGGGCCCTCCTGGAGCCTCTGGGGGCCTCCAAGAAGCCTCTCGCGGCGGCTGAAAAATGACGACAGCTTCACGGATGGGAGCCTTTACGGCGAGAAGGAGGGCGCGGTGAAAGGTAATAAAGTGACGACAGTGTCGCATTCGAGGCCCCAAATCGTCCTTGGGCACCTCGGGCGCGAATCCCGCTCCCGCATAGTACGATGCGATTTCCCCTCCCTCTGCTTTCCCGCCAGACCCCGGGAGGGTGATTTTTGTAGTTTTCGCTTGTAAGAAACACTTCCCCCCCATCTCGACGGTGACGGGGAGCAGGCGGCGGGGGCGGGCGGGTTGGCGGGGCGGCGGGTTGGCTGGGGTTGCGGGGTGGCTGGTTGGTTGGGCTGGCTGGTTGGGCTGGCTAGGGCAATGGGTTTCGACCACTACTACTACTACTACTACTACTACTACTACTACTACTACTACTACTACTACTACTACTACTACTACTACTACTACTACTACTACTACTACTACTACGACTACGACTACGACTACGACTACGACTACGACTACTACTACTACTACTACTACTACTACTACTACTACTCTACTACTATCCTACTCCTACTACTACTTACTACTACTACTACTATACTTACTACTACATTCTCCTACTACTACTAACTACTACTACATTACTACCGACTGCTACTACTGCTACTACTACTCTTACTACTACACTACTATTACTATGTTCTACTCCTACTACTACTACTTACTACGGCTAACTAGACTACGACTACGACTACGACTACGACTACGACTACGACTACTACTACTACTACTACTACTACCACTACTGCTACTACTACTACTACTACTACTACTACTACTACTAACTACTACTACTACTACTACTACTACTACTACTACTACTATTGCGAAGACGAAACCCACTCCTAATACTACGACTACTAGTACTAGTACTACTACTACTACTACTACTACTACTACTACTACGACTACGACTACGACTACGACTACGACTACTACTACTACTACTACTACTACCACTATTGCTACTACTACTACTACTACTGCCAATACAAATACGACTGCGACTACGCGTACGGTTACACCTGCGACTGCGCTTACGACTACGACTGCGCCTACAACTACAACTAGGACTACGACTACGACTACGACTACGGTTACGGCTACGACTACAACTGAGACAACGACTACGACTACGAGTATGACTGCGACTAATGCTTCTAATACTACTACTACTACTGCGACTACTACTTCTATTTATACGACTCCTGAAACTACTACTACTACTACTACTACTACTACTACTACTACTACTACTACTCTACTACTACTACTACTACTATACTACTACTTTACTACTACTCACTACTACTACTACTACTACTACTACTACTACTACTACTACTACTACTTACTACTACTACTACTACTACCACTACTACTACTACTACTACTACTACTACTACTACTACTACTCATACGACGACTATTACTATAACTAATACTAATATTACTATTACGACGACGACGACGACGACGACTACTACTACTCCTACTACTACGACTTCTGCTTCTACTAATACTATTACGACTACCACGACTACAACGACTACTTCGACGACTACTACTACTACTACTACTACTACTACTACTACCACTACTACTATTGTTTCGCATACGCGATGTTCCAAGGGATCGGAGGCGACGGCGATGCTGATGAATGTGTTCTGGATCACCTGCGGGCGGGCTTTCTCTTAAGCATGTGCTTCTTCACCTTGCCCCGCGGCGAGGGCGCCTCGCCCCAATCCTTGCCGCCCCGCGAGCTGGTCAAGTATGTCTGATAAATCTCCACCCCCTTACACGCATTCTGCGATACATCCGTAACGAAGAAGTGTGGAAACATTTTCTTGACGTCGTCTTCGAATGTGATGGTCTTCGGCACCTGCTTGTACACGCGGTCGCACAACTGCTTCGTGGTGTTCGTGCCGCGCGGCCCGCGCTGGCCGACGGCGTTCGCGATGCGCAGGAAGGCAGCCGAGTTCTTCCCGCCCTTGATGTACCCTGCCAGGGTCTCCTTGTCCATCCTGCAGGTGAACACTGGGTTGGCGCAGCCGGCGTCCCACAGCTGCAGGAACTCCAGCGCATGGCTGAAGATCAGCGGGCCGCCGAATAATCCCACCAGCCCTCTGGGCGTAGGTGGTCTAGAGCAGATCCTCTTCCACCCCTCCCTCTTCCCCCTTGGGGAGGGGTTTACCCCTCCCCCTACCCCCTCCCCTGGACCTGGACGGGGGGGGCCGCGGGTAGTTAGAGCGTCCAAGATGGCCCAAGACGGCTCCAAGAGCGCCTCAGAGAACCCAAGATGAGCTCCAAGATGGCTCAAGATAGCGCAAGATCGCTCACGATGGCTCCTAAGATGGTTCCAAGAAGCCCAAAGACGGCCCCAAGATAACTCCAAGTGGCCAAACAGCTCCCCAAGGAGGCCCCGAAGAGGCCAAAATCGTCCCAAAACCTAAGGAAAATCAATGATTTTTGCTTTCTCGCCTTTTCGCTTCCGATGGCCATCCGAGGCCTGGAGATGGCTCCAAGATGGCCCAAGAGGGCCCCAAGAGAGCCCCAAAAGAGCCCCAAGACGGCCCCAAGAGCGCCCAAGAGCACTCCAAGAGCGTTCCAAGAGGGGTCCAAGAGGCGATTTTAGGGGCTTCCGAGGGGGGGCGCTAATTAAACCCCCCCTCTTGTTTGATCGACTCCCTCCAAGATGGCCCCAAAAGCGCCCCGAAGGCTCCCCAGAGCGCCTCAAGAGGGTCCCAAGAGGCGCCCAAGATGCCCCAAGGCGCCCAAAAAGCCCTCCAAGAGGCCCTCAAAAGACCCCCAAGAAGCTCCTTCCCCTCCTCCTCCTCCTCCTCCGATTCTTCCTCCTTCTCCGTCCTCCTCCTCCTCCTCCTCCTCCTCCTCTTCCCCCTCCTCCTCCTCCTCCTCCTCCTCGACGACGACGACGACGACGACTCCTCTTCCATCCTCCCCCTCTCGGGGTCTGTGACAGCTTCCCCCGCCCTTTGTTATTCTGCATGCTCCCCGACTTCCCTGATCACCTCAACTCCCCTGAGCATCGTTTCTGGATGGGCTGGTGGGGATACGCGAAGCGTCAACAATTTCATGTTCTCCAAGACAGAAACGAATTTGGCAGGCGCGTCCGCGAGGGCGAGATCGCACAGCGTCTGCGGACTTTTCCATAGGGGCTGGAGCAGCGCGTCCAATGTATAGCCAGCGCCCCACGTCGAGCAGGGCCGACCCGTTTTCGGATAAGTACGACAGCGCCGTCTCGCTGCGCACACAGAGAAAGTACAGGGCAGTGAGGACAATCATGGCCCTCGCGCGGGCGTCGCGCTGCACGCCGCCACATCTCCGCCACCGCTGAGCGCCCATGTTATAGAAAGCATCGTCGCCGCCATCTTTGTGCACTGGATGGAGGTCCAGGCCAAGCACTACGTCCTTGACGCAAAGACCCGAGAGAGGATTCACCAGAGTGACCAGGGCGCGCCAAAGCTCCAACGTCATCTCGCCACCCTCGAAAACAACGGGCGTTTTCCAGCCATCCTTGGACAACGGAAAACACATCTATGGAGACACGCGCATACATCAATGAACATGCACGCCCTCCCACATGTCATCTGCATGGTGTGAAGACACAACGAGATGTGGGCGCGCGCCATGCATGTGTTTCCTGTCGCCCGTGCTCCTTGGATGAGCACTGCCTTGCCACCGCGTAGACGGCGAAGAACATCACCGCCTGCATCAAAGGCGAAACGTCCGGCACAAGGTGGTGCCATAGGAGCCGCGTAGATCTGTAAACCGTGAACGCGTGACTGCTTTGCACCACCTTGTTCAAAGTCAGTGTGCTCAGGAAGTGCAAGTCCCGCTGCTGATCGCTACCGTCTGCGTCTGCCTTCAGGGTTCCATCGCGCACCTTTTCCACAGAACTATCCCGCGCTGGGCCAGCGCGGATCTTGGGGCGGAAACCCATCGCTTGAGCCAGTCATAACAAATCTTGAGCCAAAACGGCTACGGAAGAGGGAGAGAAGGAGAGGGAGAGCGAAACGCTTGCTTTTGAACAACGGTGTTGCGAGTCCATTTGTTGCTCAATGGCCCCGCTGCTTGGGCCGCCTCGGGGGTCCGTCCTTCAAGAGCGCCCCAAACAAATGTTGCACAACAACTATCTCAAAATCTGTCCAACATGCCGTGAGATGGGGCGCCAAACGAAGAACGAGGATGAGGGGGGGGGGGATGAGGAGGAGCACGAGGAGTAGGAGGAAGTGGGAGGAATAAGGAGGAGAAGGAGGACGAGGAGGAGGCGAATGAGGAGGCGGAGCGATAGGAGAGGCTGGTGCAGCGCGAGAGGGATGGCGAGGAGGAGGAGGGAGATCACACTGGAGAGAAGAAGCCCCCTTCTTTCCGACACCCCCGGGGCTCTGCCATGAATGCAGGCCCATGGGGCGATTGCCTTTCAAGGTCGCACGTCCAATTGTGAAAGGGAATGCTTGCACGGACATGTGAGGAGGGAGCGTGGGGCGGAAGGGTGCATTGCAGCATCGTGCGCGCATTTTGGTCTTACTCTGAACTACCTCTTCCTCGTCGCCCTCCTCCTCCTCCTCCTCCTGGCCCTCCTGCGGGATGGTGCATTGCAGCGTCGTTGATGCATCATGGCGTCACTCTGGATATCCTCCTCCTGCTCCTCATGCGGAAGGGTGCATTACAGCATCATTGATGCACCGTGGCTTCGCCATGCACCTCCTCGTTTTCCTCCCCCCCCCTCCTCTGATGCCTCTGATGCCTTAGCACAGTGGGTCTCATGAAACCCTACTGCGACCTGCGCCTTCGCAGGAACACGCCCAAGGCATTAAGAGTTAAATGACCTCAGGGGGGAAGGGCGACCGGGCTTCAACGCATTAATACTGGCGCCGAATTAACGGGAAGGGCAAGCCCCAGCATTTGTCCGACTGGGGCCCCCTTCCCGCTCTGAATTTATCCAAGGCCTTGCGACTCAGACGGTTCGGTGGCCTGCACGGGTCTTTCAGCAGCTTTGTCTGACGCCTCGCGTGCGCCCCGCACCGATTACAGAACACAAGAGCATCGATGCACCCATCGGCCTTGGGACAGCGGACGGCCCAGAGCCGATGGGAACAATGGGCCAGGGACGCGGGCCTCGGGGCTCCAGCGCAAGGAAAACTCAAAACCCTAGCCCTGGACGCCTTCCGAATTCCACACTTGAGACATCCCCAAACACGCCCGAGCCGTTCCAGGGAGTGCCCATTGCGAGGCCTCTCGAGCTCCAGCTGGGGACCCTGGGAAGGCCCCGGGCGTCCAGGGAGGGCCCCTCTGTCGGGCCAATCCAAATCTGCCAGCTTCTTCAACGCCACACCGTGGTGCAGCATAAGCTCGGCCGCCGCTTCGTGGGCAGCCGCAAACCTGGCCTCACAGGCTTGAAGCTCTCCTTGGGGCCCTTGGGGGTGTAGTCGTGCGCCCAGCTTCGCAATGCGGTCGGCCTCCTTATTGCCTATGTGATGGCACCAGGAAGCCGCGTGCACCTCCGCCAGCCGCCACGACACATGAGCCTTCACCCACTTCATCTCGAAGTTGTCCAGACCCATGTCGTTCACATGGTGCCAGAACTCGCGCCACAGGTGGGCGTACTTCGACTCCGCCGAAACACAGTACTGCTCACCCCGCCTGAAGTCGTCGACCACGACCTTACAGTCAATGACAATAAGTAGAGAGCCAAGGCCCTTCTCACGGAGGACGCGCACCACAGCGTAAAGCTCGGCATACCAAATTTCTTGACAATCACCAGGAACCGAGCCGTACATGCCGCCCTGGAGCCTGCCGTCATGAGTGACCGACACAGCCGACCAGCCACATCTCGTTAACCTTGGGCAGCGCGGGCACGTTGCAGACCCGCCCACGCAAACGATGCCCTCCCACAGCTCTCGCAGCCCCACTCCCGCTCTCAGGCAAATCTCTTCCCGGGCAGGAGGTGGGGCCTCGTGCAATTTGAAGTCGATCAGGCCTCTGGTCATGCCCGCGTCGTCCACGTCGGCGAGCCCCCCCGCCTCGCGAACTCGTTCCAAGCCCCAGGAAGCCGCCAGCTGGCATGTGCCATCGCAGCAGAAGAGCCTGTGGTGCTGCGTGCCGACGGCGGCGTGGCACCACTGGCAAAGGGGGTCTACCTGGGATCGCTCCTGGTAGAGATCGTGCTGCGTCGCGATGCCGCCCGCGACCAGCGACTCCACCAACGAGACCATCTCCTTGTCTCCGCGCCTCCTCAGCGAGCTAAGGCCGGCACGAAGTGGTTCCAAGTCGGGCGCGTGACCAGCTAGGCTCTCGAAGCCTGGGTGCTTTGCCACCTTCATCATCAGGGACCGGGCGGCCCCGCGCTCGATCACGGAGGCCACGAACTTTGGACTGACGTCCGTGAGCACCAGCACCTGGCCCTCGTCCGTGGTCCAGCGGCCCCAGCCCGAGAAGCTCCAGCCCAACCTCTCCAGAGTCTTGAACACGGCGCCAGTCGGGCCATTAGCGCCGGCCCAAGTGGAGGGGCCGCCCTTGCCGTGCACCGCCTTGAAGGCCGCAAGCGCGTGTAGCACGCCTTGGCCCAGGCTGCCAGAGGCAAGGCGTTGCTCGCGTAGGTGGGGTCCCGTCTCCACCCCCCGTCCTCCTGGATGGCGAACTGTACCGTCCTGGATCGCTTGCCCGCCTCGCCTGCCAGCGCCATGGCATTAGTCGTCCGAGCCTGCTGCAAGGCCCTGTCCGGAACTCCGCGCACGCGAGCTCCATGAAGCACGGAAGCCAGGCCTCCCGCACGAAAGACCTTGCCGAGCCTGGCGCCTGCCTTCTTCAAGGCCATGAAGCGCGAGGCGCGGGGGCCGAGCTTCTGCAGTCGAGCTCGCAGGACGCCCCAGCTGCCAGCTCTACCCATGCCGAAGTCGACCCCGAGGTTCCGGACCGAGTGGTGCAGCTGGAAGCCCCATCTTTTGAGCTTCCTGGTGGCGCGCTGACCCGCGCCGAGGTTGCTGGAGATCACGTTCCCTTTGGTAAGGGAGATCTTGAAGCCGATCCTCTCCAGCTCGCCGCACAACGAGTCTGCGCCCCTGGTGATGGCTGGCTCGATGTCCCGAAGCCGCCCGTGAGCAGCCAGCGTCACGTCGTCGACCACCACGTACAGCTTGACCGACCCCCAGCACCTCAGCAGGGCATCGAGCGGGCTCAGCAAGACCACGCGCAGCAGCGTGGTCGCGAAGCCCCATCGCCCAACACACAGTCTGCGCTTGCCACCGTACACCGACAGCAGCAACTTGAGCCGTCGAAGCGGAAACCCGTGACGACGGCAAGCATCAACCAGACCACGGTGCGTGACCCTCTCATAGGCCTTGCTCAAGTCCATGTCGTCCTGCGCCTCGACAAATAGAGTGCCAAGCTCGGCTGCGTCCTCGCTGACTAGGTCAGCAGGGAACCATCCTGAACAAGAGAAACGAGTATCAACCACTTGATAGCGCAAGAGAGGAGCGACGGTTCCACCGTCCTGAGCTGACAGCATAATCGGATGAAGATTCGAATGCTTCTCGAGGATGAGCACAAACCTTAGTGTAATGCTCTACGCAGCGTCCTACAACAGACGCGTCACCTGGGCCTGCACCGAACATGATGTCATGAAGAAAGGCATCGGCAGCAGCGGTCTGTTGACCGGGATTGCCAGCTCCTCCTAAATGAGCAGCGCTTGCGGTGGCGACCCTAGGGATCGGGTAGTTCTGCGCGAGGCCGTCAGTTCCCATGAAAATCTGGGCTGGACCGGCACCGGCATTCTGTTCCGTGTAGTAGTAGCACAGCGAACCCATGAACTCGTCGTCCTCCCCGTAGGTGGAACGATGGCTCTGCACATACGCAGCGCCGATTGGTTCAATCCTCCTCCTCCCTCCCCTCATCCGCTCCCCCTCCTCCCCACAGCTTCCATCAACTTCGCCAGCCAAGGCTCCAAAACCATTGAAAAACCAATAAACCCAAAACAAACCCAATTAATCCTTGTGAGTGTCCCCTAAAATTCCCCCCCAAAAAAAAACAACATTAAATCTTTTCGCTACTTAGTCGGCCTGGGGTTCGGGGGGCTGGGAATCCAAAAACATTGGAAAACCATTGAACATATTTTTATATATATATATAAACACTGTGAGGGCCCCCAACAAAATTAAACAACTCAATCATTTCGCAACTTAATCTGTCTGGGGCTGGCCGGCCACCCAAGCCGAGCAAGTTATGATAACATTAGGT
>CAUYUJ010013336.1:805568-1017676 GCA_963575745.1 Prorocentrum cordatum
CGTCCCCCTATGTTAGAATCTTCCCTCCATCTCGAGCCTCCATGGCGCGCCCGACAGGGATAGGCGGACGCCAGAGATAGTCTGTCTCTCTCTCTCTCTCTCTGCTTCCCTCGCTTGCCGCAAGAAGGTGCCGCATGTATGCTTCACCTGGGCTTTGCTGCCTCCAGTGCTTGCAAGTGTGCACATGTAGCCTTCTCGATCCTCGAACGCTCCCGAACATCCTCCTCCAGAGAGCTCCGTGAACTGTGTGCCCCAGTCCACCCGCTCCACCGTCGCGGCGCAGAGCAGCCAGAGCCTCAGGCTCTCCCTCGGCGCCAGCGAACCCAGGCTGGTGCAGGTGCCGGCGGGGGGGCCGGAACAGGGCATCCGTGCGACGCCGCCACGGGCGATGCGCACACATGTACATACATGTATGCATACACACATACATGTGTACATACATGTATGCATACACACATACGTACATACATTGACAACATATATATTTTTATATATATACACATATACATATATATACATGTATACATACATTTCTGAATGTATATGGGTACGCGTTTACACCTATATTTGTATGTGGTGTGTATATATATGTATATATATATATGTGTGTATAAATGTATACGTGTAGGTATAGGTATGTGCATGTGTCTACGTCTATGTATATGTGTATGTATATGTTTATGTATGTGTGTATGTATCCGCTAACCCTGTCGGCGTGTGGAAGAGGTTGTCCCCGTCGTCGCCGCCGCTTCCCCTCCTTTCTCGAAGAGGCTCTTCACGCTGTTCCGTTTGAGCATTCGTCGTCGTCCTCGCCGTCGCCGTCGCCGTCGACGTCGCTCCCTCCCCCCTTTTCATCCGTTCTCCTCCGCAAGCGCGCAAGCCAAAGCGAAAGCGAAATGCCAAAGCGAAAACGACATTAAACAACGTCGTCATTGATTCGACGGGAAGCCCCTTTCCTTTGAATCCCTTCCCCGCCAAGGAGGGGACCCGGGGGGGCCCCAGGGGATCGCAAGGGATCCTAAGTCAAAATGCCATCCCCATGCGGGGGGGGGTCCCGGGGGGGGTCCAAGGGAGAATCAGGGGGGTCCCGGGTCGAAATACTATCCCCATGCCAAAGGGAAAGCGAAATTCAACAACGTCGTCATTGATTCCAGGGGAGCCCCTTCCCTTTCATCCCATCCCCGCCATCAAGGGGGGGGGTCCCGGGGGGGTCGCAGAAGGGTCCCGGCTCAAAACACCTCGCCATGCCGGGAGGGGTTCCAGGGGGGCGCAGGGGGATCCCGGGTCGAAATACTATCCCCATGCCAAAGCGAGAGCGAAATTCAACAATGTCGTCATCGATTCGAAGGGAAGCCCCTTCCCTTTCACCCCTTCCCCGCCAAAGGGGGGTGGGTTGCAAGGGAGTCCCGGGTCGAAATAACATCCCCATGCCGAGGGGGGTCCTGGGAAGGTTCCCGCGGGGGTCGCAGGGGGGTCGCGGGTCGAAATACCATCCCCATGCCAAAGCGAAAGCGAACAGAGCCTCCAGGAGGGTGCGGGGGGCGGACCTGGTGGGGACCTGGTGGGGGGTCAGGGTCCGTTCCAGGCGCGGAAATGTCGGGTGGGGGGTCTCAAGAACAGAGCCTCCAGGAGGGTGCGGGGGGCGGACCTGGTGGGGACCTGGTGGGGACCTGGCGGGGGGTCAGGGTCCGCTCCGGGGGCGGAAGTGTTGGGTGGGGGTTCTCAAGAACAGCTGAAGCAACGGCAACAGCTTCGCAAATAGAGGGCGGGTGGTTTTCAAAATGTCGCTCTCGCCTTAGCGTCGCGCACATTCGTTTTAAACAATTGCAAGAGTTGCACGGATTGAGGGCGGGACGTTATCAAAATATGGCTCTCGCCCTAGCGCCGCGCACATTCGTTAAACTTCCCTGGCGACGTACCCAACCCCTGCGCAATGCGGGGCACGCGTAGCTTGGGAGACGTTTTTACGGAGGTGCTGACGTGACATGGGCGCATATACTTCTGCGAGCGACAGTCGCGAGGCTCGCAGCCCCACAGGGATTGCGAGGTCTCGCTCAGATCTGCGCGGTGCCTCACTCCGCTGGACTCGCCACCAGCCTTCGAAAGTAGTGACGGTTTCGCAGATCGCAGCCCCCCGAGGACGGCGAGGTCCCGCTCAGATCTGCGCGGTGCCTCACTCCGCTGGACCCACCAGCAGCCTTCGAAAGTGGCGACGGTTTCCCAGATCGCAGCCCCCCAGGGACGGCGAGATCTCGCTCAGATATGCGCGGTGCCTCACTTCGCTGGACCCACTAGCAGCCCTCGAAAGTGACGACATTTTCTCAGATCGCTAGGCTGGCCCCCCAATCAGCCCCTCAGCCAATCTAGACTGGCTCAAGACGCCTACGGCGAACTTTCAAAGTGTTGCAAAGTTCGACACAGTCACAGTCTGCCCGCTTATTTATCTACAAGCTTTCCCTTACCCGCAGCTTGCGATGGCTGGTACGAGCTCTCGGGTGGCAGGGACACCTGTTCGAGGAGTGCTTGAACGCGACGTTCGACAACGTCTGTTCAGTCCGCTACACGAAATAGACGACTTGCCCACAGGCGCGGAGGTTCATCATCTTGAGACCCCGAATACTCCGGCGGATGCTCGCCCACCAACGCTTCATGAGATCGCGAAGCTGCTCAGGGAGGAGGTGCAGCCACTGAGGACGGCAATGACCAACCTCGAGAGCCAGTTCACGCAGCTGAGCGGGGCGCTTGGGACGAGGATGAGTTCAGCGGAGGAGCGGATCGGGAGTACGGAGGAGAGAATGGAGGAGGTGGAGATGCGCCTCACGAATCTCGAGAACATCATGGACCTGGCCGAAACACCCCGCTCCAACCAGAGCGCCAACGACGACGTGATGAACAAGATCCAGGAGTTGGAGGCGCAACTGTCCATGCTGAAGGTCGCTGGCCAGAGTACCCCGGACTCCCAGGAGACGGACAAGACCATGGTGCTCGGGGGCTTGCAAACGCTCGTGGACCTAGACTCCGCGAAGGGGTGGGTACATGACAAAGTGTGGGAGCTGTACGCGCCGCAGCCGGAAGAAATATACACCAAGGGGGAGTTTCAGGGGATTATCTTTGCGAACTTCGGTACCATCGGAGACCGTGATGCAGCAGTTAAGGCCTTTCGGAAAGCGAGTTTCAAGGAGGGGGGAAATACAGTCTGGGCAAAACATGACCAACCATTACAGAAGCGTGTCGTCACCTCCATCGTGTTCGGAGTAAAACACTTATTGAAGAAATGGGGATATGATGGCAAGGCCGTGTGGGCCGACCCAGAGGAAGGAAAAGTATGGGTGGGCGAAGATATTGCCGTTGAAGTTTCTATCGACAATGGCAGTCTGAAGGTAGTTTACGGGTCTGGTTGGGAAACTTGGTTTACAGACGCAGAGTACCCCGACCTCACCAACCTCATCGCCCTGATGAAACGCAAGCTCGATAGTGCTCCGTCCAAGGGAGCAGGAAAGAGCGGGGCCAAGGGGAAGAGGAAGGGTAAAGGGGGAAAGGATGGAAAATGATGGGGCCAGCGGTGCGAGAGCAGAGAGGTTTCACACGAGTGCCGCAGGGAGCCGACGCCGAAGCGCGACGATCCCATACGAGGCCCTCACACACCATCAAGCAGGAGCCGTCGTGACGACAAAGCCGCACTACCGCTACTTGCTGTCCGGGGACGTCGTTTACGACCCACGAGAGAAGAATTCGCTATTGCATCATGGAACATCGAAGGATACACTGAGTCGAAACAAATCGAGATAGAAGCTGCTATGAAGAAATCCGGCATACTTCTATTATGCATTCAAGAAACGTGGATACCTAAATCCGACACGTTTATCACGGAGTCCGGTTTCCTTGTGATCATGTCGGGCGGCAAGGGGGGCACGGAGGAGGAGGACAGGGCAAGAGTCGGTTTCATCGTCGACCCCGGTCTCAGGCAATCTATAGTTGGATTCTGTCAGGCTTCTGACCGGATGGCGTCTTTGAAATTGCGTGTGCCGGGTGGGAAGGCGGTGGTGTTCTCCGCTTATGCTCCTCATTCTGGGTACGACAATCCAAAGCGACAGGGCTTCTACCATGACTTGGGAGAGTTCGTCACTTCCCGTTCATCGCACGGCCCCAAGCTGATTTTCGGCGATTTCAACGCAAAGCTGTACGACACGTTCGACGATGAAGGCCTCATCGTGGGCCCTTACTTCTTCAGGCACCCGGGCCACAGTTGTCAGGAAGATGCCAACAGGTATCTGCTGGTTGAAATGTGCTCACAATTATCGATGTGCCTCGCCAATACCTTCTTCCAGTCGTCGCAAGAGCAATTGGCAACGAGCTACAACGTCGGCTGCCGGGCAGGGAGCCGCGTGGACTGGCGCACGCACTCCCAGATAGATTACGTGGTCTGTGAGCAATCATGGGCTCATAACGTTACCGGTGTGTCTGTATTGTCGGACGTTCCTGTGTCCTCGCACCATTTCTTGGTGAAGGCCGGCGTCCGCATGAACGTGGAGAAGGCTTTGACGGAAGAGCCCAAACGCCAGCCTGATGTTAGTCAACTCCGGGACTACGCTTCGCAGCAACGTTTCGTTAACGTGTTAGTTGATTCTTTGGACAATTTCCAGGAGGCGGCGCCCGGCAGTAATGACGTGAACCTTGCATGGTGCCAACTTGTCGATGGCTTCCGGAATGCATCAGACGTCGTTTTGCCAGCGCAACCGAGAAGGCCGCGGAAACCTTGGATCCGACCTCGCACTCTCGAGCTCATCGAGCGGCGCTCCACGGCAAGGAGACTAGGGAAAATAGAAGAGGAGCGAGTCCTTGTGAAACAGATTAAGTCAGCAGTGGCGCAGGATAGAGCGGCTTGGCTGGATGAGTTGACAGCCGACGGAGACTGGGGCCAAATACGGAGGCTCCGAAAGGGCGCTTCCCGACAGCAGGGGAGGCTCAGAAGTTCCAGAGGGGAGATGGTGGACACCGATTGCCGGGCCGACACGCTTGCTGAGCACCTGGAGCGGGTGCAATGGGCAGTGCGGCCGACGAGCGCTATGCCGACGGACGCCCTCTACGAGACCGAATTAAACGTAAACCTTGGCGCCATCACGGAAGACGAGGTACATCGTGCAGCCCGCACCCTTAAGCCCGGAAAAGCTGGAGGGCTCGACGACTTGCCGCCAGAGTTTTGGAGGACAGCCACGGAGGATGGATCTACGGCGCTTTCGTGGGTTACGCGTTTCTGCAACATTGTCTGGGAGAGTGGGCAAGTGCCTGATGACTGGCATAAGTCACGAGTGCGGATGATCTATAAAAAGGGGGACCCTGCAGAATGCGATAACTATAGACCAATCAGCTTATTACCAATTGGTTACAAAATGTTTGCGATTGTGTTGTTACGGCGGCTGAAGCACGCGGGGGCTGAAGACAGAATCTGGCAGACACAGTTTGGCTTTCGATCTAAACGTGGCACGGCCGACGCAGTGTTTCTAGCCCGCAGGGTCCTTGAGGACGCATGGAGCACCCGAGATGGCAAAATTTATTTCCTGGCGCTGGATTGGGCGAAAGCTTTCGATTCGGTGTCGCCCGCTGCTTTAGCATCCTCCCTGCGTAGATTCGGTTGTCCGTGCCGTTTCGTGCAGATGGTTTCGGCAATTTACGAGAGGCGGGCATTCATCGTTGCGGATTTTGGATCCAACTCTCACGAGCGACCTCAACACTATGGAATATGTCAGGGATGCCCTCTGTCACCGTTTCTGTTCACCATCGTGATGACAACGTTATTGGCTCACTCCCATGCGGAGCTTCACCGGCGCGTCGGGCCACAGACAGCAACGCAGTTGGTCCGGGACTTGGTATATGCAGACGACACTCTTTTGATCGACAGCGACTCTTTGGTAGTGCAGGAGTTGATGAATTGCATCGAGGGTTGTGGGGCGCACTACGGCCTGAGCTTCAATTGGGGCAAGCTCGAACTCATGAAAGTCAGGGCAAACGGCGACATCTACAACAATGCCGGAGAGCCGATCGCAAGCAAAAGCTCCATCATATACCTCGGCACGTCATTGTCGGCAGACGGGCGGATCGGATCTGAGCTAAGCCGCAGACTAGGAGCAGCAACTCAAGATTTTAAGGTGTTGCATTCGATTTGGTCACATGCAAGAATGAGCAGGCGTCGTAAAATACACATGTTCAACGCTTGCATTGTTTCTAAACTAATGCACGCGCTCTTTGCCGCATGCTTAAATAAAGCGGAGCGGCAGAGGCAGGATGCTTTCCAGAACCGCTGCCTCCGGAGAATCTGCCGAATTCCTCATGCGTATTATAGTAGGGTTTCTAATGCGGCCGTTCTCAACATTGCTGGGGAAGATAAGCTCAGCACCCACCTCGCCAGAAGACAGATGGTTTTCATGGGGCAGCTGGCGAGGCGACCCGGCAGCGACCCAGTCCGACGCTCGGTGTTCGAACCGGGAACCTTGGACTTGCGTAAGCCTGCCGGAGCGAGGAGGCGAGGCAGGCCTCGCCAAACTTGGGGGCACCTTGTGTTGAAGAATGCACTACAAGTGGCGGGCTCCCATGCGCGACTCGCTGACTACTTCCGCCAAGACGGCGGTGCAGCTCGCGAGTGGGAGCGCGTAGTTAAGGTTTGGCCACACAGCTAAAGGCATGTTGGCTTCGTTTTGTTTTTCTCTCTGCTCACGCACCGACTGGTGCAAGGCTTACCTGACTTTCCCAGATCGCAGCCCCCCAGGGACGGCGAAGACTCGCTCAGATCTGCGCGGTGCCTCTGGACCCACCAGCAGCCCTCGAAAAGGGCGACAGGTTCGCAGATCGCAGCCCCCCAGGGACGGCGAGGTCCCGCTCAGATCTGCGCGGTGCCTCACCCCGCTGGGCCTGCCAGCAGCCCTCCAAGGTGGCGACGGTTTCGCAGGTCGCAGCCCCCCAGGGGCGGCGAGGTCCCGCTCAAAACTGCGCGGCGCCCCACTCCGCTGGACCCACCAGCAGCCCTCGAAAACGGCGACAATTTCGTAGATCGCAGCCCCCGAAGGACGGCGAGGTCTCGCTCAGATCTATCTGCGCGGTGCCTCACTCCGCTGGACCTACCAGCAACCCGCGAAAATGGCGACAGTTTCCCAGATCGCAGCCCCCCAAGGACGGCGAGGTCCCGCTCAGATCTGCGCGGTGCCTCACTCCGCTGGACCCACCAACAGCTCTCGAAAGTGGCGACAGTTTCCCAGATCGCAGCCCCCAGCCCCAGGGACGGCGAAGTGCCGCTCGGATCTGCGCGGTGCTTCACTCCGCTGGACCCACCAGCAGCCCTCGAAAGTGGCAACGGTTTCGAAAATCGCAGCCCCCCAGGGACGGCGAGGTCCCGCTCAAATCTGCGCGGTGCCTCACTCAGCGCTGGACCCATCAGCAGCCCTCGAAAATGGCGACAATTTCGCAGACCGCAGCCCCCCAAGGCCGGCGAGGTCCCGCTCAGATCTGCGCGGTGCCTCACTCCGCTGGACTCACCAGAAGCCCGAGCATGGCGACAAATTCGCAGATCGCAGCCTCCAAAGGACGGCGAGGTCTCGCTCAAATCTGCGCGGTGCCTCACTCCGCTGGACCCACCAACATACCTCGAAAGTGGCGACAATTTCATACAATTTCCCAGATCGCAGCCCCCCAGGGACGGCGAGGTCCCGCTCAGATCTGCGCGGCGCCTCACTCCGCTGGAACCATCAGCAGCCCTCGAACGTGGCGACGGTTTCGCAGATCGCAGCCCCCAACGGGCCGGCGAGGTCCCGCTCAGATCTGCGCGGTGCCTCACTCGGCTGGACCCACCAGCAACCCGCGAAAATGGCGACAGTTTCCCAGATCGCAGCCCCCCAGGGACGGCGAGGTCCCGCTCAGATCTGCGCGGTGCCTCACTCCGCAGGATCCACCAGCAGCCCTCGAAAAGGACGACAGTTTCCCAGATCGCAGCCTCCCAGGGGCAGCCCTCGAAAGTGGTGACGGTTTCGCAGATCGCAGCCTCCCAGGGGCAGCCGTCGAAAGTGGCGACGGTTTTGCAGATCGCAGCCCCCAGGGACGGCGAGGTCCCGCTCAGATCTGCGCGGTGCCCCACTCCGCAGGACCCATCAGCAGCCCTCGAAAGTGGCGACGGTTTCGCAGACCGCAGCCCCCCAGGGACGGCGAGGTCCCGCTCAGATCTGCGTGGTGCCTCACTCCGCTGGACCCATCAGCAGCCCTCGAACGTGGCGACGGTTTCGCAGATCGCAGCCCCCCAGGGACGGCGAGGTCCCGCTCAGATCTGCGCGGTGCCTCACTCCGCTGGACCCACCAGCAGCCCTCGAAAGTGGCGACAGTTTCGCAGATCGCATCCCCCAGATCACAAGAGGGACATACATCGCAAGAGCAGGAAAGCGGGGAGAGGCGGGAAACGGGAGAAGGACACGACCGCAGTGCTCTATTCAAAACGAATACCCAACCAAGGAGAGTTAACAACATCACGGATTGAGGGCGGCTCTCGCCTGAGTGCCGCGCGCACTCTTTTGAACAATTTGCAAGACCTTCGCGGCTTGAGGGCGGTTCCTTTTCAACATGTGGCTCTCGCCTGGGCACCGCGCGCATTCGTTTTCAAAGTCTGCTAGAGTTTCACGGATTCAACTGAGCAGCGTACCGAACATTGTGTTGCTTGAAGGATTCAGGATTATGAGGGCGCAACAATTACTTTGATCCGCTGTGTTGAAGTCTCAGGAACGGTGTTCTGGCACGATTCACCATCGCCGATACGCAACGGTCAGGTTGATCAGTGGCGTTGGCTTCCCGAACATTGTTTCGGCACGCTTCAGGGTCTTCAAATGGTTGTCTTCCAACGAGGCATCTCGCTCAGTGGACATGAACCGTTTTACAGGCCTATGAAGAGGGAGCTTGGAGGGATGGTTTATTCCAACATCGTTGGTGACTCTTGGGCTTCCACTGGTCCTCCTCCTCCTGCTGAAGAGGGCCCGACCACCACCACCACCACCACCACCACCACCACCACCACCACCACCACCACCACCACCACCACCACCCCCTCCCTCCCTCCCTCCCTCCCTCCCTCCTTCCCTCCTTCCCTCCTTCCCTCCTTCCCTCCCTCCCTAAATTGTAGGCGCTGGCGGTAGCCTCCTCAATGTACTTCGGATAGCTGTCGTCAATCCCAGTGAACACTGATGATTATCGTGATAATCCACCTTTCTGCCCAGCGCAGCGCCAACAGTCACGATACTGTATCAATCTCGTGTGTGAGCCCCTGGTGGGCTCTTATAACGTGGTGCTCTGGAAGCACCGATGTACAAACGTACGCGCCGGTAGCTATGCACCGGCCCAAGGGCGCCCTGAACCAAACAGCGATGGAATCGGCTCGTTCGCTCGTTCGGGCTCCCGGGTCTCGATCGGTCGGCCAAGACTCGCACAGATTTACACAAGGGGGAAAAAGCTTTTGGCCTCGACCGAGAGAACATTCATTAGGTGATACTGTCGCGTAGCGACTGAGGTATGAAACTACGTTAGACAGAACACAAGCGTGCTGAAAAAAATCTCGCGGTAGCGAGCGATATGAATAATGAAACGAGCAAGCTGGCCTCAATCACCTGATCTGATCTCATCTTCCTGTGTCACCTTCTCATCAAGGATGTCTAAACCACGCAAGCCTCGCTTCCGTGCCGACTCGAACTCCGGGTCATGAACCAAGGTCCAGAAACCTCTGCACAAGAAAACATCAAGCAATTTCTGAGCCCCGTACTTGATCTTGGTGCATCCATCTGCGACCTGAGCATGAGAATGAACCCATCGAAGTTCTGCGCCGCACTCGTAGATACCCTGATTGAACGCCATGCACTCAATGGCCGAGCGCTTATCACTGAGTCCTAGTGCCGAGCTCTCCGAACCTGTTACCGCGTCGTAGAGACTCTTGCAGTCTGTTACGAGAACACTATCAGGACCGTAGCGGATGGAGCGGTAGCTCTCGTCGCCCTTGAGGTAGACCCTCGCGTTCAGCATCTCCATCCAGGCAAGCTGTGTGTACTCCAGCTCCTCTGCAGCCTCGCTGGCCGCCTGGATTTCTGCACCGAGAGACGATCTGCACTTCCTTGTCAGCTTCTTGGAAGCTCCAGTGAACACCGTGAACTTCTCCTTGTTGCCGCTGAGCGCCGTCTTCTCTGTCGTGCAGATCACGTAGCCTCCTTGACTACTGCCGTCAGCCCTTGAACACCAAGAAGCATCAAACCAACAAACCCAGGCCATGTTCTTGAACGGATGCACTGTCGCACCAGTCCCTGCAAACTCATGGATGGTCTTCACAAGTTGATTGATCCTACCGAGGTCCCTTCACGGTCGCACTGTTGACGATAGACTGCAGCATCGATATATGAACTGCGATCTGCGGCATTGTCTGCGTAGAAAGCCACTGCGATTGTCCCAAGATGGCCCTGCATGTAGTGATCTCCTCACTCGTCAGCTTGGATTCTGGATCCGACTTCCTGTTGCGCTTCACGTTGATCGGCTGAATCGTCTTGGCAGACTTCTCCTGACTTAGACGAAAAACACCATCTTCGTTTCGAGAAACGTCAACACCACAAACTGAATATCCCTCATCGTCGGATTTCCACATGCCCCATCTGTACAGCGTCTTGAGATACTCGTACTCGGGCCTGAACTCCTCGTTGTAGATGTCATCTGTGATCAGGAAATCATCCACATGAACCAAGATGAGCCCGATCACCGTGTTGTCCGAGTTGACCTTTGTGAAGAGGCACGGCTCCAACTTACACGCGTACCAACCTCTACTCTCGAGATCCTTCTTGACCTTCTCGTGCCATCTCCTGGGCGCGTTGGTGAGTCCGTAGCAAGCCTTGAGAATCTGCACAACGTCGTCCTCGTTCAGGTTGAGGGCCTGTCGAAGTTGTGGTACTGGTAGTGCGTAGAGCTCCCGCTCCTCCTCAGTCGCTTCTCCTTGTAGAAAAGCTGACGAAGCATCTGCAAGCCACGTCTTCCAGCCATTGTTGGCCGCCATCTGGTACAGCATCATCCTTGATCTCCTCGATGGTGTCGGTGACTCTGTCTTCAGAGTCTCGAGGTCCTTGTCGGTGTAGCCGATGAGTACCGGTCTGGCCTTAGCCTTCTTGCCGCCGTCAGCCTCTGGATCCTCCTTCCATGTTAGAACCCATCGCATCTTCATTAAGTCGACGTCCGGCAGCTTGCTCCTGAGAACTCCACGGCACGCTTGAGCGAGTAGAAACTGGTCCACCTCCTTCTTCATGGCGACGTCGAACTTCGCCTTGTCCTTGTCGTCCAGCTTCTTATAGTTCGCCTCAATACGCTGCCTCCTCGCCTGCGTGGCAACATACAGGCGCGGGTCCTTCACGAAGCGGTTGAAGGCTTCCTTGGAGGGCACTGCAATGGAGACGTAGACAGCGTCCTGTCTCTCAGTCGTAACGTCCTGCTCCTCGCTAGTTTTCGGATTCGAGTTCTGATCGCCCTGAACTCTGTCCTTGAAGTCGTCGTTGTCCCTCTCCCTCTTGGCACCTGTCTTGTCCTCGTGGCGTGACTTCTTCCCAGCCCCGCCCTGAGCTACACCTGGTCGTAGTCGCTCTGGTCGTACTGGTGGTGATCCTGGTGGATCCGGTGGCTCCAGCTCGATGGATGAGGTATCCTCGTCCTTGGCGACTTCCGACTCCTCCTTCTTTTCTTCGTACTTGTTGTCCTTCTCCTCCTCTGTCTTGTCGACCTTGGCCTCTCCTGGTGGTGGCTGTGCAGCTTCCGCTGGTTGATCAGCTTCAGGTCCTTGTGGGAATGGTTCCTTCGGCTCCTCCGCCCAGGCATCGTCCATGTCATCCAGATCGGGAGTACGCTGTCCAATCAGGTCCTCAAACTGGCTCTTCTTGACCTTCAGCATGGCAGCGGTGATGTTGAGAGGTACTGCTTCTCCGTGAAGGAGCTGGTGTATCTCAATCTCGGCCTCAATAGCTGGTCTGAGATGTCCTCTGCCAGCTCGTAGTAAGCGGCCATGGTGCTCTATCCAGACAACTGACCCAGGATGTCCATCCGCCCCAGGTTCTTGCGCAATCACTGTAGCCGGTCCTGACCAGATGCCACCTGGTTGCTTGAGGTTGCCCTTCGCCTTCTCCGACCACCAGTAGCACAATTGTCCGGTAGCCCAGGTCGTCTTCTCCCTCGTCTTACGCAGCTCCAAGAGTGCTAGACGCCGTCTGGATATCGCCTCGAGAAATGCCTTCCGAGCCTCGAGTCGCACCTTCTGGTTCTTGATGTACTCGTCGTCCTCGGCATCGTAGACCTTGCTGAGAATAGGTAGATTGTGCTCCTGACCGAACACATCGCCCGCGATCGGTTCCGGTGCCCTTCCCAGCATCATCTCGTATGGACTGTGACCCTTGTACCTGCCGAGGTCGTTCATCGCGTCAATCGCCTCCGAGAAAATTTCGTCCGCCGTGACCTTGCTGTCTGACTCCTCCGCGATCTTGTCCACGGTGTCTTTGAGAATCCCGATGTTCCTCTCGCATAGTGTCAGCTGGTTGTGGGCCTGCCTGGCCGTGATATCCACCATTATCCCGCGCGATGATAACCGCTCCTTGACACGCTTCTCCACATGGCAGCCTTCACCGTCTAGACGTAGAACAGCTGGCCGACCGTAGTACTGCATTCACTTCTGCTGCAGCGTCTTGCGGAACTCCTCCCCTGAGCGCATGAGCCTGCCTTTGAGATTGAGACATCCGCCTCCCAGCCTAGTGCCGGTACGCACGATGTAGGTCCCAGTCCAGATCTGCAAGTCCCGCGGGCCCTGCCAGTGGAAGCCGTCCGTCTCGATGACCTTTCCAGGTGTTGCTGGACTGTATGGTGCTACAACTGACTCCATCTGCTTATTCTTGTGCTTCTCGCAGGCTTCGCACCTAAACTTCGCGGCCAGCTCCAGAATGGGTCCCTTCGCACCTGCCCGCTTGAGAACGTCGGTCAAGGTCTTGTTACTGCGATGTCCGAGCCGAACATGCAGACGTCGAAGATAGCCGTTGATCTTCATGGTGTCCACCTTCTCCTCCCCCGTGTTGTACGGCTTTGGCGGTGGTGGTAACCGGCCGTCTTCGTCTTGATGTTGTTGCTGATATGGTGGCTCTTGTTGTCCTGGCTCCTTCGAAGTATTCGAGATGTCTGGATCCTTGTAGTAGAGTCTGGTCCTCGTCCGAGTTGTCCCTTCCGGCAGCTTCCGGTTGATCTCTTCATCCTTGAGTAGGTCCCCCCCGAGCTCGTTGCCGATCAACTTGTTCGTGCCCAGGTCCCAGGTCAGCCTCCTCACGACAGAGAGCCAGTCTGGTCCCTCCGAGTTGGTGCCCATGTAGGTCGTTACATTGTGGTCTTCCCGTTCCCAGCACTCGAACTCGCCTTTGAAATCGAACTCGGAATCGAAGCCCTCCTCATTGTCCAGCTCCTTCCTCCACTTCGGCTATGGTTGCTTGCCTACCATCCGTCGCTTGATCACGCACGCCGTCTCCTTGTACTTCACCTCCTTGTCACCTCCAGCCCACGCGCACCAGGTCGACCACTCCTCGCACTTCATGATGGACTTAGCCCACTTCCTGCACATCGCCGACGGATATGCTGCCGTGAACTCTGTCACCTTGCCCTGCATCTCCTCATGATAGTGGTTGTGCGGACTGCCCTTCCTGTTCGAGCAGGTCCTCCCGATGGTCTGGATCAGGTGAACGTCTGAGGTTGCGATTTGCCACTCCTTCTTGATCAGCTCATTTGTCTTGGGATAACGCAAACCGCAAGCACACCCGTCTACTCGAACTGTGAACAGCTGCTCCCTGAGCTTCCTGAGAAAGGGCAACGACCACGTTCCACATCTTAGGGGCTGTTCGAAGTCGATCTCCGCACCTTGATGTAGAGCTTGGTGTGCCAGATGTACACAGGCCTTCGTCACCTTGTCGTTCTTGCGCCGCTTAGCCTCTAGCTTCTCGCGCTGTTCTGGCGTGTTCTGGCTGGCGTTCTGGATGATGGATCTGGCAGTGCACGGTGGTGAGAACACCACTCTGCGAGGCATCTCTTCTCTAAGCGTCTCCGAAGCTCTGCGGTAGCCCGTGTTGGTCGTCAGAACGTACATGTTATGCGTGCCCAGCCTCGTCACCTTGCCACCTGGCTTCTCCACCTCCACGCCGAGGTTGGAATCGGGCGGCGCACACACCTCCATCAAATCCAGTCGTCCTTCCCGAAGTAGATCACGAGCCTCCCTTGCGGCCATCTCTTCGAAAGTCTTTATGCCGGCCCTGAGCACGTACACCTGCCTGTCACTGAGGTCCTTCAGGGTCTCTTTGCCAGATGAACTGCCGCCCTCAGAACCCTCTTAAGCAGGTTCCGGTCCTCGGCCCCCAACTTGAGAATGAACGTGCGCTTCCAGTTCTCTAGACTGCACATCGCCTCCAGCATGTCCCAGGAGTCCTCCTGCACTGGTATCTCCTCCGCCTTGCGGTTCTCTGATTTCACTCTCTCCAGGTGCCCGTAGAGGGTCTCCTTCGCGGGATCCCACAATGGAAGCTGGATGTTGTAGTTCATGACTGTCTCCAGGCCGATCTCTTCCGAGGTGACCTGCGGTTGGTCGTCCTCCTTCTTCGGCGGTGTCGCCCTGGCTGTCGGTGCTGTCTTCGGTGTCGGTGGCACGAAGGTCCCCCTCAACGGCGAAGGTGAGCTCGAACTTGTCGTCGCCCTCCTCGGTGCTGTCGGTCTCCGGGTCGCTTCCTGCTTCTCCTTCTTGGGATGCACCGTAGACTGTGGCCCAGAACTCTGCCTCGCATCGTAGGTCTTTAGGCATATGTGACGCTTGCCCCCGACGCAGCTGCACCCTGCCCTGCGTTTCCCAGGCGATCCGCAACACTCGCACCTGATGTTGAAATGCTGCTTCACACCTTTGAACTCCTGATCTGCTTTTTCCTTTCTGGTCAGCGGCTTGGTGAGTGGTGGTTGTCCGAGCGGTAGTCGACCTTGGCACTGATGACTCCTGCCTCCCGTACAGCTGCAGCCTGCTGCCGTCGTTCCCGGAACTCCGCAACAGCCGCACCTCGTGCTCGTCAATCTCGCTGGGGATTCGAAGACTGCTGACCGCTGAGACCAACCAAACGAACTTGGCCCAGCGCATGCTGACTGCATCAGATATGGAAGGATCTCGGTCGTGAAAACTCTGAGAAACTTCACCTCTTTGAGCCCAAGTGTCAACTGAAGCGGAAACCTTGAACGACTCATGCGTGACAACCTCTCGCCACTCGGCATCGGGACCAACATCGATCAGAAGATGTCCACAACGAGAGCGCTCTAAAAGATACACCTTGTCACTCATAGTCCTGAAACATATCGTGCCCTGCTCGAAATCTACAGCGACCCCGAAATGGTTCAGGAAATCCATCCCTATCAGAAGCGGGGCCTCGACATCCACGACCGAAACTGGAAAGTCACACTCTTGGGCATCGACATATCCGGGTAAAGACGCGTGAATCAGGGATTTTGCCTTCTGGTTGTTCCCGAAGGTGAACTCTATCAGGGGCCCCGGCAGAACTTTCATACGGTTGTGGCCAATCAATCGCATCATCGAGATCTGCCAGGTTTCGGCTTGCTCTAACCCGATCATAGACGAAGTCGCCCCTGAATCCAAGATGCCCTTAAAGGTGCCCGAGAGCTGAGTAGCCAGGAAGACGTGTTGTTCGTAAACTATACGAACATGTCGAGACTCTCTTCTGTTAAACCTTGGTCTCCAGCTTTCCGATCCCGAAAGTGAACCCGTCGGTGGTTTCGGTAACCTGAGGACTCTGGATGCAGTCTGGGAACTCAGCGGCCTCCTGAATCCAGAGCGAGTCGTGCCCCGAGATCGCCAGAATCGCTTTCGAGTTACCCTCAGTCTGATTTGGGTCGAAGTCGGTCGCATCTGGGTCGATGTCGGTCGCATCTTGGTCGAACTCGGTCGCATCTTCGTCGAAGTAGATCGCATCTGCGTCGATGTCGATCGCATATGTGTCGATGTCGATCGCATCTGTGTCGATGTAGATCGCATCTGTGTCGATGTCGGTCGCGCTCGGATGACAGATGGCGATGGATGCTTGCACTTGCGCCCGCTCTGTAGCTTGGCGGGAGCCTTGCAGTCCTCAGCGATGCGGCCCTTGCCGCCGCACCGCAGGCACACGGTGTTCGGGTCCGCCCTCCAGTCCTTCCCTGTGGAGCCATGGCTCGGCGAGCCACGCGACGTTGATGGGGCGCGGCCGGCGCCCTTGGTGCCCTTCGGTCCTGGCGAACCCTTGGCGTTCGGGCTGAAGAACTTCCTGCCCGTCTTCTTCTGTCGAAGCAGTTCTCGTGCCTGCTTGAAGGAGCGCTGCCCGTGTTGAGCAGCCGCAAGCACAGCACCTTCTAGGAGTTCGTCTCGTAGCTCCTTGTCGTCTCTGGCCTGCTCGTAGATATCCATCAGCTGGTAGTTCACGTCCTCGTCCTCAGCCAGCGCGAAGGCGGTGGCGTCGTCCTCGAGGTCGAGCTGCTGGACAGGCTCTTCGTCATCTTCGTGTCCGTCATCCTCCGCATAGTAGTCGTCGTCGGCCTCGGCAGCGTAGTTCTTCCGGCCTTGCCACTGGGGTCTATGGCCTTCGTGGTGATGACCTTCTCGATTGTGTTTCTTGTCGAACTGCATGCCGAGGGCCTGCTGGATCTTTTGGTACTCATACCGGCTCTGCGCAGACGCCAGCACCTGGGATCTCTCGTGGTCGTCTAGGCCTGCGTTCTCCAACAGGAACCAAGCTCGCAGCGGCTCTGGAAAGATCGGCTTCTTCTCGTCGAAACTCCTGTCCATAGCCTTGATGGCCTTCTGCATCCGATCTTCCTCAACCTCAAACTGTGTCAAGTAGTCGCGCATCGAGGTCCTGTTTTTGCGGAACGTCTCTTTCATGAACGTCCGCATGTACTTCCCTGCGTCCTCGACCTCCAGGATGCCGCTCTTCTCCTTGAGATACTGCAGCAGCTGGCTGACACCCTTCGGAAGCCTTGTGCTCGGGTCCTCTTCTATGTCGTCGAGGCTCTCGAGCTTGTCGTACTTCTGTACTCCCTGCCAGGCTCTTCCTCCGAGTCGAGCCATCAGTCTGGGCCCGCACAGGCCCTTCTCGTCCTTCTTGGTCCCTCGCACGTAGAGCTTGACCCTCATCACGTAGGAGTCGAAGCTGGCCACATCTCCGTCCCAAGATGGAACTGTCTCGTGCTTCTGGTCTTCGGTCGTCATGACGAGCCAGTCCGTGGAGCCAGACCGGCTCCGCTACCAACTAAATTGTAGGCGCTGGCGGTAGCCTCCTCAATGTACTTCGGATAGCTGTCGTCAATCCCGGTGAACACTGATGATTATCGTGATAATCCACCTTTCTGCCCAGCGCAGCGCCAACAGTCACGATACTGTATCAATCTCGTGTGTGAGCCCCTGGTGGGCTCTTATAACGTGGTGCTCTGGAAGCACCGATGTACAAACGTACGCGCCGGTAGCTATGCACCGGCCCAAGGGCGCCCTGAACCAAACAGCGATGGAATCGGCTCGTTCGCTCGTTCGGGCTCCCGGGTCTCGATCGGTCGGCCAAGACTCGCACAGATTTACACCTCCCTCCCTCTCTCCCTCCTTCCCTCCCTCCACCCCTCCTTCCCTCCCTCCCTCCCAACCCACAGGGAGGGGGGGAGAGGGCCAGACCCCATGCCCACCACCGCACGCCTACAGGGGAAGACCCCGCCACACCACAACCACAGTGGGGGAGGGGGGGTGGCCCATCGCGCGGGTGGGGGGTAAGGGGGGGGGGGATGGCATCAGCATGATGGGGGAGGGGCGCAGACCCTGGACCATCGATTGCACCACATAGGTTGCACCACACATCTTGCTTCACACGTATATATATATACATATATATATATATATGTATATATATAATGGTACAACAGAGACTGGTAAAAATACACTGCTTGGGGTCCACGCTGGTAATTATTGTAAAAAGGACAAGGAAAAATGTTTTGCGGTATAGAAGTGTGCGCACATAATAATATTTGACTCAGATGAGGGGGGGTCGATAGCGGTTGGACTGGGGAAGTATGAAGGCGTATGGGAAACACACGGCGAGACATAATCATATGTAATTTGTGATGCGCCTAAGATTACCGATAAGTCCGGGGAAGAGGGTGGTAGACTCAAATATTTTTGTTGACGGATTAACGCATGTTGCGCAATGTACGTGGTGAAAGCTAAAGGCAGCAACGAAGCGGCAACGGGCGACAGCGTGGCGAAACCTCGCCAGACCCACCCAGCGCACGAGGCGGCAACGAGGCGACACGGGGCGGCAACGGTGAAAACTCGCCAGACCCATCCACGCACCACGTGGCAACGAGGCGGCAACGAGCAGCAACGTGGCGGAACCTCGCAGGACCCAACCACGCACCAAGCGGCAACGACGAGGCAACGGGCGGCAACGTGGCGATACCTTGCCGGCCAGGGCAACGGGAGACAACGTGGCGAAACCTCGCCGGCCCCACCCAGCGCACGAGCCGGCAAGGCGGCGGCAATGGGCGGCAACATGGCCGAAACCACGACAGACCCGTCCAGCGCACGAGAAAGCAATAAGGCGGCAACGGGCAGCAACGTGGCAAAACTGGACCCAACAAAGCTGACAGGGAGAGAAGTAAAGACCCCGAATAAGCGTCGTCTGGGGAGTAGCTATGAACACACACACGTGTATACATACATACATACATACATACATACATACATACATACAGACAGACAGACAGACAGACATACATACATACATGCATACAGACAGACAGACATACATACATATACATAAATACATACATACATACATACATACATACGTACGTACGTACGTACATACATACATACATGCATGCATGCATGCATACATACATACATGTAGACACCAGATGAAGGCTTATCTCCCCCTTCTCCTCATGCCAGTATCTGGCGAAGAAAAGAAGCTGCACAGCAATAAGATCTCGGAGGTCCGCGCGAATCTCTTGGACATGTGCCAGACCCATGCCAGCGCCTCCACCGCCACCCATGGCGCGCTCCGCGGGCCAGGAAGGTGATGTCCAGCGCCGATCCAGGAAATCCGCACGGACCTCCGAAGGCTTATGCCTGTGTATTCTCTGGTTCTTCACGACGAGACCTGCTGAGGGTAGATTATCCCCCGCTTGGTTGCAGGTTGCGGCATGTTTACGTCGCGATGGCGTCGGTGCTGGTCCCTGACACCACGCAGGGTCGCTCGGCCTTCAGTGATCGGGAGCGGGTACGAAGAACCCTTGCCCGTCCCGCAGGTTGTTCGTGCCCTCCTTCGGCCCCCCCAGCTGTGCACGAAGTCGAAAAGCTCGTGCGGCGTCGGCCCCCGCCCCCGCCGCGCGGCCTGCGCTGGGACTTCAAGGATCTCAACAAGGAGGTCACCGTCGTCGCCTTCGTCGTCGTTGTCCTACTCCGCCGCCTCCTCCCTCCCCCCCCCCAGAGAGCCGAGGACCCGAGTGCCCACGACCGAGAACATGAAAATGAAGGCCTTTTGGATGTTTCAAACATCTGACCCAAGGCACCAGACCTTCCCCCTGGCCGTGCTTATTGATACCGGTCGTGTTCCTCCTGATCCTCCTCCATCACTTCGTCCCCCTTGTTCCAAATCATCAGCAGCACCAACATCATCACCATTCTCATCATCGTCATCATTACCATCATCATCGTCATCGTCAGTGTTGTCATCGTCACCATCGTCATCATCATCGCAACCACCACCATCATCAGCATCACCAGCAGCATCGTCACCATCACCGTTAAGATCATCGTCCCCGTCGTCAAGATCGCCTTCATTACCATCATCATCGTCACCAACATCATCACCATCATCATCACCACCGCCACAATCGCCACCAACATAATGCTCATAGTCGTCATCGTCATCGTCGTCGTCGTTCTCCTCTTCCTCGCCATCATCCTCATCATCACCATCATCACAATCGTTATTATCATCATCGTCATAATCAGCACCATCACATTTACCACCATCATCATCATCACACTCATGTGCATCGCCAGCGCTACAATCAGCATCATCATATTTTTTTTTATCAAACGTGTCATGAACATCGTCATCATCATCACTACCATCATCCGCATCATCGTTGCCAGCATCATCATCACCTGTAGCATCCTCATCATCATCACCATCACCGCCATCACAATACCGATATTCATACGGTAAATGACAATCCTATTTGTCCAAGTCAAACCTTATTCGTTCCAAATTCGACCCTTCATGCATGCATGCCCATCGTCGCGCACGATCCCACCATGGACCTGCATGCGTTCAAACTCATAGCGCTTTATTTTCGCCGTCCTCTTCCCCGTGATGGTAGTGATGACGACGGCGACGACGGCGATGGTGGCGATGATGATGACGATGATGGCGACGCACGAAAGTGACGACGGTGGATATGATGGTGATGATGACGGCGAAAGCGCCTGTGGTGAAGGTGTTGGTGGCAATGATTGGGATAATTGTGATGATGACGATGGCGACGGCGGCGATGATGAAGGTAACAAAGGTGGCGATGCTGGTGATGACGAGGGTGGCAAGGCTGGTGATGATGGCGTACGTGGCGATCATGGTGCTGATTTTACGTCGGATGCGTAAGAGTCAATTTCGGATCTGGTCTTGGCTGATGGCCTCGCCAGTGGTTCCTGGCTGATGGTTTCACCGCTGTCGAACATCAAATTAGCATTGCGGCGGTGTCTCGTAGGCGATGGTGATGCGGCGATAGCGATGATAATGACGGTGATGGCGATGATGATGACGGTGATGGCGATGACGGTTGTGGTGATGGCGATGGTAGCGATGATTGTGATGGTGGGGAAGATGACGATGGCGATGTTTGGCGATGATGAAGGTGACGACTGTGGCGATGATGGTGACGATGGGGATGGCGATGATGGTGATGCTGGCGAAAGTGGCGACGGTGGCGATCATGGCAATGATCTTGCGTCGGAGACGTAGTAGTCGATTGCGCATGCGGTCCTGGCTGATGACCTCGCCACTCTCGAACATCCAAACTAGAATGGCGCTGGCGCCTTGAACGCTGGCTCATGCTAGTGACAACGGGGTCGACGCGCGCCTCGGGCAGCGCCGCCGCCGCCCCAGGCGCCGGCGGCTTGGGCGGCGCCGCCGCTGCCCCAGGCGGCTGCGGCGCGGGCAGCGACTTGCTCGGCGCAGCAGCAGTTTTCGCGCCCGGGTCAATGTGCGCGAATCGGCAGCTGTTGCCATGTTCACAGTGTAGCTTCGGGTCTACATGGAAGTTGCATGTGGCGATGCGTGGGCAGTTGCAACGATCTTGTCGCGGGCAGGAGACGTGTTCGCGAAGGCGAAGCAAAAATTCGGTTTGACCTTGTCTTTAGGCGGCGGCCCGGAAGCTCTGCCGGTAGAAGGTTGCCTTTGCCTTTCGCGGGCATCTCTGCTGGAGGTAGAAGGTCGTCGCGGAGGTCGTTGTGTGGAGTGACTGCTAGATCCTGCGCGCAGCATCTCGCGCCGTTCTCTGTTCTTACAACGTCCTGACGTGAACGCCGAGCAGACGACAGTATCGTGTCGAGCCCATTCATTCTTGAGGTTGCGCTGTTTGCGATCGAGTCGGTGCAATTCGAGGTTGGCTAGGGCACGTTCTCGGAGCCACTCGCATGCGCGATTGGGGTCGTCAGGTTTCATCTTGTTGATGTCGTGCATGTCTTGCTTCATCCATCGATGTCTGCGGACGTGTGCTCGGAGCAATGACTCGAGTATCTTCGTGTCTGGTGGTTCGCGGCACTCCAAGATTATATTGTCCTAAACCACGGTGACCCGTTGTAAGTCGTCGCCCCGCATGCGAACAAGTTGTAGACGTTCGAAGCCATGCGTCGCGTCGTCAACCTCGGTGACTTTGTAGGATTGTAATATAGTCCGATATCTATATATATATATATATATATATATACCTTTCAACATGCGGCCGGCTCTGTGTTCCTGAGCTGCGAGGTTCCTAATGCGGCACTGGAGCTCGGCATTGAGGACTGCCGTGAGTCCAGCAGCAAGTTTGCAACCGATGCTTTCGAAATCGCCGCTGTCCTGGAGGCCCTCAGAAGTAGTAGCTGGCTGTGCTGCAGCGCGAAGAAATGCGCGCGCCCTGGCAGGTCGCCCAGCGGCGCCGCCAAAATTAACCCGGACCATCTGCTGCAACTCTTGTAGCTGAGTATTACGCGGCAGTTGTGGAGCACGCGCAGTATCTGATTCCTTGATAGGAATGGTACCATCAAGAGAAAAAAGGGCGACAGCGTCTGCGATGGAACCGGCGGGGCCGGCGATGGGGCACGCGCGGGAGAGACGTGGCGCGTCTGAGTGGAAGCCGCTGCAGAGGCGGCGCCCAGTGACGCGCGTCGCGCGCGTCCAACGCGGCTGTCTCCATCGGCGCGAGTTGGGGCACGGTCGGCGAGAGGTTCAGGAGACGGGGTCGGATGGTGAATCTGACTGTCGCTAACGCGGGCCGTCAGGGTAGCTTCGTTGGTTGCGATGTCGGTCTGTATCCTCTCAACGCTGTGCTGTAGGCCACGTATATCATCGTTAGTGTCGCGGGTTCGCTGGGGGTGCCGGTCCATCCGATGCTCTTGCTCCAAACGGGCGAGTACTTCCTCGACCCGTGCCTTCTCAGCGTCTCTTTCATGGGAGATCTGGGCGAGTCATAACTGCGCGTGGTCCGCCGCCTTCGATGCCTCGGTCAGTCGGGCTTCGAGGACGGCGAAATCGCGGGCCGAAGTCGGGCTGCGCCCAGCCGGCAAGCCTGGGCCCGCACAACACGCAACTCAGCCAGTGCAGCCTGCATGTCAAATAACTACTGGTCGACCGTGGAGACTCCGTTCTCAAGCGTCGGCACGCGTCCCACCGAATCGTCAAGGCGTTAAGCAATAGCCATTTCAGCACTGCGCAGCTTGCCGTGCAACTGAGACGTGGGTGTGGTACTTCGGGAGTGTAGATTGGCAGTAGTTATTTCAATCTGAGCACGAACGCACTGAGGTCCTCGCGGAGCTGTTGATCCGTGAGTCCGCGTAGCTCCATAGCTGGAACCTGCCGCGCGGTCAGGGGCTCATCGCGCAATGTCCCGACGGCGGCGGCGCCCGTGTCACCGACGCTCGCGAGTTGCGCCTCCACTCGTAGGAGGCAATCGTGGAGCATCTGTATTGCAGTCGAGTCGAAACCTCGCTGTGGCTCCACGCGGTCGACTTGATGCTACAACTGGGTGAGGATCGATCGATCTTCAGCGATCCGAGCGTCGACAAGGGCAAAGGCGCGGTGCTGCTCTTGCCTTAGCGTCGCTGTCTGCGCGGCAAGACCCGACAACTGCAGGGCCGCGCAAGCTTCAACCTGGTCTCGAAGCTCTGCCAGATCACTGGCTGAGGGCGATGCATGCGATGTAACAGCGCGTCGCGGGGAGCCTCGCCGGGAGCTCCTCTGATAGGGGCCGCGGCCATTGCCCCTACTTGGGAGACTGGATATGATGCCGCTCAGGGGCCCTTCGCTGAGACGCCCGCCCCGCGCGATCCTCAATGGCGCGCGCGCGTTCAGAGGCGGAAGCCGCAGCGGGTGGCGCGACGTGCCCCCGGCAGCGGAGGCGCGCGAAAGCGTTGTCAGGTGGCGCTTCTCCGGCGCCGCCGCCGCGGGCGTTTCCGCCGGCAAAAATTGGAGAAGAAGATGGGGGCGATGGGGGGCCCAGCGGTGACTCCGGGGCCAACTGCTGGCGTTTCCCCCGGCGCATGGGCGCAGTCGAAGGCGGCGCCAGGAAACGCGCTGGACGCATCGGGCGCCGGAGCTCGATGCGAGGCCCCAGGCGGGCGCGCGGGCGCGCGCGAGCGGCGGCGACGGCGAGTCGGGGGCGATCTCCCCGAGCGCCGTCGCAAGCGACGCGGCGCCGCCGTCGCCTGAAAGGGGGGGCGGCGGCGTCGCCGATCCTCTCGCCCTCTCCGCGCGGTCGCTGCGCCCGCGCTCCGTCGAAGACCCCGCGCGCAAAGAGGCGCGGTTCCCCGCGGGGCCCAGGGCCGCGCGGCGGAGTCAAAAACAAGGCGGAGCGTGGCAGCGGAGGGCGCAAAATAATAGGCTGGCAACGCGCCCATTTAGGTTCACGACCAAAGAGTCGAACCGAAGGAAGAGGGTCGCGAGTCCTTCGCCAGGACGCTGCGATGGAGGCAGCGCGGCATGTTGCGCCAATGCAGGAACCGATACGTCAGCGGTAGATAGGGATATAACAGCGATACGAGCGTTCTTCACACGCACAAGGCGTCTCCAGAGCAGGGGTCGACCACGGTCGCGGCGCGCCAGGCAACCGACCCGCTCCACTTGAGAAGAACCCCTTGTTTTGAAATGCCTGCTTCAACCAGTGCGACTCGCTTTGCATATTGAAATTGGAACCTGCCACGTTCTGATAGAAAGGTAAATCCACCGTAGAAGAGAATTCCTCCTGCGCGTCTAGGGTCGACGGATCGATTGCTAGGTCGTTGAGCAACTCGCGGCAGCCCTCGCCCTGAGTCATCTGATATCGTTTGTCCTCTGATCGACGCGACTGCGCGAGATAGTGCCAGCCCCTTGCTCGATGCAAACCCCAAGTCCCATGAAGGAGCGGCGACCGCTTATGGCTCCATTCTGACACAGCTCTCAAGACCTCGCAGCGCAATCTGTCAGAGTCGTGAGACAAATTCATGGGGCCAATCCACTTCCACATCAAACCCAAGCAGTCGTGACGCACGGCGCGGTGCAAATGCGTCTGTTCACCCATTGCCCGTTCCATTTGATTCGGAATCTCTTGGATACCTCCGACAATTGCATCTCATGCCCCGCGCGCCAGGCGCCTGGCTGATGGCGTCGGCCTGGTCGGACATTAATTAGGGGGGCGTGATCGGCTCAGCGAAGGAACGTGGCAATGGTAGTCGTTCAAAACTTGCGTGTCAGTGTTTGAGAGAAAACGGCAATGGCGGCAATGATGGCGGTGATGACGGTGACGGCGATGGTGGCGGTGATGGTACGTAAGATGGTGACGATGATGGCGGTACATAACGGTGGTGATGCATTTGCTGATGGCGATGATGACGATGGCGGTGCGCCCCATGACGGCGATGATGGTGATGTGGGCGAGGATGGGGATGAACAGTACGAAAAGAAAACGCCATGAACTTTTCAAGACGACAACGCAGGCACAACGAACGAGGGCCCCTTGAACATGACCTGTCGGCGGATGCCGAGCGAGAGATGCGCGCTGTAGCGCTGGTCCTCTACAATATCAAAGTTCGTACCAAGCGCGCTGCTTGCGACCTTGCAGATTGGGCTGTGCCGGCAAAGCCGCTGTGATTGCTGAGTGAACCCTGTTTTCGCTGGTCGAATATCGGCCACGCAGCCGGGACATGACTTAACATAATGGGCTCTTCCCGGCGTCGGAACACATTGAAACGCTTTACGCTTTTACGCCAGCGTGCGCACAGCGCCATGGACTTTTCCACCACCTCGCATACATGCAACTTCATGCAGGCAAGTTCGTAGTGCGACGATTGAAATGCATGCATGCACGCAGGTTCGCGGTTGGGCCAAAATGGAACACACTTGGAACAAATGGCTCGTCATCGACCGTAGTCGTCAACGTCATCGTAATCGTCGTCGTCGTCCTCCTCCTCATCATCATGGTCATCATCATGACCATCATCATCGTCGTGATGATCACCACTACCATCACAATAACCATCGCCATCACCATCACCATCATCAACATCACCATCACCACCACCACCATCATCAGCATCATCACCATCACCATCACCATCGCCATCATCATCATCACCACCATCATCATCGTCATCCTCATCACCATCATCATCACCAGCATCACCAGCATCATTATCATCGGCACCATCATCATCACCAACATCACCATCACCATCATCAACATCCCCATCACAATCACCATCACCAACATCATCATCATCGTCATCAACGTCATCATCGGCATCATCATCACCATCATCATCATCGCAAACATCATCATACTCAGAAGAATCGTCACCGTCATTGTCAACATCATCGCCATCACCACCACTAACATCACCCGCATCGTCACCATGACCATCATCATCATCATCATCAACATCATCACCATGGAAGTCAACATCAGAATCACCAGCATGATCATCACCATCATGATCACCACCATCACCATCATTACCATTACTATCATCGTCGTCAACACCATCCCATTCGCCATCACCATCATCACCTTCATCATCGCGATCATCATAACCATCATTAGCACCACCATCACCGCCATCACCATAATCATCATCGTCATCATCATCATCTTCACCAGGTTCATCACAATCACCAGAATCATCATCATCATCATCGTCAGCGCCATCATCAATCACCATCATCGTCATCATCAGCATCAAATCTCCATCGTCACCATCATGATCATCGTCATCATCGTAATCACCATCATCATCACCACCACCACCATCATCATCACCATCGTGACCACCATCATCACAACCGTGACCATCAACATCACCTGAAACAGAATCGTCACCAGCACAATCACCATCATCATCACCACCATCATCATCATCAATATCACCGTCATCATCATCAGCATCACAATCATCATCACCATTACTGGCAGCATCATCAACATCATCCTCACCATCATCATCATCATCATCATCATCATCATCATCATCATCATCGTTAACGTCATGATCAGCGCCATCTTGAGCATCACACCATCATCCTCATCATCATTATCATCATCGTCATCCTGATCACCGTCATCGTCAGCATCATCATCACCACTACAATCTTGATCATCAGCATCAACATCATCATTCTAATCATCATGATCGTCATCACCACCATCACCATCACCATCATCATCATCCTCATAGTCAAAATGATCATCGTCATCAACATCACCAACAAAAATAGTAATCATAGCCTTCATCTTCATCGTCGCCGTCCTCCTTCATCATGACCATCATCATGATCCTGATCATGACCATCACCATCATCGTCACCATCACCACCATCATCATCACCATAACCATCATCATCACCATCATCATCATTATCACCATCATCATCACCGTCATTATCGTCGGCATCGTCAAAATCTTCATCATCACCATCACCATCATCAGCGTCATCATCGTCATCCTCATCCTCATCACCATCGCCATCATTATCAGCATCATCATCACAATCACCATCATCACCATCCTCATCATCATCACCACAATCATCATCACCACCATCACCATCACCATCATCATCATCATCACCATCGTCATCAGCATCATCACCATCATCATCATCACCATCACCATCGTCATCATCACCATCACCATCGTCATCATCATCATCATCATCATCATCACCATCACCATCACCATCATCGTCATCGCCAGCATCAGAGTTACAATCCCACAGAGGGTTGGAGGTGGACGAGAAGGACCGGCGAGGGGCGCCGAGGCTGGCGGCGGCGGCGCTGGCCAGGGAGCACAGCCAACCCACATGGTAAGGGTGCGCGAAAGTCAGCGGCGAGCGCGGGCGGAAAAGGTCCCGACCCATCATAATAATCATCATCACCATCATCATCATCATCATCATCGTCATCGTCATCGTCCTCGTCATCATCATCATCACCATCACCATCATCATCATCATCATCATCATCATCATCATCATCATCATCATCATCATCGTCGTCATCGTCATCGTCATCAACATCATCATCGTCATCGTCATCGTCATCATCACCATCGTCATCGTCAGCGTAATCGTCATCATCTTCATCTTCTTCATCATCAGCATCAGCATCATCGTTGCTATCATCATCGTCACCAGGATCATCATCATAGGCATCCTCAACAACATCATCATCAGCATCGTCATCACCCTCCTCGTCCTCATCCTCATCATCCTCATCCCCGGGGCCAGTCTCACGCCCCCTGGATGGCCCTCTTGGACCCGACGGGCCCCCAGGGCCCAAGATCAGGGGAAAACACTGGGATCGAAAAAACGTGTCGTCGAAGATCTTGGGTCGGCGGCAAGCGCGGGGGGGGGGGGAGTGAGAAGAGGCGGGCCTTCTCGGAAGGCTCGGAGGTGCCCCCGCCTTCCGAGGACGCGGAAAACCTCTCAGAGGGCGCGAGGGCTAAGAGAAGTCCCGCCACCTCCTCGTTTCCCCCCTCGTTCGCCGCCGAGGTAAAGATGCAGGGGCCTTGGAAGGCCATGTTGGCGTTTGCGAACGGGGCTGGCTGGCGAAAGTTGCCAGGGATGGACTGGAGGGGCAAGGGTGCATGGGTAACCTCGGAAAGCTGCTCATCCTTACTATGCGGGATGACTGTAACCTCAGGGTTCGAGGAAAGAATGAAAGGAGAAGGTCGACGACGTCGACGTACCTCGAGGATCCGTGAAGCAGTGCGGAATACGACCTCCGCCGCCTCCTCGAACTTCGAGGGGCCAGAGAGGAACCTCGAGGGTCGAGGAGGAGGGGTAGGAGGAGGTCTAACAGGGGATATGGCGATCCTTACCCACCGACTTTGCGGGGCTTCTGGGCCGAACTCGGGGACATACAACGGCGAGGCGCCCATCCTGCGCATAGGTGCGCCCGAACAGCCTCCAGGGGCCGCACCCCCGAGTTACCCCCGCTCCTCCGAGCGGTCTGACTCCTGCGGGGGAGGCTCGGGGATCAGAGGCGAGACATCGCCCGCCGCCTGCGATCAAGGGTCGAGGAGGTGAACGGGAGTCAACGGCGACGACGGCAACGACAACGACCACGACGGCGACTGTGGAGAGCAAAAGGTACGGATACCGCCACTACCCCGACCTCTTCCGGGGTGCGTTCTGACCAGAACTTCGAGGCGAACCCAGCGGTGGTGACGAGGGCCGCCCAGGAGGCCCAGGAGGCGAAGGGTAGAGGCATGGGCACCTGTTTCCTCCCCTGGCGGCGACGGCGACCACGACCACGACCACGACCACGACGACCACGACCACGACGACGACGACGACGACGACGACGACGGAGACGACGACGACGACGACGACGACGACGACGACGACGACGACGACGACGACGACGGAGACGGCGACGACGACGACGACGACGACGACGACGACGACGACGACGCAGGAGCCTCGCCCCCCAGCCGGCTGGCCAGGCGCAGCGCCGCGACCACCGTGGCGGGCGCCGTGAAGACCAGGCGGTGCGGCCCGCCCTGGCCGAAGGTACCCCTGCGCGGGGGGGGCGCCAACACCTCCTCCTCCTCCTCCTCCTCCTCCTCCTCCTCGTCTTTGTCCTCCTCCTCCTCCTCCTCGTCTTTCTTCTCCTCCTCCTCCTCCTCCTCCTGCTCCTCCTCCTCCTCCTCCTCCTCCTCCTCCTCCTCCTCCTCCTCCTCCTCGTGGCGTTGCACCGACCTCTGGCCATCGCTCGGACGTCCATTCCCTGTGTGTTTTTTTCGGTTTCGTGCGTGTCCAGGATGCTCTTCGGTGGTCCTTGCTGGAGGAAAAATGCGCACGTCCGAGCGATGCCAAGACCTTGCAGACGTGCTGCAGCGGATTCTTGCGTGGATTCCTCTCAGTGAAAACCCAGAATGGGCGAGCGAAAAACGAGGTGAGTTTAACGTGGATGTGTTGCAGTCTTCATTCCTGGTCCCCCCAAAAAATCCGCACGAGATTCGCCTCGAAATCGAGAACGAGATTCTCCAGGACAGTCTGTGGCCATCCCATTGTTTTCCGAGCGAAATCCGCTCTGGGATGTTGGCGCCATGGAACATGTGTCTGCGCCTCTCCTCTTTGGCCCCACGAGGCTCGAGGAGGCGGCGGACGTCGGACTCCGACCTCCCCCGTCGATCCTCGAGGTTGTCGTCGTCCTCCTGGGACGTCTGGACCTTCCTGCTCCTCATCCAAAATACGAACCCTCCCTCTATAGATGTTGAAATACCATGTCGTCTTCGGTGATCTGGTCACGACCCTGATTTTATGACGACGCAGGGTCTCGGGGTCCACTGGTCCTGGCCCAGAATTGGCGGGCACAGATCCCAAGCACGCCTGCGGTGGCGAACGCGACGATCCCCCAGACATCCGACAGTGTGATTTCGCCAAGGCGACGACACAGTCCCGACCCCTTCCCCTGGGGTGGTTCTTCGCCCCGGATCCGCTTTCCGTTGCCCTCGGGGCAGAAAGAGGCCGCTGGTGGTCGGGAATATGTTTGCTCAGCGTGCGGCGGCGGAGGCCCCAGCGACACGCTCGTGTCCTGCGAGCTGATAGAATGCCGCTTCGCTCCGACGGGCGGGACGCCGGGAGCTCGGGACGCTGGCGCACGGGGGCTGGGGCGTGGTTGGCGTGTCGCGCCGAAGCGTGGTGGGCCAGAACTGGCGGCGCGACACGCTGAGCAAAAGTTCCCGACCGTACAATCGGGCTGCTGAGGCGAGGAGCGCGAATTAGGCCCCTTTTGGGCGCCAGCGGCGCATGGGTGCACGAGGAGGGCTCGAGGAGCAACCACGGAAGGGCCTCGGGAGCCGCGAGCCCCCTTCCGGACTCAGAGTGCTCCTGATTTCAGCGTCTCGGCCGCAGCGTCGGATGTGGCCAGCCCGAAGTGTCGCGCGCGAGGATCTCGCATCCAGGATCGCCCAGGCCCAGAACGGTGCGGCGACTGGGCGGATGGTCGGCGGGCCATCCTGGCCTCATGGCGACGAGCATCTTGAAGACCTCATCCACGTCCGCGTGTCTCACCTTTAGTCCTCCTCCTCCTCCTCGTTTCCTCGCGGTGTCGCTCCTCATCCACACCCTCCGCCTCCTCTTCTTGGTCATGCTCGTGCTCCTGGTTCTCGTCGTCTTCGTAGTCGTCGTCCTCGCCATTCGTATCCTCCCCCTCCTCCTCCTCATCATCATCATCATCATCCTCATCATCAGCATCACCATCATGACTCCGACTGCTCTTTTCCAGACCACTGCCTGCGGTGAACGAGTGAGCATCTTCAAACCGAATATGCCACAGCTTTTTGTGGGTGGGAGGGTTCGGGTGAACCAAAAAGCGCTATAGAGCGGAGAACGGATGACGAGGTCGGGTCATAAGCGTGGGGCACAAATGTGACTCCGACTGCTCTTTTCCAGACCACTGCTTGCGGTGAACGAGCGAGCATCTCCAAGCCGAATCAGCCCTTATACAGAACACACGCATACAGCACTGGAATGGCGAATTTCATTCGACGAAATTATATAACCTGGTTCTTGCTGCAGGAAGCCCCCCCGAGGCCCTCAAGTCGGGGAAGAGAAGAGAAGGGGAAGAGGGAAAAGAGGAGAAGGCTGGCCACAGTTCGTGCACACGCAAGAGGCTGCGGGACGAGGCGATAGCCTTAGATAGCACGAGGCACAGCTTCTCGGGGTAAATCTGCTTTTGTCGTGTCAAGAATCCTCCTTTTCCTGTGGGCCCGTCCAACTGGTAGTGTGGTTTTCCCGAAAAGCTGCAAGTCCCCCTGCCACGGCATTTTGCTGCATCCAGAGAGGGACATTTGACGTTAAACAAGTTGAGACGGGTACGAGCTCTCCACGGCGTGCCGAACGCGCAATAGTCGATAATGTATGACGTGCATTCGGGTCGCTGCATCAAAGCTGGGCGTCGGTGGCCCAGCCACGCGTAGGACTGAGCTGGATTTTCCCCCCCGCAGGGTAGCCCTCGCTGGAGGCAAGTTTCTAGGATAACACCGGCACGATGTGCACGTACGTTGCCCTCAGAAACTGTCATCTGGTCATGTGAATCAGGTTTGGAAGGCCAAGAGGATATTCTGAACTGCGCAGCCGATGAGGAAGACGAGACCACTGCGGAGCCCGGCGGGCCATCGTAAACGACTGGCACGGAGCACCAGCCCACGTTCCTACTACAAGGCCAGAGCGGATCCAGCCGAGCAAAGTGTCGAAGACGTCAGTGTTTAACAGGTCGTGCGCAGGCCCATGGCAGATATCAATGCAAACGACAGCGATGTTGAGATCGGCAAGCGCTGAAGCCAGGCCCCCCGCCCCCGAGAACAGATCTAGGAAGATCCCCCGGCCGCGCGGCTGCGGCTGTGCGAGAGCCTGGCGCAGTGCACGACGAAGGGCGTGAGACCGCGGTCGACCAGCAACGAGATCTGCGTTCTCAGCGCTGGCGAAAGCCTGCCGGGCTGAAAGGAGACCCGCGCGTGCTTCTCGAAGAGCACGACGCTCCGCAAACTGCGCCCGTGGCCCCTCCGCGGCACCTCGACCAGAGAGCGCGCTCGACCGGGGCGATCGTGGCTGGCGTCCCCGCGCAGCAGCGCGTAGGGGCTGGCCTCGATGCAGGAGGCCCCCCCCTGCTTCACGGCCAGCGCGAAGGACCGGTACAACTGCCTCGAGCTGACGCGGAAGAGGGCCCCCCCCCTGCGCGCCCGCCCTGCAGCGCCAGCAGCATCGGGATGAGCGGCCGGTAGCAGCCCCAGTCGAGGAGCACGCTCAAGTCGAACTCCTGGGCCCGGGACGGTCGGTTCAACTCCCCCACGTGGATACGAAAGCCCCCGAACGCCCCCTGGCCCCGCGACGCAATAGGCGGCACCAGCTGTCGCACTGCGAGGCTGTAGAAACACATGTAGGTCTCGACCATGATGAGCGTCCACTCCACGAGGTTGAGGCGGAGCGGGCCCCACTGCGGGCCCAACAAGGTGGGCCGCGGTCTTCGCCTCAGAATATCGGCCAGCGGCTCCAGCACGTCGTAGAAGCCCGCCTGCGTCGACGGGCGGACGCGCACCTGCTGCAGACTGGCCAGCAGCGGGGCCCGCAGCCGCAGCCGCGCCCGCGTCGCCACTCGGAGGCGCTCCAGGCGGCCCGAGACCCGGCGCGCTGCCGGGCCAGAGCGGGCCGAGCGGACAGCCCGCCGCGGTCTACCAGAGCGGGTGGGCGGGCAGCCCCCAGGGCCGCTCGGCCCAGCGGGCCCGGCGCTCGCGGGGCCGCGGCCCGTCGGCGCGCCGACGGAGCGGCTGCTGGAGAAGCCCAGGCCCGCAGCGCCCACGTCGTCGGAGTCGGACGGGGCCGCAGGCTGCAACCGCGCCGATGGCAGGCAGCCGATATCGGGCGTGGACTGCCACCTTCGCTCGGCCCCCATGCCGAGGCTGGTGAACTCGGCTCGCCGCGTCCAGGGCGTTGAGCTCCGATGGGGCCCACCTGTCGTAAAGCTTGAGCCCGACGGCGAGGGCGATGGCCGAGGAGAGCCGGCACTGAAAGTTCATGGCCGGCGTAGACGACCTGCCCTTGGCGTGCGCAAGGATCGCCGACATATTATCACCCAAAAGAAGCACCCGAGAGTTGTGAAGGCTGCAATCACGAGCAACGTGACGTACTGTCCAGGTCCAGGACCGAGCCTCAAGGTGGACCTGGGACCCCGGGACCCCCCTCCAGCGGCCGGCATAGGCCACAGCCCAGCCGCGCTCGACCAGGTTAGCCGTGACCTCGGCAGAAGCCCGGGACCGACCCAGGCCCAGGATGTTGGCCTCCGAAGCCCCAGAGATCTCCAGCTCCTCCTGATGCTCGAGGGCACGGGACCGTGGCGCCTCCGAGACACTGCGGAGGCCACGAAAGCGGGCCCGTTCACGAACGCGACCCACGGCGGCGACCTCTCCCGGCTCCCAGTGCACCGACCCGACTCCAAAGCCCCAGCAGGAGGCGTCGTAGCCGAAGACCCGACTAGACCAGGGCCGACGCATCGACGCACGAGCCAGAGGAAGCAGAGCACGTATCCACCGAACTTCGCGATGTACAGACGGCCACAAAGGCTGGCGGCGGGTGTAACTCTCGTGGATGAAAACATAAACCTTTTCCATGAGGCACAAGAGCTCCGGGGAAAGCGAAAACAAAGCAGTGACGTGGCCCACGAAACGCTCGAGCTCCTGTCCCGTGATGCTCGGGCGAACCTCCAGGAGATAATCCGACGCTAACTTCAGCCTCCAGAACCGACTAGATTTAGGGCGCCACTCACCCGAGGAGCCCGCCAAAGTAAAACCTATGAAGTCATTGTCCCCCGCCCCCGAGTTCCCCAGGGTCGACGCGATCCCGAGGTCCGCGAGCCGAGACTGCATCCCCAGGACGTCCGAGGTAGCAACCGACTTACTCTTGGACAAGGAAACGAAGTTGTCGATATACAGTCCGCGCAGCGACCCAACGTCGCCCAAAGGTGGGCGCGGAACTTTATCTAGGAGCCACGGTGCCTCGGGGGAAACTCCATCAAGCTGGCACTGGTTAGCGGCCTGTGCAGGGGCCACGGCCCAATTCCAACCCATAGGCACCACGCGGGCCCGCAGGCGAGCCCAACCGCGTTTCCGAACCGCGTCCGGCAGAGAAGCGACGAGGGCCGAAGACAGGTGCGCAATAGGAAGGATCAGGAGACCGAGAAAAACACTTGTACTGCTCAGGGAGAGCGAACTGGCGATGGCAAACTTCGACGTCGCCTCCGTGCAGCACGGGAATGACATGAGGCTGGCATCGAGATGAGCAAGGGCCTCGCCGGAGAGCAAGACCACACCAGGGGGCTCGCGGAACCGAAGGTTGGGTACCCGAGTATCCCAAATCAGACGAAGGGCGCCTGATTTTTTCCGAACAAAAAACATGTCACTTTCTTCGAGCACGTCGTCGCTGACCTCCACAACGCCAGCGTCCCAGAGTTCGGAAGCGAACTCTCCAACAAGTTTAGGGTTGTCCCGCAAAACGGGATCAAGGAAAAGGCTGCCCTCAAAACTGCCACGACGGGCGGCAGCCTCATCCTCAGAAGGATTGAACGATCTTCAAGCGCGGACTGCAGGGCAGGCGGCAAGCGCTCACTGAGAGATACTCGCCCAGAAAGCCCCGCGGGAAGCGACGCGTTCCCCCGCTCGAAGTTCGCACGCGCACCGACGGCCATCGCATCGTCCGCGTAGCCGGGCCGCGAACCCTGGAGCGACTGCCACGCTCCCAGGGCGCTCCCGCAGTCAGGCGGGGGGGCCGCGACCGATTCATATTGTCGGGCAAGGTGCCGAACAGCCGAGACCTGAGCTGAAGTCAACGATGCAGGCGAGGTCGCAGGCGGCTGCGGAGCACCCAACTCGTTCAGAGCGCGGATGCCCTCGAACAGCCACCCCTCCTGAGCCCGCCGACGCCGAAGTCGCCGTCGCTGACCCTGGGACAAGCCCAGCCCGCTGGCACCCCCCGCACAGACCTCCGAGGCGGCTGCCAGGGAGATCGGCAGGATGTCGCGCTGCCTCATCTGCTACGAAGCTGAAAACGCCTCAGGGCGGCGCCGCCTGCCCGCCCTGAGCCCCGAACGAAAGCCCTCGAGGAGGCGGGGCACCCCCCCTCGCGGCGGCGCAAGGCAGGAGGAAGGCAGGCCGTCAGGCCTTCTCTTGCTCTTTGTTGGGACCCCTGGGCTTCTTCTTATGGTCATCCGCTGCAGGTCCCATCCCAACTCCCTTTGCCAGCGAAGCCTCCTCCCTCGACTGGCGGTGCTCCTTGAGCACGGCGGTCTGGGAGGCCAACTCCTCCGCCACGATATCCTCCAGCTCGGGCATGATGATGGCGTTGCTCCAAAGATTCTTGACACCAAAGAACAAAGAACGCTCATTCAGCCAGTCCCCGTTCGAGCCGCCGATGTCCGCCTCACGAGGTAGGTCCTTGTCGGCGCTCTCCCACATCTGACGCCGGCGGCTGACCAGCTCGTGCGTCGCCAGATTGCCGATCTGCACCTGGTCCACCGTCCTCGCAACCTCGATGAATGGTGACAGCAGCGGGCGCTCGTCCACGCCCACGTCGGTGGCTAGCGAGCCCATCACCGAACGCCACTCGTAGTGCTGCTGGAGGAAGCTGTGGTTCCCGTCGTGGATCCGCTCCGCCGTGAAGCAAGTCGACAGCGGGCCCTCGATCTCCCAGTCGTCCGCGAAACCGACAGGCTGCAGGTCCTGCAAGGCGCTCGCAAAGCTGGGCTGGGGGCGCCGCCGGCCATCCCGCTTGGTGGCCAGAATGTGGGAATCGTCACCTCCCGCAGCACCAGGCGCCACGAGCAGGGTGCCCTCGAGACCGCCGGACAGCACCGTGCCGCCCCGCCGCTGGAAGCGGCACTGGTCGTTGGCGCTGAACTCGACCGCCCCGAGAGCGACCGTGAAGGCGTCGCCCCGCTGCACGGTAACGTGGCCCTCCAGCTCAAACCACTTCTCCACCAGGGGAGCGGAGCCCTCCGCAGCGACGAACGCGCCTGGGCCTCCGCCTCCGGGAGCGGGGCCTGGCGCCACCGGAGCGGCGGGCCGAAGGCCCCGCGCGAGCGCCTCCCCTATCTTCATGTAGTATTGGCGGCTCGCGCCGGACTGGTAGTGATCGATCAGAAAGTGTGAACGCCCACGAAGAGCAACTGGCGACTGCACGTTGGCCAACACCTGCCGCAGCCCCTCGAAGATATCGAAGTCCCGCGAATCCGCGACCCACTGAGAGCCGCTGACGTAGCAGGGCAATGCACGCTCATGCCATCCCACTGCCGCCCCGCCCGCGCCCTGAAAGCAGCAGACGAGGACCCACTCGACGAGGCAGGCTGCCTTGAATCCCGCGGATGTCGCCATCCTCGCACGTGAATGTCAAGACGGTGTCGTCGACCGATGAAGAAGGACTCGAACTCGTGCGCCCCAGACTGCGGCCGAACAACACCCCGAACACAAAGGCCGTGAGTGAGCAGGTCGTCAGAAGCCCGAGCACGCGCAGAAGGCCGAACCCCTCAACGCTCTCGGTGTGGCAGTGGCAGTCACACTGGCAGACACACTGGCCCGCACGGCCGACCAACTCCGCCAAGAGGTGGCACTCCCCGCTGGCGGTGGCCACTGGGGGTGGTGCCTCGCAGACACACTCGACGGGTGCGGGCCACAGGAGAGTGCGGAGGAGAAACGCAAGCTCGCGAAGCACTGAGAAGCTGAGGAGCAGAGCTTCCATAAACTTCCTGTCCTGAACCAAAAAGCGCTATAGAGCGGAGAACGGATGACGAGGTCGGGTCAGAACCGTGGGGCACAAATATCATCATCCTCATCCTCATCCCGATCCTCATCCTCATCCTCATCATCATCCTCATCCTCCTCATCATCGTCATCATCATCAGCATCAGCATCAGCATCATCATCAGCATCATCACCACCACCACCATCACCATCACCACCATCATCATCATCATCATCATCATCATCATCATCATCATCATCATCATCATCATCATCATCATCATCATCATCATTATCATCATCATCACCATCATCAACATCACCATCATCAGCATCATCATGATCAGCATCATCAGCATCATCATCAGCATAATCAGCATCATCAGTACCATCTGCAATCATCATCACCATCGTCATCATCATCATAGATGACATCAGCACCACCAGCATCATCAGCATAATCATCATCATCTTCATCAACATCAACATCATCAACATCATCATCATCATCATCATCATCATCACCGTCCTCCTCCTCCTCCTCATCATTCACTACCTCCTTTTCGTTCTGAGTCGCCGACGAAACGCCCCAAGGCGCACGCATATGCCCAAGAGGCTGGGAGGAGCCCGCTCGGTGTCGCCTGGACAAATCCAAGGCCGCGTGTCCTGACACCCTGATCGTGACACTGCCGCGTGCACCCCTCCTCCTCCTCCTCCTCATCATCACCATCATCATCATCATCATCATCATCATCATCATCATCATCATCATCATCATCATCACCACCACCACCACCACCACCACCACCACCACCACCATCACCACCACCACCATCATCATCATCATCATCATCATCATCATCATCATCATCAGCATCATCATCATCATCATCATCATCATCATCATCATCATCATCATCATCATCCTCGCTCGTCTCCCCTTATGCCCGTTTTTCCCTCCTCTTCCTCCCCACTCTTCTCCCCTGGTCCCCTTTGAGCAGTCCTTCTCCTCCTCGTCCTCCTCCGATTCCCCTTCGTCGTCCTCCTCCTCCACCTCCACCTCAACCTCCACCTCCTCCTCCTCCACCTCCACCTCCACCTCTTCCTCCTCCTCCTCCTCCTCCTCCTCCTCCTCCTCCTCCTCCTCCTCCTCCTCTCCTCCTCCTCCTCCTCCTCCTCTTCCTCCTCCTCCTCCTACTCCTCCTACCCCCAAAGATGGTCCCAGGAGGTCGAGCATGGTCAGAAGGTCTTCCTCCTCCCATCCCCGCCGCATAGCTTCCCAGTGGAGGGGGCTGCAGCGGAGGGGCCCGCGCACGGGCCAAGGAGTGACGAGGACGATGCCGTGGCCATCGGAGACTACGGCATCGGGTTGGGTCGGGTCGACCACCCGTTTGCCTTCCCAGGTTTCGCATCGAGGTTTGGCACGAGCAAGCTCAACTTTTGCCTTCCCCCCTCAGACTGTGACAGTCCTCCTCCTCCTCCTCCTCCTCCTGCTCCTCCTCCTCCTCCTGCTCCTCCTCTTCCTCCTGCTCCTCCTCCTTCTCCTTCTCCTTCTCCGTCTCCTCCTCCTCCTCCTCCTCCTCCTTCTCCTCCTCCTCCTCCTCGTCAACCACCACCTCCTCCTCCTCCTCCTCTCCTCCTCCTCCTCCTCCTCCTCCTCCTCCGTCTCTCCTCCTCCGTCTCCTCCTCCTCCTCCTCCTCCTCCGCCGTCTCCTCCCCGTCTCCTCATCCTCATCCTCCTCCTCCTCCTCCTCCTCCTCCTCCTCCTCCTCCTCCTCCTCCTCCTCCTCCTCCCCCTCCTCATCCTCCTTCTCCTCCTCCTCACCACCACCACAAGTTTCCTGCTTCTTCACCTGCCCGTCATGAATCCTGTCTGGGATCTCTGCCTCCTGCTTCCCCCTCTCCCCTGCTTCTGCACCCCCCGCCTTCCCCTGCAAGGGGAAACAGAACGGACGGGAAGAGAACGGAGGCAAGAAGGGAAAATAGAACGAAGGCAAGATAAATGTGGACGGGAGGAAGGGCACGGGAGAGGGGAGGATGGGGGAGGAAAGGAAGAGGAGGAGGAGGAGGAGGAGGCGGATGCGAGGCGAAAAAGAAGGTGAAGGAGAAGCTGAGGAAACGGGGAACGGTGGTGAGGAGTGGAGGGCAGTCAGAGGTGAGGGGTGGAAGGGCCATGGTTGCAGGAGAGGTTGGAGAGGATGTGGGCGGCCCTGAGAAACCTCTAGTGCCTCCGGAAGTCTCCGCGAAAGGGTCCGGAAGTCCTCCCAGGCCTCCGCAGAGGCCCTACGTGAGCCAAAGACGTCAGTACCAGTCCAGATCCCTCCGATGCTAGGAGGGCGTGTTCAGGAGTGCCCGATCGAGGGGCTCGGCCCTGGGCAGCGACCTGGTGCACCAGGCGCGCTACCAGGACCTGCTCCGCCGCGAACGCGTCGGGGTCGTGCTCCAGGTGCTGCATGTCGCCAGGTCGGGAAGGAGCAGCATCGTTGTCCTCGCCGCCCCGGTCGCGTATCAGCCTGGCTTAGAGGAGCAAAAAACGGCATACTGTCGGAGCGTTGACCTAAGGAACCCTAAGTAAGGAACGAGGCCCCTTGTCTTCCAAAAGTTCAGTTTCGATTTCCCATAGAGAACCAAAGGAAAACACAAGGCAAACTGCGAAACAATTAAGGAACACAGAGCCCCTCCCCAACGCAAAGGGTTCCTTCTTCAGCGCCCCGACTGTAAGCAGAAACCTTCGGCGCGCGGAGTGCCAAAAGTTTACGTTCATGGCGCTTTGCCCTCTTTGACGTCTGGAGGCTCTGTGATCTGGAAGTCGGAGTTGTTCGCGGGAAGACTGGCCCCACGTCAGGGCGATGAGGGGCAACAGTAGGGAGGGACTGGCATAGGGGGGATGCATCGACCTGGAATCGGCGATACATCGCCGATAGACCGGCGATGGGCCCCCGATTCGGGCGAAGAGAACTATGCACATGCACTGATCCAGGCAAGGCCCATCCTTGACCCAGGATCGGTGCATATGCCTTCCTGGCCAAGGCAGGAGGGCGTATGCACCGATCCTGGGCTCAGGATGGGTCTGGCCAGAATCGGTGCATGTGCATAGTTCTCATTCCTCTACCGATAGCGGCTCCGCACGCTGCTGAGCGGGGTGGGGCTATCAAACCCCTATCGGCGATCTATGGGCGATTCGGGGTCGACGCGCCCCCCCCTGCAATCGGAGCGTTGGCCCAAGGAACCCTGAAGAAGGAATGAGGCCCCTTCTTAGAGGAAAAAAAACTATGCACATGCACCGATTCTGGCCAGGCCCATCCTGAGCCCAGGATCGGTGCATACGCCCTCCTACCTTGGCCAGGAAGGCATATGCACCGATCCTGGGTCAAGGATGGGCCTTGCCAGGATCGGTGCATGTGCATAGTTCTCTTCGCCCGATAAAGAAGGAATGAGGCCCCTTCTATCCACAAGTTGAACTCCGATTTCCCATCGAAAACCAAAGGAAAACCCACGGCAAACTGCGAAGCAATCAAGGAACACGGAGCCCCTCCCCAACGAAAAGGGTTCCTTCTTCATGGCCCCGACTGTATTCGGGCGTTGGTAGAACTGGGTTTAGTAGGACCTGGTTTAGCGATGTGTACTGGGGACGCCCCTCAGCCCCGTTCCACTAACCGGAACTATCGTCACCCGAAAAAACACGAGCTACGGCAAACCCGGTTGAATGATTCTGGCCAAAGTAGGGGCTCCGAGGCCCTACCACTAACCGGATCACCTTACCTTGGGTCCTGGCTATATCCGATGCATGCCTATCCCCCCCCATATCGTTGCCCCTGACCGCGCCAGGGTGGACCTCCGTGCTGCGCGGCCTGCCGGTGGCTTCACACCAGCTGCGGCAGCAGGGGCCCGCGTGCTCGGGCCTGTCCCCCCCCCCCGCCCTGCGGGCGCTGCGGACCACGGGTCACTCCGGCGAGGGGCCGCTCTTACAGTCGGGACGTTGACCTAAGGAACCCTAAATAAGGAACGAGGCCCCTTTTATCCATAAACTAAACACTTCGGCTTCCCATAGAAAGCCCAAGGAAAACCTTGGGCAAGCTGTGAAACAATCAAGTAACACCGAGCCCCTCCCCAACGAAAACGGTTCCTTCCTCAGCGCCCCGACTGTACGGTCGACCCGTACGGTGGGGCCATTGGATAGGGAACCCTTAGGTAAGGAATCCAAGGTCTGGAAGCTTGTGGAACATTACTTGAGGCTTGGCCACGGAACGGATATCACCGCTGCCCTCATCGGACAAAGAATTCTCCAGGGTCTGAAGCCTCCTGGACGCATTCCTTAAGGAACGCCCCCACCGCATCACAAGGACGCACGACAAGGATGCAAGGGCCTTGGAAGAAGACCGCGCCGACACTTCGCGGGCGGGGCTCGGCCAGCAGAAGCGGCCAAGGGTGGACCGAGGAGGCATTAATGCAAGGGTACCCTTGGGAAGATTGCCCATCCTTACAGTCGGCGCCCGAGGGGATCAGAAGACGTCCGAGGGCAGCTGCTGGAGCGCACCCAGGAGCTGACGAAAACTCCAGCGAGGGGTCAGTCTTACTTCTGACGTGTGGCCGATGCGAGCCTTGGGCGCTCAAGTCCCCAAAGCTCCTGGAGAGCACGTTTCTGTTTGCGGCGATAGCGGGCGCTATGGGGGGTGGAGGATGGGGGGGCGGAGCGGGGGAAGCATAACGCAACGACCCCCCCCCGCCCGCCGTGTGGGTCCAGCAACGCAGGCTGTGGTGCTGGACGCACTGCGGCAGACTGTGTGTGGGGGGGGGAGCGGTACGTTATTAGAGGCCTCCCAGATGGGGTCGGAGCAGATGGGGTCGGAGGATCGCGCCGCATCGGCGATGCATCGGCGATGCATCGACGATGCACCAGCGATGTATCGGCGACGTCGGCGATGCATTGGCGACGTCTCCGTTAAGAAAATCGGGCTCCGCATCGAGCCGCACCGGCGATGCGGCACGATCCTCAGACCCAATCTACTCCGACCCCATCTAGGAGGCCTAGGGTTATGGGGGGAGAGGGGGGGGCATATGAAGGAGCCCAAGGACACACAAATAAATACACACAAATAAAAGGATTCCACATATTTGCCAATATTTTCTGGGTGTTTGTCTTCCCGCTGAATTTCCATATTTTCCCGTATTTTCTTGGGAATCGACGATCAATTGTGTTTTTTCCCCTCCTGAGCATAGCGCGCAATGTGGCCCAGAGGGTGACAAAACCACTGTGCTGACGCCACGGCTCTGCCGCATCTCGGGCCCCTCGCCCCCGGCGGCTCTCAGCCCCTGGCCCTGGGGCCAGCTTGCACCCTAGACGTGCTTGTTCCAGAGAGCGAGGAGGATGGGGGAGGGGGGCGAGGAGGGGAGGAGGAGGAGGCAGGAGGAGGAGAAGGAGAAGGCGGACGAGGAGGAGGAGGAGGAAGAGAAGGAGGAGGAGGAGGAGGAGGAGGAGGAGGAGGAGGACGCGGAGGAGGAGGGGGGGGGGGGGGAGAGGAGGAGGAGGAGGAGGAGGAGGAGGAGGAGAGGAGGAGGAAGACGCGGAGGAGGAGGAGGAGGGGGGAGGGGGATAAGGAGGAGGAGCAGGAGGAGGAGGACGCGGAGGAGGAGGAGGAGGAAGAAAAGGAGGAGGAGAAAGAGGAGGAGGAGGAGGAGGAGGAGGAGGAGGAGGAGGAGGAGGAGGAGGAGGAGGAGAGGAAGAGGAGGAGGAGGAGGAAGAAGAGGAGGAGGAAGAAAAGGAGGAGGAGGAGGAGAAGGAGGAGGAGGAAGAGAGGAAGAGGAGGAGGAGGAGGAGGAGGAAGAGGAGGAGGGGGCGGACTTGTCTAGAAAACGGCGGCCCTCCCCTCCCGGGCTTCGCCACCCCTGGGCCTCCTGGAGGCTTCTCGTCGCCACGGCTGGATATCCGCCTCGAAAAATGTAATTCATGATGGCCCAGAAAGGTCCAGGGGCCGATTTTGAGGGGAGTCGGGCCAGGCGGGAAAGCCGCCCTTGTCTCAACTGGCCTTCTTCCCTCGAATGTAGGACGAGGATGCTGTCATAATGCGACTGGCTCGGGATGCGCTCCAGGATTTCTGGGGTATCATGGTCCTCCGTCGTGGAGCGCGCGCGGGGCGACGGGAAGCCCTGGAAATCTTGGAACGCATCATCACGGTGACTTCTGCCTCATCCGACCGTGGCCTGAAGCGGATGCCTAGAGGCCCAGACTTGGCATAGAAGCCACGGGGGATGGTCGAAGACGACGACGGCGCGGCAGCGATTACCACAACGACGGCGAGGATAGATCGCCTGTCGCAGAGCGCGAGGAGACGCTGCACGGTCGGGCGGTCCACCAGCGGGACGTCCCCGTGGAGCACGGCGGTGATCATCTTCAGCGCCGCCTCGCGCTGGCCTGGTTCGAGGGTATTATTACCATCATCTTGTTGGAGGATCGAGGATGAGGAGGATGCTCGAGGCCTCCGATCCGCCTCTCGCCCTTCCCCGTCCATCCTCACACCCCGGACCTTCCTCTCTCCTCCTCATTTCTCTTTCTCCCCTAACCCCTCCCTCTCCTCCCCTTCTTCCTCCCTCCTCCGCCTCCTCATACCCCTCCCTTTCACTCCGACGTTTGACGATCAAGACTCGGGAGGATTTTCGAAGATGCTCGAGAATAGAGGAGGAGGGTGGAGTTCAGGAGGGGGGGAGGAGGAAGAGAAAGAAATCCGAGGGTAGAGATTTTGGGACGTCTCCCGGGCCTCCAGGGGATCCCCCGCGGCCACGGCCTGGATCCGCCTCGAACATCGGGCCCAAGGGCCTGACGAAGGAAAGAGAACCCAATCTCCGGCGTTGCGAACACATGGGAGCGGGCAAATTGTCCATTAAGCGAGGGCACCTGGAGGCCCGTCTCGTGCCTCGACGCTGTGAAGCAAACGTCCTGATACACAAAAAAACGCCCCTGCGAAGGCAGCGACCACTCCAAGGGCCTGCGCCACGCAAAAATCGTGACGCTGGAAAGCCAGGAAGCGGGCACAACCCTCCATGTTTGGGCCTCCTGTGGGGCCACAGCGTCAGCTTCGGGACCTTCCTGGGGGGCCAAGGCGCCAAGGCTGAGTTCTTCTCGGAACTCTGATCAGAACGCGCTTCGGGAAAGAGGCAGATTCTGAGGGGGAGCCCAAGCCTGGGGTCGATTTCTTGAGTTCCCGCTGCCTCTGCCTCTGATTTTCCACCTCCAAAACAAGGAACCGCCACAGGCGGTGGTGAGCACCTCGGGCGGTGGTGAGCTGAGACGCCCCAGGCGACACCAACATCGAAGATGGACTCTGCCGATACGGTGGGGGCATTGGACAAGGAACCCTTCGATAAGGATTCCAGGGTCTGGAAGCTGGTGGATCTCCCATCGTGGATCGGCCATGGATATCACCGCCGCCCTCATCAAGTAAGGAACTCTCCAGGGTCTGCAGCCTACTGGGCACACTCCTTAACGAACGCCCCCACCGTAGTGACACCGAAACCAACCGTCACCGATGGGCTCAACGCAGCCTAGCATGACAAGGAGGCGCGGCAACCGACCGAACCGAACCCACCGAATGCAGCCGACTACGACGCAGCCGAACAGGACCTGGAGCAACGACAACCTGCTCAGGCATAGCATTTCGAGAGTCCACGCGGACTTCTTGGATCGGCGCGGACTTCTTGGATCGGCGCTGGACCCCAAGCCCTGGCGCGCGGAGCGCGCCAGGGGCGGGGCCGGAGGCGTCGCCACGAGGGCCCAGCGAAGATCCAAGAAATCCGCGCGGACCGTCGAAAGTTGATGTTCCTGCTTGTTTTTGGTTTTCGACGACAGACCCGCGGACGCCCTGGGCAATCGCTGGAGGCCTCCTAAGAAAGGGTCGGAGTGGGCAGGGTCGGAGGATCGCGCCGCATCGCCGATACATCGGCGATGCATCAACGATGCAACGATGCATGGTGGACGTGGTCGATGCATCGGCGACGTCGACGTGAAGCAAATCGAGCTCCGCATCGAGCCGCATCGGCGACGCATCGGCGATGCGGCGCGATCCCCCGACCCCATCTATTTCGACCCCATCTAGCAGGCCTAGAATCGCTGGTGGCGTCCAAGAAGGGAGGGCGCAAATCATGGACGGCGGCATGTGCGCGGCCCCGGGGGGGAGGCTGGGGACGCAATGGCATTAGAAGAGGCGCCATGAAATCTGGGGAGATCTCATGGCCCCCGCCATGATCTCCTCTCCCCTGGTCATCACCTCCCTCTTTGTCGCCCCCGAAATTGGACAAGCGCGTTCCACGAGTCGCAGAGTAGCTGCTCGCAAACGGCCTGGATCCGCCGCAGGGGGACTCACGATACACGACACCGAGGAACACATTTTGTTGCTCGGACGCTTGCGAATATAGGCACTCCGCGAAACGTGGAACTCGCCCGGTGCGAGGTCGCTTTCCCTTCCCCGGCCGGCCAGCGCGGTCCAGCCGGGCCATGAGCGCGGCGTGGTGGGGCATCGCCAGGACGGCCGGGGTCAGGCTCTCCTGAGCAGGGCGGCCCCCGGGGGGCAGGCCGGGCGCGCTCGGAACTTTTTTGACTCGCGGGCCGAGAGCGCACCCCCTTCCGGTCGAAGCTAAGCGGGCTGCGCACAGCTTTAAGTAACAAAGAGGGGGGGCAGAAGGAGGGGCCTCACGTCACTCGCGCTCGGAACACGAGGGGGAGCAGGAGGAGGAACACCGTGCCTCCCCCCACCCAGCCCTTCCCAGTCGTGTCCGCCGGCAGGTCGCGAGGGGAGAGGGGGAGGGGGGAGGAGCCTGGCGGCAACTACTCGAGGGACTTCGTGGGCGAGGTCACGCCAGATGAAGCCAGCTTCGGTCCCACGTCAGGCCAGATTATTCAGTAGACGGGGCCAGATCAGGCCAGGTCGCGCTAGATATTCCAATCGAGGGAAGGCCAGGGTCGATGCTGAAATTCACCTCGCAAGAACAACAACCTAGAAGGGGGAGACCCTAATTAACCTCTGGGCACAGACCCCTGGGCGTCGCAAAACAAATAATCGCTCCAGCAGTTTTTCGCCGCCTGCTTCGTCCAAAGCGTCGAAGGGTCTTAGGGGCCTACGCTGCGATACAATCGGACTTCTGGAGAAAGGAAGAAGGGATGTGCTGCCCTCTTGGTGGAGACCGAAAGAAGGACCGAGGAAGGGAGGATGTGTTTCTAAGCAGGAGGGAGGAGCAGGAGGAGGAGGAGGAAAAGGAAAAGGAGGCGGAGGAGCAAGATTATGGCCCACTCCCCAGACATTCGACGTTGTGATTCTTTCAGTAGGAGGGTCCCCGAGCTCACAAGCCCTTCACGGGGAGCGGCTTTCGTCCTGGATGGTCAGTTGATGGTCGTAAGAAGCCCCCGAAAGGCTTCCGGAGAGACCCCGACAGGCATCCAAGATGCCTCTGGACCACAATTCAGGCACGGTGGCGGGAAAGGCCGAAAGCCACTAGATCCGCCGCCCCCTGCTTGCAGGGGTGCACGGCGTGCTGGATGAGCTGTCAGGTTTTGGTTTTGGTTCTTTTTCCAAAAGAACTCCCCAGTGGGCTCCGGCAGAACCCGCCGGCCACCCGGAAAATCCCCAAACGTGCTCAACGACCCGAAAAAATCCTCCAAAAAACGGCCGTTTCGCTCGGGACATCCTCAACAAATCGCGAAGATGGCCCAAGATGGCCTCCAAGTCCGCCCGAGATGGTCCAAGACGGCCTCCAAAACGGCCCAAGAGAGTCCAAGACGGCCCAAGACGGCCCAAGAGGCCCCCCAGAGGCCTCCCAGACGGCCCAAGAGGCCTCCAAGAGGTCCTCCAGGAGAGTCCGAAGAGGCCAAAATCATTGATTTTCCATTGGTTTTTGAAGGATTTTGGCATTTGCGCCTTTTCGGCTCTCCGACGGCTCAAGACGGCCCAAGAAGCCCCCAAGATCGCCCAAGAGGCCCCCAAGAGAGCCCCCTGATGGCCCAAGTGGCCTCCAAGATGGCCCCTAGAGGGCCCCAAGACGGCCCAAGAGGCCTCCAACACGCCCAAGATGGCCTCCAAGACGCCCAAGATGGCCTCCAAGACGGCCCTGGAGCGCCCCAAGAGGGTCCCCCGTTGGCCCAGAAAGGCCCCCAAAACGGCTCCCGACGGCGTCAGACGTGCCAGGAACCCACCAAGATGGCCGAAGTTGGCTCGAAGCTGGCCCAAATCGGCCCATAGAGGCCCCCCAAACGGCTTCCGACGGCTTCAGACGTGCCAGGAACCCACCAAGATGGCCGAAGTTGGCTCGAAGCTGGCCCGAGACGGCCCAAAAAGCCCCAAAGATCGCCCAAAGCTTGCCCAAGAGGCCTCCAAGACGGCCAAGATGACCTTCAAGATGCCCACGTGTTCCCCGAAGGCTTTCCAAACCGATTCGGGGAACACGTGGTCCGATAGCTTGGCAGGTCTGGCCTCAACGTTCGGCCACATAGGCGCTTCCAAAAAGGCAGGGGGCGGCGGTGATTCGCCGTAGGCGTCTTCGATCCGCCGCCCCCTTTTGCTTCAGCAAAGGGTGCCTGGCGTGCCAGACCCTATCGGTTTTAGTTTTGGCTCTTTTTCCCAACCCTCCTTGTGTTGGGTACTCGTTTTGAATAAAGCACTGTGGTATCCACTTCCCGCCCTCTCCTCCTCCTCTCCTGTGTTCGCGGTGCCCTGCAGGGCTGCGATCTGCGCAACTGTCGCCACTTTCGTGGGCTCCTGGCTGTCCCGTGCGGGGCTGCGATCTGCGCAACTGTCGCCACTTTCGTGGGTTCCTGGGAGGCCCAGCGGAGGTACGTCATACGCAAATCACTTTGAGGCCCCCCTGTCCCCTGCGGGGCTGCGATCTGTGCAACTGTCGCCACTTTCGTGGGTTCCTGGGAGGCCCAGCGGAGGTACGTCATGCGCAAATGACTTTGAAGCCTCCCTATCCCCTGCGGGGCTGCTTTCTGCGCAACTGTCGCCACTTTCGTGGGCCCCTGGGAGGCCCAGCGGAGTTACGTCATACGCAAATCACTTTGAGGCCCCCCTGTCCCCTGCGGGGCTGCGATCTGCGCAACTGTCGCCACTTTCGTGGGTTCCTGGGCGCACCTGGCGCGCACCTGGCGCACCTGACGCACACGTGGCGCACCTGGCGCACCTGTCGCACCTGTCGCACCTGGCGCACCTGGCGCGCTGGGCGCACCTGACGCACCTGCCGCACGTGGCGCACCTGGCGCACGTGGCGCGCCTGGCGCGCCTGGTGCAACTGTCGCACCTGGCGCACCTGGCGCACCAGGCGCACCTGCCGCACCTGGCGCGCACCTGGCGCGCACCTGGCGCGCTGGGCCTACCTGACGCACCTGCCGCACCTGGCGCACCTGGCGCGCCTGGTGCGCCTGATGCAACTGGCGCACCTGGCGCACCTTGCGCGCACCTGGCGCACACTTGGCACACCTGGTGCGTCTGGCGCACCTGGCGCGCTGGGCGCACCTGGCGCGCCTGCCACACCTAGCGCAGACCTGGCGCACCTGGCGCGCCTGTCGCACCTGGCGCACCTAGCGCACCTGGCGCACCTGTCGCACCTGGCGCACATGGCGCACCTGGCTCACTTGGCGCGCCTGGCGCAACTGGCGCACCTGGCACACCTGGCGCGACTGGCGCACCTGGCGCACCTGACGCGCACCTGGCGCACACGTGGCGCGCACCTGGCGCAACTGGCGCACCTGGCGCGCGCCTGGCGCGCACCTGGCGCGCACCTGACGCGCTTGGGGCACCTGGCGCACCTGGCGCGCACCTGGTGCACCTGGCGCGCTGGGCGCACCTGACGCACCTGGCACACCTGGCGCACCTGGCGCACCTAGCGCACCTGGCGCACCTGGCGCACCTGGCGCGCCTCCCGCAATGGGCGCACCTGGCGCACCTGGCGCGCCTGGCGCGCACCTGGCGCACACCTGGCGCACCTGGCGCACCTTGCGCATCTGGCGCACCTGGCGCACCTGGCACACCTGGCGCACCTGGCGCACCTGGCGCACCTGGCGCACCTGGCGCACCTGGCGCGCTAGGCGCACCTGGCGCACACCTGGCGCACACCTGGCGCACCTGGCTCACTTGGCGCGCCTGGCGCACCTGGCGCACTGGCGCGCCTGGCGCGCCTGGCGCACCTGGCGCACCTGGCGCACCTGGCGCGCCTGGCGCACCTGACGCACACCTGGCGCATCTGGCGCACCTGGCGCACCTGGCGCGCTGGGCGCACCTGGCGCACCTGGCACACCGGGCGCACACCTGGCGCACACCTGGCGCACACTTGGCGCACACTTGGCGCACCTGGCGCATCTGGCGCACCTGGCGCACCTGGCGCATCTCGTGCACGTGGCGCACCTGGCGCGCTGGGCGCATCTAGCGCAGACCTGGCGCACCTGGCGCACCTGTCGCACCTGGCGCACATGGCGCACCTGGCGCACTTGGCGCACCTGGCGCAACTGGCGCACCTGGCACACCTGGGGCAACTGGCGCACCTGGCGCGCACCTGGCGCACACCTGGCTCACTTGGCGCGCCTGGCGCACCTGGCGCACCTGGCGCGCCTGGCGCGCCTGGCGCATCTGGCGCACCTGGCGCGCTAGGCGCACCTGGCGCGCACCTGGTGCACCTGGCGCGCTGGGCGCACCTGACGCACCTGGCACACCTGGCGCACCTGGCGCACCTGGCGCGCCTGGCGCGCATGGCGCAACTGGCGCGCCTGGCGCAACTGGCGCACTTGGCGCTGGCGCACAACTGGCGCACCCTGCGCATCTGGCGCATGTGGCGCACCTGGCACACCTGGCGCACCTGGCGCACCTGGCGCACCTGGCGCGCTAGGCGCACCTGGCGCACACCTGGCGCACACCTGGCGCACACCTGGCGCACCTGGCGCGCCTGGCGCATCTGGCGCACCTGGCGCACCTGGCGCGCCTGGCGCGCCTGGCGCACCTGGCGCACCTGGCGCACCTGGCGCACCTGGCGCGCCTGGCGCACCTGGGTACCTGGCGCAGCTGGCGCACCTGGCGCACCTGGCGCGGTGGGCGCACATGGCGCACCTGGCTCACCGGGCGCACACCTGGCGCACACCTGGCGCACACTTGGTGCACCTGGCGCGCCTGGCGCATCTGGCGCGCCTGGCGCGCCTGGCGCACGTGGCGCACGTGGTGCACCTGGCGCACCTGGCGCACCTGGCGCACCTGGCGCACCTGGCGCACCTGGCGCACCTGGCGCGCCTGGCGCGCTTGGCTCACCTGGCGCGCATGGGCTTCTGGGAGGCTCAGCAGAGGTACGTCCTGCGCAGATCACCACTATACCATGACGCCGACATGTCATTCGGTATTGAATGGTCCTGAATGCACTTGTCACTTGTGTAGAAAGGGTTGGGTACGTTGCAGGATAATTCCAAAAGAACTCTCCCAATGGGTTTCGGTCCGACCCGTCGGGGTTCCGGGATTTTTCCACGGACCTCACTTCCCTAATTTTCTGCCCCAGACGGCTCCAAGATGGCCTCCAAGATGGCCAAGATGGCCCAAGATGGCCTCCAATATGGTCCAAGATCGCCTCCAAGTCCGCCCAAGATAATCCAAGGCGGCCTCCAAGACGGCCCAAGAGAGTCCAAGAGGGCCCAAGACGGCCCAAGAGGCCCCCCAGAGGCCTCCCAGACGGCCCAAGAGCCCTCCAACAGCTCCTCCAGGAGGACCCGAATAGGCCCAAATCATTGACTGTCCTTAGGTTTTTTCAAAGATTTTGGAATTTGCTTCTTCTCGGCATTCCGACGGCTCCAGACGGCCCAAGAGGCCCCCAAGATCGCCCAAGAGGCCCCCAAGAGGGCCCCATGACGGCCCAAGTGGCCTCCAAGATGGCCCCAAGAGGGCCCCAAGACGGCCCAAGAGGCCTCCAACATGCCCAAGATGGCCTCCAAGACGCCCAAGATGGCCTCCAAGACGGCCCCGAAGCGCCCTAAGAGGGTCCCCTGTTGGCCCAGAAAGGCCCCCCAGACGGCTCCCGACGGCGTCAGACGTGCCAGGAACCCACCAAGATGGCCGAAGTTGTGTCAAAAGGGCCCAAGAGGCCCCCAAGAGGGCCTCCAGGAAGGCCAGAAGAGGCCAAAAACATAGATTGCCCTGAAATGTTGGACGGATTTTGACATGTCTGGTAGGGCTCCATTCCCAACATTTTGAGCAAGAGAATCTGTCTCGAAGAACGCGGCGCGGCAGGCGAAGCTCGGCCGGCAGCGGAAGCAGCCGGAGGCGTGGCCACATGGCGGTCTGTGCTTAGCAGGACGGCCACCACAAAATTGCTTCGAGGCTGAAGGACAGTGAGAAGCGCACTATGATGGCGGAGGGCAGGCCACGGGTGCACTTGAGAAAGATCAAAAGCTATGGAGCGGCCCAGACAATCACGTGCAAGCGCTCCTATGTCTGGTAGGGCTCCATTCACAACATTCTGAGCAAGAGAATCTGTCTCGAAGAACGCGGCGCGGGAGGCGAAGCTCGGCCGGCAACGGAAGCAGCCGGAGGCGTGGCCACATGGCGGTCTGTGCTTAGCAGGACGGCCACCACAACATCCCAAATCACTTCCCGAAGCAAGAAGGTGTTCTCTGATAACTAGCAGCAATGAGAGCGGCGGCGAGGTCGCGGCACAAGCCTACAAGATAAGGTTCGGCCACCTTTGTCCACGGGACGCCTCTGCTGGGGTGTGGGCCGCTCAACTCGATGCGTGGGCGGCCACTATAAAACCAACATCCTTTTCCACAGCAGAGTCGGTTGTGCAGGGGCCCTAGACACTCATCGCCTACGTTCCCGAACAGAAAATGGGCCCTCTTGCGCCATCGCGTCCCGTAGCTGCAGAAATCCAGTGAGACCTGAGCGGCAGCCCGTTGAGCTCGCCGCCGCAATGCAGGAATATTCCACATCATGCTGCTATAAGGGTTTTCCAAAAACCAAGGTATCTGGTAAAGGTCTAGCACACGAATGACACGGAGGGTTGCCCTGAGCAGCTTGTTGCCGCGCTGTAGTGCGGCGTGATCATTGACACTGAAGTCTGACCTGTCTCACTCCCCAGGGCTGCGACGAGGTTCTGATGAAACGAGTCCGCATTCTTGCTATCGAGAAACTGGTCACTCCGTTGCGATCGCTGCGCCAAGAATCAAACCACTTTTGGCATCCCCTTCCAGGCGGCGAAGCACGGCATGATCGGTGAGATCCAGGCTTTGGCTGTAACGAAGGTCCCAGAGTCGCGCAGGATAGCCACGGCGCGCAAGCGCCTTCCCGACGCCGCCCTCGCCACAGAACAGGTCGGCGAAGTACTGGCGCTGGCTCGCGGCGCCACAAAGGGCAGGGCGGCCGCGCGGCCGAAGAAGAGCGCCTCGAGTTGCTGGCCCGCCTTTCGGAAGGCAGCCACCTGCCAAGGCAGCAGGCGGGCGGCAGAGAGGTTCAGCTTGGCGGCGTTCTCGTACCTCTTGAGCGAGCTCTCGCATTGCCACCCGCCTCGCTTTTTCAGCTCCATGTGATCGCGGTGGCGGTTGTGAAGGTCCAGCGAGGCCCCCGAGTGTCGGCACTGGTACAACACCAAGCTGCCGAGCTGGAGCCTCGCCCTCGTGATGTTGAGTTGCGCGACCAGCTCGGGGTAGCTGTGCGCGAAGAGCAAGGACTCTGGAGGGCCCGGGGCCAGCGCCGCGATCACCCGCGGCAGCCGCGGGAACAGCTTGTTGGTGAGGCTGATCCCCTCGCCCTGCATTCGGTTATTGCGGGTGGCCGCCCTCGACTGCGGGAACAGCAGCACCCCCCAATCGTTCGAGCCCCCTCTACTGGCTGGATGAGATCCTGGCGCTGGATCGCGAGCGGCTCGCCTGGGCGGTGGTGCGTCACGATCACCCACAGGATGTGCAAACCCATGAGCCAGTACCCCGGGCAGCAGAGGTCCCAGACGACAGCTGACCATATCACGCGGACGACCGGGTTCCGTGTCGGGGATCTTCTGACCCGGGTCAATCCAGACCGGGGTCAGCAGGAAACCACAAACTGCAATGCAGGAAACAAAAACTGCAACGCAAATCTTCGCAAACCCGGATCAGCCAATATGCGCGGCCGCCTCGCGGCCTCGAGCGGCTCGCTAGCCCGGGTCAGCCAGAGGGGGTCTTCGCAGGATCCTGCAGGATCTGGCGCCCTGGCTGACCCCCGTTTGCATTGACCCCCGTCTCAAGGCCCCCGACCTTGAGCGCCGCCCACATCTCCGGCGCCACCCCTTCAGGCATCGCCAAGCCCGGGGGAGGCGCGACCCCCCCAGCTTGCCATACTGGGGCTGGAAGTACAGCAAGGCCGACAGCAACACGTCGCCCTTGTTCGAGTGGTGGCCCGACTCGTATAGCCCGTTCATGTAGTGCACGAGCGCATCGTCCACCTCGCTGTCCACGACGAGCTGGCGCTCCCCGGCGGCGTCGATGAAGGCCTCGAGCTCCGCCTGGCACCGCGTCTCCGTGCCCCGCCTCACCGCCGAGCGCTCCAGCAGCGTCAGCCCCGCCAGAGTGGGCGACGCCTTGGCCTGGGCGACTGCCCGAGCGCGATGCCGGGCCGTCTGGCGGAGCTGCCGGGTGCGCGCTGCCTCTGCCTCGTTGGCCACGGTCGTGGCGTCGCTCTCGCCCTCGCTGTCGCCCGTCGGGCTGCAGTTCGCCTCTAGGTCGCGCGCCGCGGCCCTTGAGGCGGGCGGGGCCGGCCCTGGCCAGGGCGAGCCGTTGCCGCGCGCCGTCCCGGGGCGCCCCCAACGCCAGCGTCCGGCTGGCTGGCGCCTGTGGCCCGCTCGGCAAGCCCTCCGGCCCGGGCGACAGCACCCGCGAGCGCTTCGCAAGCGGCTCGGGCGCGGCATGCGCGGGCGCGCTGCCTCCTGCCGGCAGCGGCGCTGCCAGGCGGCGACGCCATGGGCGCGCTGATCCTCACACCCGCGATCGCCCACCGCCGCGGCAGGTCGCCGGAGGTCCCCCGTAGGGGCGCACTCGGGAGCCGAGGTGGCGACGGCGGCAGGCTGGCTCCTCTGGGGCTCGTGGAGGTCCTGAGGGTCTAGGGTGCCGGGGGTCTCGGTGGGCTCGTTGAGGGCCTGCGGAGCTGTCCTGGGGCTCGTGCTTGTAGTAGCTGAGGTACTGGTGAGGCCCAAGACAGTGTGCTTGCTAGTGCTCTCATCTTTGCCAAACTTGTCGTGCTTGCAGTTATCCGTATCCACGTGCATGCAGTAGTGCATCGTCTTGGTGCGTGCATTATCTTGCTCATGTACATGCTGGGGTAGCCTACGATTCACTGGTATCTTGCCGTAGTCTTCAGAAGCCTCCCAATAGTGCACCAGGGTCTTATCGGGGTCGTAGCTCGGGTCGCACAGCCTAGAGCCCTCGTCACTCGGGTTGAGCTCGCTCGGAACCCATCTCACGCGCAGGCGCTTGTTGAGGGAGAAGCACAGGGCGACAGCCCGGCGAATGCATGAGAGGACCGTATTTTTGTTTTGCTCTCCTCCTCTCGAAGCACAGTACTGCTGGCAGGTTGTCGCTCATGACGACGACATGCTCGCCCTCTCGAGGTGACAGGCTGCACAGTATCTCTACAGCCCGCAAAAGGGCACGTGACTCGTAGACCAAAATGTCTTCCGAAGTATTAAGCCACCCGCGGGCGACTATCTCTGTCTAGCGGGACCCTGAGAAGATCTCCGCTGCCATCTCTTTGAAATTTCTGTCAAGCCCCCACTGAGTCTGGGGCGCAACCTCGTCATGCTCACCAAGATCGGCGGCATCTTTGAACGTCCCCTCGCCGGTCATCACGATGCCGTTGCTGGCGAAGAAGTGGGCCCGAGCGGAATGGCCGCCCAGGCGGCGGAAACGGGGTCGCTCCTGCGCCCGTCCGATCTCCTTCACGGCGGCCGGCTCGAACAGCGAGGCACTCACCGCGTAGCCGTGCTCCGACGCGTCGGAGGGGCAGACCAGCGGGCACCGCGGGGGCGCCCAGTCGCCGCGCAGCAGGGGCATCAGGCCCCGGAAGGCGACCATCTCGGCCCGCGCCGTGGGCCAGAGCGGCGCGGCCTCCTGGTAGTGGGCCGCTATGAACTTGCACATCGCGTTGAAGACCGGGAGGAGGTCGCGATTGCACATGGCGCAGTAAGTGCAGTGGCCGAGGACGATCTCCCATGTCCAGCCTGGCAGGGCTCTGCAGCCCAGAGCCCACGGTACACCTTGCCGCACCCGCCAGTAACGTTTGGCCGTGAGCCTGGTGGTCGGCGAGGCTCCGTCCAGCACGCAGCCCAGCGTCACGCCGCGGCCCCTCTGAATGTCCGTCTCGCGCGTCCTCAGGCCCGCGGCGTCGAACCTCGCAGTGGCGGCGGCGAGGCTCGAGGACACCTCTGCGCCGTCGAAGCCCATCACCCCGAGGTTGTCGACGTACGTATACTGAGCGCCTCCTCCCTCGGCCAGCTGGGCCGACGGCCGAAGCGCTGTCGTAGGGCCCCGGTCGCTCATGCGGTGGGCCCGCTCCAGTCCGGGCGTGGCGCCCATGACGGCCTCGCCCACCTCCTGGCAAAAGTAGAGCGACCAGGTGAACCCCATTGGCAGGGCGGCGCAAGCTGGCACCAAGCGGCGGTCGGAAAACGCGGCGCTGTCCCCGATGGTCTTGCCGGTCACCCCGATCTCCTGCGCTGTCACGGAGCGGAGGCAGAAATAAGAAGAGAACCCCGGTCACTCCTGAAACGATGGAAGGCGTCGCTGATGTCGGAGGTGCCCAGCGTGAAACCGAGGTCCGACTGGCCACAGCACTCGACGCCCTCCACCTCGATGCGGGCGAGGCCCTCGGTCGTCACGAGCGACACCCCAGGGGGCGAGGTGAAGTGCAAGTTGCTGCGCCGAGCGTCTATGATGAGACGCAGCTGGTCTGACTTCTTGGAAGCGAAAAAGATCCCGACGTCCTCGCGCCGCTCACTCTCGTCCAGGAGCACCAGAAGGCCCTCGGCGTAGAGGAGCTTCACCAGGCGGACGTAGAGCCTGCGGTTGCGAGCCAGAGAGGGGTCCCAGTGAGGAATGACATCACACTCATCCAGTCGGCAACGTAAACTAGCCTCATATAGAAGCATCCGAGAAAAACCGTCTTCGAGATCACCGTGCATGGGCAGGGGCGATGTCCAACAGCCGTGGCCCTCCCACCGCGGTCTTAGGTAAAGATATCTGCCCCACATTGCGAAGACGCCCGACGTTCCCTGCTCATCAGAACCTCCTGGTTTTTAGGTACTTTTATGTTTTAGGTAGTTCCCCTCCAAATTTTGGAAGTTGATGTCATTTTGGAGGCGCACTTCTAACATTTAGTGTGTGATGCAAAACCAAAAAATAGATGATTTGAGTTGCGTTTGCACATGCGCATGCGCGCACAGCACATGGGAACACACACACACACTCACACACATTCGCACACATATACCTCTCTCTCTATATATATGTAAAGATGTGCGTATATATGTATATGTGTCTATATATATGTATATATATATATACAAATATACATATAAATGTATGTATGTCTATACATACAATTATGTGAAGAGCCCAGCTGGCTTCACGCATGTTCCCCCGCGGCACGGGGGAGCGCGGACTTTGACACGATGCGAGGGTATGTCGGCACCGCGCGTTTCGGCGCACTTCTCGCACATTTCGTTGCCCCTGGAAGCGAAGAGTCGCGTGGGAACAGGGGCAGCATCCCAGCGTAAACTTTTTTGGTTCGAGCAACGCATGCCCGGTGTGAAACAACGCCTTCAGCAATTCAATCGCGAGCGAGATGTCGAGGTTGAGGTTGACGATCCTGTTTCGGCAGAGCAGCGGTCGAACGAATTTGCTAGATCCCGTTTCAAAAAAGGAAAGCTGAGTGCAAAAGACGTTGTGGAACTGACCGATGGCGCTGACTCGTCCAAGCGCCCTGTCAGCTGGGGGGCCAATGCGTCAAGGAATGTGAAAAAAAAATTGCCAGAGAATCGGGTCGCCCAGATGTGCACGCCGCGGTTGGAAAATTTTGGGACGAAAAAAAGCATAACCAGTTCAATGACACAATGTATTTTTCGCTGCCGTGGGAGATTATTGAAACGGACGCCAGGCCAATTGCTGACTGGTCCAACATTGAACCTGATGCTCCTTTGTATTCGACGCGACAGACCTGGGCCAACGGCCGTGACCTCAGATTATCTGTGGAAGAAGTCGATAACACCGTGGTTTGGGGTATATGGGGAGATACGGCACCGTTTTTTACCAGAGATTCCTTGTATCTCTTGACTTACTCTGCCGTGTCTGGCAACACACATAAGCGTCATAGGTTTTGTGGCTGGGCGAAACGAATGACTTGCGACTGTGGCTGCCGAGGCAGACGTACATTTGAAGTTGTTTGGGCTGTGCTAGCTTGGGCGTTCCAGGTCATGCTTTCGGGGTTCCACCCAACAGTTCGCCACGATGGTGCACCCTTTGCCGAATCGGGTTTCAAAGGTGATCGAGATCGTGCTCGTCGTCAGGGACCCCTTCGTGCAAGGGGATGTTGTTTGCAAAAGCGTGGAGACTGGGCATGGCCGAAGCAGTGCTTGTTTCTCACAGGACGCGGCTGTTGAAATTGCACCGCCCCCCTTCCCCTACGCACCCACCAATAAAAAGGCTTCTCAGTTCCAGGGTTGGGGGCGAGTGCAATTTTGACGCCCAGGTTGGGGGGGCCAGAAAACCGCGAGGTGCTGCTGGAAATGCCACGCTGAACGAGGACCGAAACTGCCCTTCACAGATGCCTCTGCAACGGCAACATGGAGAACGACGATGCTCAACCACGAATCTTTCATGATTTGGGTTTTTGCTGAGGGACACGGGTTCTCGTCAGTTTTTTTGACATCCCAGGATTTTCAATCGAATCTGTAACGCTCGACTTGATGCATGTGCTAGACCTGGGTTGCCTACAAGTTATGTTGGGGAATGGTCTGTTTGAGTTGTTAAAAAAAATGAGAGGCGCAGTGACGAATCCTGGCAGCACGATTTCTGATCTCAATGCGCTCGTGCACTGCGCTTCGAAGCAACTCGGCCAAGACGCGCCCCCAGTGCGATTCCTAACAAGCCTCATGATTAAGCAGCCAGGGAAACCACCAAGACTTCGAACCAAAGCAGCTGAGACACGATATATGTTACCGTGTGTTCGTAAGATTATGGAGACCTTCATCCCGCCAGATACCAGGCGAGAGAAACTCATGATGGACACAGTGGCGATGATGCAAAATATGTATGCCGAACTGTACTCATGGGACGACCCGACGTCACCCGCTAAGGCTGCGCGGTTTGGACGGCGTTACAATGCTCTGTATTCAGATCTGGGTCGGATGACGCGCGACGGGGTTCCTGGGATCAGCTATGAGCCGTTTAAGTTCTACCCAAAGAACCATCTCCTTATTCATTGCCTGGAAGACCAGGTAGGCGTATTCGGTAACCCGATAAGAAATTTGAACTACCAGGATGAATCCGCCATCGGCGATGCGGTTGAAGTTGCAGAAGCATCACACCCTAATTTGCTCCACCGCTCGATCGTAGAGATGGACCGTTTCTGAGATCCCACAAAAATCAGACGAGACAAACATAATCCCACAAGTCTCGGGACCTGCCCAAGCGAGAACCCCGTTTTGAAACAGGAGCCGCCCTCAACCTCATCCTCTGTGCCCTCTCTGGTCCCCCCCAGCCCCCAGAGGCCTCGGGCCCCGCCTCTCACGGCGCCTCCCCTTGGGTCCCTCCAGAGCGCCCCATCGGGAACTCAAGCGAGAACCCCGTTTTGAAACAGGAGCCGCCCTCAACCTCATCCTCTGTGCCCTCTCTGGTCCCCCCCAGCCCCCAGAGGCCTCGGGCCCCGCCTCTCACGGCGCCTCCCCATGGGTCCCTCCAGAGCGCCCCATCGGGAACTCAAGCGAGAACCCCGTTTTGAAACAGGAGCCGCCCTCAACCTCATCCTCTGTGCCCTCTCTGGTCCCCCCCAGCCCCCAGAGGCCTCGGGCCCCGCCTCTCACGGCGCCTCCCCTTGGGTCCCTCCAGAGCGCCCCATCGGGAACTCAAGCGAGAACCCCGTTTTGAAACAGGAGCCGCCTCAACCTCATCCTCTGTGCCCTCTCTGGTCCCCCCAGCCCCTAGAGGCCTCGGACCCCGCCTCTCACGGCGCCTCCCCATGGGTCCCTCCAGAGCGCCCCATCGGGAACTCAAGCGAGAACACCGTTTTGAAACAGGAGCCGCCCTCAACCTCATCCTCTGTGCCCTCTCTGGTCCCCCCCCCAGCCCCTAGAGGCCTCGGGCCCCGCCTCTCACGGCGCCTCCCTCAGGTCCCTCGAGAGCGCCCCATAGGGAACTCAAGCGAGAACACCGTTTTGAAACAGGAGCCGCCATAGACCTCAGCCTCTGTGCCCTCTCTGGCCCCCCCCCTCCGCCTCGCTCCCTCTGGGGTGCCTCGAGAGGCAACCCACGGCAGACTGAATGAATGGACACGGGGAAGAGATAGAGAGAGAGATGGGGGGAGAGAGAGAGGGAGGCTATAGAAAGAGAGAGAGAGAGAGAGACAGAGAGAGGAACTCACGAGACAGAAACAATGACATATCCAACAATAACAACACCGAACACACAGCCAAGGATGCCAACGCAGAGAGGCACCGTAAGAGAGAGGTTGAAAGAAACATAGCACCCGTTGGGTGCGAACCGATGCGGCGGCAGACACATAAGCAGCACCAGCAGCACCAACAACACCAACACCACCACCAACAACAACAACAACAGCAACCAGCACAACAACAACCACGACAACAACAACAACAACAGCAACAACAACACCAACAACAACAACAACAACAACAGCAACAACAACAACAACAACAACAACAACAACACCAACACCAACAACACCAACAACACCAACAACACCAGCAACAACAACAACAACAACAACAACAACAACAAACACAACAACAACGACGGTTAATGCCGTGGCGTCGGCGTCTGCGTCGGTGTCTTCCCACCTCCGCTTCCCCCTCCCTCCGCCTCCTCCTCCACTGCAGCCATTTCGGCTCATGTCGACTGGGTGATTGCGCGAGCTTCTCCAGAGCAGCTCTCGGCCATGGACTCGTTCAACTGCTGCTGCTGCCTTGAGCATATCACGCCAGTGCATTCAGTGGTTGTCCATCGCTGCGAACACGTGACTCACCTGCGCTGCGAGTTTGCCAACTGGAGCATGGGCCCCCCAGGCCCGCACTCTTGCCCCATGTGCAGGACCGTTTGGAACGCGGAGTTCACAAGGCTGTTTATAGAGCGCTGCCGTGGTTTTCGTCTAGATGAGTACGACGCCCCCGACGTGCCCAACCCCGCAGTGGACGTCGATGACCCTGTCCCATGGCATGTCGCCCCTTGGTGCAGCCCTCGAGTTTTGGTCGCAGATGGCGTGTTCGAGGAGAGCACTGACCTACGAATGCAATGGTCTCCTTTGCGATCCCCGAGTGGTGGCAGAACCAACCGCTGGCAGTGCATGACGTGCATGAGGGAATTCTCTGAGACCCCTGAGACCATCGCCTTGGCTCGAGCTGCTCCGATCTGCGGCGTTCATGGTCAATGCATGCTCGTTGTGAAGTTTTTCGGTGCTGATGTAAACGTCAGATTCTACTGGGCATGCCCTTGCACCAGCGACTACGACGTGCCGATCGCGCGAGAGAACTGCCCCACGGAAGAACTCGAATCCCATATACAACCCCTCATCGAGGTCGACTCGAGCAATGACGGTATGGATGATGGCAGAGATATTGCGCCGATGGCGGTCGATGCGCTCAGTCATCTAGAGGAGTTGAGGGACATTGCCGTTAGTGAGGACCTGGAAGCTCTCGCCCAAATTGCTGCTACCTCCGAATCCGACTAAGCACATGCACCCTGGACGGAAGCCATGTGGCAATAAACATGTCCTGACCTTTCTCCTCTTTACTTGTCCCCAGTTCGACCAAGCCGATGGCGACACTTCCTGATCGCAGTCGTCGTTCCCTTACCTCCTACTTTCCCGAAGAACCTGGGCTACAGCCCATTGCGCTCATCTTGGAGTAGTTTGGTCGAGAGCTTGGGGACATCTGGGTAGGCTTATCTTGGAGTTCCGCCTGGGATGTATTGAATATGACGGGGCGCTGATTATCATTTAACCCTATCGATTAGCTACTTATTCTTGGGTTGTTGGGGAAATTCGAGGGTTACCTTCGAATTTCCCAAGAATCTCAATACGTTCTGAAACAAGACTAAATGCAATATTATTATTCTGGGGCTGGCCTGGGGCTTGAAATTACAAGGTAACCCTGAACTTTCCGATGAAGAATAAAAGCTTCAAATTATTATTCTTGGCGTGCGCGGTCCTGCTGCTTTAGCATGGAGGGTGAATTTGAGGCGCGCAACGTGAATTATTCTTGGCTGGGCGGGTGGCAAGGAAGGTTTCCCTGAATTTGCCGGTGGGGGACAGCCTATCGGGGGAAGCCTATGGAAGCCTGTGAAGGGCGGCCTGCGAGGGGCAGACTCTGGGAATCCTTGGAGATCCCTTGGGAATCCCAAAGGGATTTCTAAGGAATCCTTAGGAATCCCTAGGGCATCCACAAGAATCCCAAGGGAATCCTAAGGAATCCCGAGGGCATCCCTAGGAATCCCTAGGGAATCCTTAGGAATCCTTCAGGGCTCCTCAAGAATCCTAAGGGAATCCTGAGGGATCCCTTGGGAATCGTCAGGAATCCCTAAGGAATCCTTTGGAATCCCAAACGTGTCGTTAAGAATCCCCGCGGACTCCAGAAACCCTCGGGATTCCTTATGTCGGGAATCCAAGAGAATCCCTGCGGAATCCTTGGCATTCAAAGCGGAATCTTCAAGAGTCCCTCGGGAATCCTGAGGAATCTCTCGGCGCTCCCAAAGAATCCCTTCGGAAATCCTCAGGAATCCTTCGGGGATCCTGCGGGGTCCTCAGGGAATCTTTCGGATTCCCTCGGGGCTTCTTAGGAATCCCTGGTGAATCCCCAAGAATCCCTAGGGCACCCTAAGGAACCCCAAGGAGAACCTCAGGAATCCCTAGGACATGGCCCGGCGCCCTCCGAGGAATCCATATGACTGCCACCTTGGACGTTTTCCATGCAGCGCAAACACACCAGGTGACCCACGAAGGGGTGGGTCACCAGAACACTGGTTGAGAGAAACAAATTGCTTCACCTGCATCCTGGGCCTCGTCATGAGGCGACGCACTGCCACTCAATATGTTTGCCATGCGGCGCAAGCACACCAGGTGACCCACGAAAGGGGTGGGTCACCAGACAACTGGTTGAGAAAAACCAATGGTCTCACTTGCATTCTGGGCCTCAACATGAGGCGAAACATTGCCACTCAATACGTTTGCCGTACGGCGCAAGCACACCTGGTGACCCACGAAGGGGTGGGTCGCCAGAAAACTGGTTAAGAAAAACAAATTGTTTCACCTGCATTCTGGGCCTCAACATGAGGCGACGCACTGCCACTCAATGCGTTTTCGATACGGCGCAAGCACACCAGGTGACCCACGAAGGGGTGGGTCACCAGGAAACTGATTGAGAAAACCAATTGTTTCACTTGCATTCTGGGCCTCAACATGAGGCGACGCATTGCCACTTAATACGTTTTCCAAACGGCGCAAGCACACCAGGTGACCCACGAAGGACCCACCAGAAAACTGATTGAGAAAACCAATTGTTTCACTTGCATTCTGGGCCTCAACATGAGGCGACGCATTGCCACTCAATGCGTTTTCGATACGGCGCAAGCACACCAGGTGACCCACGAAAGGGGTGGGCCACCAGAAAACTGGTTGAGAAAAACCTATTCTTTCACTTGCGTCCTGGGCATTGCCACTGAATGCGTTTTCCATACGACGCAAGCACACCAGATGACCCACGAAGGGGTGGGTCACCAGACAACTGGTTGAGAGAAACAATTTGTTTCACTTGCATTCTGGGCCTCAACATGAGGCGACGCACTGCCACTCAATACGTTTTCCTTGCGGCGCAAGCAAACCGGGTGACCCACCAAGGGGTGGGCCACCAAACAACTGGCTGAGAAAAACAATTTGTTTCACTTGCATTCTGGGCCGCAACATGAGGCGATGCATTGCCACTCAATACGTTTCCCATACGGCGCAAGCACACCAGGGGACCCACGAAGGGGTGGGTCACCAGAGAACTGGTTGGGAAAAACAAATTGTTTCACCTGCATCCTGGGCCTCGTCATGAGGCGACGCACTGCCACTCTGTATGTTTGCCATACGGCGCAAGCACACCAGGTGACCCACGAAGGGGTGGGTCACAAGACAGCTGGTTGAGAAGAACCAGCTGATTCACTTGCATTCTGGGCCTCAACACGAGGCGAGGCATTGCCACTCAATACGTTTACCATACGGCGCAAGCCCACCGGGTGACCCACGGAGGGGTGGGTCACTAGAAAATTGGTCGAGAAAAACCAATGGTATCACTTGCATTCTGGGCCTCAACATGAGGCGAAACATTGCCACTCAATACGTTTTCGCTACGGCGCAAGCACACCAGGTGACCCACGGAGGGGTGGTCACCAGACAAGTGGTTGAGAGAAACAATTGATATCACTTGCATTCTGGGCCTCAACATGAGGCGAGGCATTGCCACTCAATGCGTTTTCCATGCGGCGCAAGCACACCAGATGACCCACGAAGGGGTGGGTCACCAGAAAACTGGTTGAGAAAACAGATTGTTTCACTTGCGTTCTGGGCCTCAACATGAGGCGACGCACTGCCACTCAATACGTTTTCCATACGGCGTAAGCACACCGGGTGACCCACGAAGGGGTGGGTCACCAGAAAACTGGTTGAGAAAAAAACCCAATTGCATTCTGGGCCTCAACATGAGGCGAGGCATTGCCACTCAATGCGTTTTCCATGCAGCGCAAACACACCAGGTGACCCACGAAGAGGTGGGTCACCAGAGAACTGGTTGAGAAAAACAAAACGTTCTAATTGCATTCTGGGCCTCAACATGAGGCGACGCATTGCCACTCAAGATGTTTGCCATACGGCGCAAGCACACCGGGTGACCCACGAAGGGGTGGGTCACCAGACAACTGGTTGAGAATAACCAATTGCTTCACTTGCATTCTGGGCCTCAACATGAGGCGATGCATTGCCACTCAATACGTTTTCCATACGGCGCAAGCCCACCAGGGGGCCCACGAAGGGGTGGGTCACCAGAAAACTGGTTGAGAGAAACCCATCGTTTCACTTGCATTCTGGGCCTCGTCATGAGGCGACGCGCTGCCACTCAAGATGTTTGCCATACGGCGCAAGCACACCAGGTGACCCACGAAGGGGTGGGTCACCAGAAAACTGGTTGAGAAAAACCAATTGGTTCATTTGCATTCTGGGCCTCAACATGAGACGAAGCACTGCCATTCAATACGTTTTCCATGCGGAGCAAGCACACCAGGTGACCCACGAAGGGGTGGGTCACCAGAAAACTGGTTGAGAAAAACAAATTGTTTCTCTTGCATTCTGGGCCTCAACATGAGGCGAGGCACTGCCATTCAATGCGTTTTCGATACGGCGCAAGCACACCAGGTGACCCACGAAGGGGCGGGTCACCAGAAAACTGGTTGAGAAAAACTTATCGTTTCACTTGCATTCTGGGCCTCAACATGAGGCGACGCATTGCCACTCAGTGCGTTTTCCATACGGCGCAAGCACACAAGGTGACCCACGAAGGGGTGGGTCACCAAAAAACTGGTTGAGAAAAACCAAATATTTCACCTGCGGTCCGGGCCTCAGCATGAGGCGAGGCATTGCCACCTAATACGTTTTCCATGCGGCGCAAGCACACCAAGTGACCCACGAAGGGGTGGGTCACCAGAAAACTGGTTGAGAAAACAAATGTTTCACTTGCATTCTGAGCCTCAACATGAGACGAAACACTGCCACTCAATACGTTTTCCATGCGGCGCAAGCACACCAGGTGACCCACGAAGGGGTGGGTCACCAGAAAACTGGTTGAGAAAAACCAACTGTTTCATTTGCATTCTGGGCCTCAACATGAGACGAAGCACTGCCACTCAATACGTTTGCCATACGGCGCAAGCACACCAGGTGACCCACGAAGGGGTGGGTCACCAGCAACTGGTTGAGAAAAACCAACTGTTTCACTTGCATACTGGGCATGAACATGAGGCGACGCACTGCCACCTAATACGTTTTCCATACGTTCCATACGGCGCAAGCACACCAGGTGACCCACGAAGGGGTGGGTCACCAGAAAACTGGTTGAGAAAAACAAATTGTTTCACTTGCATTCTGGGCCGTAGCATGAGGCGACGCATTGCCATTCAATGCGTTTTCCATGCAGCGCAAACACACCAGGTGACCCACGAAGAGGTGGGTCACCAGAGAACTGGTTGAGAACAAACAATTGTTTCACTTGCATTCTGGGCCTCGTCATGAGGCGACGCACTGCCACTCAATACGTTTTCCATGCGGCGCAAGCGCACCAGGTGACCCACGAAGGGGTGGGTCACCAGAAAACTGGTTGAGAAAAACAAATTGTTTCACCTGCATCATGGGCGTCGTCATGTGGCGATGCACTGCCACTCAATACGTTTTCCATGCGGCGCATGCACACCAGGTGACCCACGAAGGGGTGGGTCACCAGAAAACTGGTTGAGAAAAACAAACTGTTTCACTTGCATTTTGGGCCTCGTCATGAGGCGATGCGCTGCCATTCAATACGTCAGGTGACCCACGAGAGGGTGGGTCACCAGAAAACTGGTTGAGAAAAACAAATTGTTTCACTTGCATTCTGGGCCGCAACATGAGGCGATGCATTGCCACTCGATGCGTTTTCAATACGGCGAAACACACACCAGGTGACCCACGAAGGGGTGGGTCACCAGAAAACTGGTTAAGAAAAACCAATTGTTTCACTTGCATTCTGGGCCTCAACATGAGGCGACGCATTGCCACTCAATATTTTTGCCATACGGCGCAAGCGCACCAGGTGAACCACGAAGGGGTGGGTCACCAGAAAACTAGTTTGGAAAAACCAATTGCTTCACTTGCATTCTGGGCCTCAACATGAGGCGATGCATTGCCACTCAATGCGTTTTCCATGCGGCGCAAGCACACCAGGTGACCCACGAAGGGGTGGGTCACCAGAAACCTTGTTGAGAAAAACAAATTGTTTCACCTGCATCCTGGGCCTCGTCATGTGGCGATGCACTGCCACTCAATATATTTGCCATACGGCGCAAGCACACCAGGTGACCCACGAAGGGGTGGGTCACCAGAAAACTGGTTGAGAAAAAACAATTGTTTCACTTGCACTCTGGGCCTCAACATGAGGCGATGCATTGCCACTCAATACGTTTGCCAAACGGCGCAAGCACACCTGGTGACCCACGAAGGGGTGGGTCATCAGAAAACTGGTTGAGAGAAACCCATTGTTTCACTTGCATTTTGGGCCTCAACATGAGGCGGCGCGCTGCCACTCAATGCGTTTTCGATGCGGCGCAAGCACACCAGGTGACCCACGAAGGGGGGGGTCACCAGAAAACTGGTTGAGAAAAAACAACTGTTTCACTTGCATTCTGGGCCTCAACATGAGGCGATACATTGCCACTCAATACGTTTTCCATACGGCGCCCTCCGAAGAATCCAAGATGACTGCCACCGAAACATGCACGGACATGCGGCGCCGAACGGTGCCGGGCCATGTCCGAGACATGGCCCGGCACCCTCCGAGGAATCCAAGGTGGCAGTCATCTGGATTCCAGATACCAGATGGTGTCCAAAATGCGGCGCCGAGACATGCCCCTGGCGCCCTCCGAGGAATCCAAGATGACTGCCACCTGGCCCAAACAGGCCACCAGGGCCGCCAAGATTGCCCAAGACCGATTCAAGACGGCCCAAGACGCAAGACGACCTAAGATGGCCTCGAGACGGCCCAAGCGGCTTCCCAAAACGGCCCGACACGGCCCCAAGAGGGCGTCCAGGGAGGAATCCTCCAGGACGGGGCTCCAGAAACCAGCAGAATCCATCAGAATCCGTCAGGGCCCCTAAGATTCCTGGAGGGTCCTGGGCAAATCCAGGGGGTATGCTTCAAATTTGGGGGTGCTGCCGCAATTTGAAATTACTATTATTCTGGGCGCCTGCGGTAGAGTTTGGAGGGATGGAGGGTCGGATTTTAATTTGAAAAAGATTCCCAATAATATTTGCGAAACAAATTCGCAAGGACCCCGGTACATGTACGCGAGCGCCCCGTCATTACTGAACGTATGTGAAGCTCTTTTGGGGCGTCTGGCTTCGCGTTGGCTTCTGGCATTATCTTGGCGCCATTTCAATGCAGCCTCAGGGCCTCTCAGGGGGTCGCTTAATTGGGGTCAGAGGTCGCACGTCAATCGCTTAATTGGGGTCAAAGGTTGGCCAACCCGCGCGTTGAGGGAACCTACCGGCCTCTGATTGTCCGGCGGATTGTCCGGCAGGGGGGTGACAGACAATCGATTGTGAGGATGTCTCGAGCGGGAACGTCTGGCGGATAGTCTGTCGGGAGGGGGGTGACAGACTATCCGCCGAAGTAGGCGTCGAGAAACGCCGCGGCATCGTCTGGCGAACAGTCTGTCTGGGTTTGTAGTTCAGCAATTTTGGCTCGAGACTCCTCGACGGCCACCTCGAGTATACATACGTGACGCAATGCCTGCTTTGAAGCGCAAGGCTGGGCAGCTGCCTAAGGCCGTGCAAGAGCTCAAGGAGTGCATCGCCACCGAGGGACAAGAGCTGACCGCTGCGGCCGTCGAAGGAGCTCCTCGAGCCGTTCGGCAGCGCGCCTTCTCGTCGCTGAACTACGTGCTGAAGTCCGACTTCCCTGACAAGTGGGAGGAGTACAGGAAGCTCACCGAGGATGACCTGCGCAGGGAGTGGATGGCGTCGTTCGTCCTCGATCCTGCGTCTGGCGGCACTGTGGCAATCTCGCGAACCGAGCGCACAGAGCGAGTCGAGAATAATACCATTGAGGTCTGGCTCACGGAGTCTGAGTACGGAGGACCAAAGTACCTGAACAACCTGGACCACGCGAAGATCGCTGTCACGACGTGCGAGTGGCGCTACCACAGCTCGAACAAGGCCCTCCACGATGCCAAAGTTAAGGAGTACAAGGTCCGAGTGAGTTGGGATCTCTACCAGAAAGCCAAGCAGGATACCGTCGGCGTGGAGCAGAAGGCTGAGATCGGCAACGACGACGCCGCCGCTGTCTCGGAGGCCTTGCGCAGCAACGCCCACGGCGTCCCGAAGAGAAGAGCTCGGGCAGTTCGGGCGACAACATTCCTTTGAAGGGATAGGGTGACGAGGAGGAGTCGAGGAGGAGGGGAGGAAGTGGCGGGAGGAGAGGGAGTGGAGGGAGCGCGGGAGGAGAGGATGAACGGAAGAAGGGCAGGATTCGGAGGCCCCGAGAGGGGCCTGCGAACTGCTTGTTTTGCAGACTCGGGTTCGCCAAACTCGGAATCCCTTGGTCAAAAGTCTGGGGTCGCGAACCCGAAGGGGCCTTCTTTGGCTCCTCGGGCATCTCAGATTTCGGAGGCTTCGTGGGACCAGCGGAGGAGAACCTTAAAAGGAATGTTGTCGACCCGCAGGGCCAGCACAACGGCCAGTCCGCAGCATCCAGTCGGCCTCGTGCGCCACCGCCAGCCCCGAGCCCCGAGGCTGCAGCGCGGACCCAGGTGGAGGACCAGCTCAGGAAGGCGCTGAAGGACATGAAAGCGCAGGTCGACAAGATGAGCAAGGAGCTCGGCGATGTCCGTGCCATCGAAGCTCGCCTGGCCACGCACTCGTGGTCCTCTGGCGCCATGGCCTTCCTGCAGAGCAACACCGAGAAGCAGGTCACGAACGCGAAGGACCTCGAGACCAAGTGGATCACAGAGAAGAACAACTTCGCAGAGATATCGAAACATTCATCGGATGACATCCAGAAGAAGGCTATGGAGCTCGATGAAGCCGTCAAAGAGGTGCAGGCATTCTACAAGGATTACAAGACGAACGTGCTTGCCGACTTCGCCAAAGTGAAGGCGAAGAACTGAGCAGAGAGCCGAGAGCGAGCCACGCCTACACACCACACTCGATCCGAGTGTGGCTTTCACAGTTTCTCGCCCAGCTCACGTCGGGGCAAGTTGAGCTGCTGGAGACCGCTTCGGCCTGCTCGATGCAAGCTTGGGGTGCTGCAACAAGCACGTCCTGTTCCTCCTCCTCCTCCTCCTCATCATCATCATCACCAGCAGCATCATCATCATCAGCATCATCATCATCATCAGCATCATCATCATCATCGTCATCATCACCATCATGATCATCATGATCATCATCATCATCATCATCATCATCATCATCATCATCATCATCATCATCATCATCATCATCGTCATCATCATCATCAGCATCATCATCATCAGCATCCTCATCATCCTCATCCTCATCCTCATCCTCATCATCATCATCAGCATCATCATCATCATCATCATCATCATCACCCTTCCTCAACATTTATGCTTATGCTGCCACTGCTGCTCTCCTGTGCTCCCTGATGCCCTCACCTCTCTTCTCCATCCCCCTCATGTTCCTCTCCTCATTGGCCTCTTCCGCAACCGATTTGGCTCAAACGGGGCTCGCTTGCTACTCCACCACGCGATAGATGTCAACTAACGCTAGAGCGCCCGCATGGCGAGGCGATGCAACTCTTCTGGAGAAAGCGATCGACGACCATATGGGGCCGATCATCGCTGGGGGCGGCTGGGACTACGAGTCAATCGACATGAAAATTGGCGTCTGCACGGACCACCTCGCCAAGAAGTACAACGGTCTGCTGAGCGACCTCGTGGACATCGACCCACGGGGAGCATACTTCAGACAGTCCGACCTCCAGAAGGCGATGATGGTAAGCGTTCTCAAGGATGAGCACCGATAGGTGTTCAAGGCGATGTGCGCGTTCAGGAAGTGGGACGACCCCAACGTCGGTACGATGAAGGTCAGCTACATGATTCGGGTCATGGCCTCGCACCTCAGGCTGAAGTTCGATCAGTACACTAGCCTGAAGAACAAGACCGACGCCCGTGCGCACCCTGCACCGCTCGTGGCGATCTACGAAAAGACCAAGCCTGACAGCCCAACACCCACGGCCAAGAAGAACATTCTCAACCCGTTCATCTACTACCGCGACAGCGACTTGGACGGCGAAGACGACGATGAGGACGAATCGACGATCGTAATCGACAAGTGCTTCAACTACACTGAGATGAAAACCTACGTGCTGCTTTCGGATGGCTCTCGGGCTCCAGCCGTGAAATACTCTGCTGTGGCGGATGGCATGGTTCTGGCGCACTTCGAAGTGAAATATTCCGCTGAGCCGTGGGCGACCGAGCTCCCGAACAGCAGCCTCGCCGAAGATGGCCTTTCGATACTGAAGCCCGAAGCTGCAGACTCCACCTTGAAGGTTAAGAAAGGCAAAGCCAAGGGCAAACGCAAAGCCAAGGCCAAAGGCAAAGCCAAACCTCACGAGGCTGGAACGAAACGACCAGCTGCGGCAGCCGATGTCCTCGAAGAGCCAGCCGAGAAGAAACACACTGGCGACGGCGAATCAGAGACTCCAGAGATCTTCAGTGGGACCGATATCATGAACACGCTCCCGCCCAAGGCCAGGATCACCAACCTCGAGCCTGGCCGCAAATCCTACACGCTGCCCAAGGCCGACGACGGCGACGCTGCCATCTCCGTTCTACTCGAAAGGAATGCGTTCTACATAAAGCCAGTGTCCGAGGCCCAGTTTGAGAAAACCAGGAACGACGATTAGGTTCACAGAGCTCCTCAAAGACAGGCAGCTCAACTCAGCCTCGGGGATCCAGGTCGGTTTTTACGACGATCCAGCCCTTTCCTTCGACGCAATGGTTGCGATGGCAGCACCGACCGATGAAGCCTGATACCGTTCACGCTGGCCCGATCGAGACATCAGCGTTGCTGGCGCCACAGGCGCCTTAGATCAAGGTGAAGTAGCAGCACACACACACACAAAGCATTCCTCCTTCATTCTCCTCATCTGTCTCCTCCAAGCCCCCCATCCAATCAAAGAGGGGGGATGGGGGAAGTGAGAGAGATAGAGAGATAGGGAGAGTGAGAGAGATCACGATAGAGAGGGAGAGCAATCGACATAGAGAAACCGAACACGTGAGAGAGATCGAGAGAAAGAGAGAGGTATACTACGGGAGGGAGAGAGCGACAGAGAGAGAGAGAGAGAGACTGAGAGCAATAACGATACCCAGCTGGAACTCAATGGAAGCTCCCGTTTTGAAAAGGAGATGCCATGGACCTCGTCCTGTAAGCCGTTGCCCACCCCAGCCCCCAGAGGCCTCGAGCCCCGCCTCCTGAAGTGGAGCTCAAGCGAGAACACCGTTTTGGAAAAGGAGCAGCCCTCAACCTCATCCTCTGTGCACTCTCTGGTCCCCCCCAGCCCCCCAGAGGCCTCGGGCCCCGCCTCTCACGGCGCCTCCCCATGGGTCCCTCCAGAGCGCCCCATCGGGAACTCAAGCGAGAACGCCGTTTTGAAACAGGAGCCGCCCTCAACCTCATCCTCTGTGCCCTCTCTGGTCCCCCCCCCAGCCCCCAGAGGCCTCGGGCCCCGCCTCTCACGGCGCCTCCCCATGGGTCCCTCCAGAGCGCCCCATCGGGAACTCAAGCGAGAACACCGTTTTGAAACAGGAGCCGCCCTCAACCTCATCCTCTGTGCCCTCTCTGGTCCCCCCCAGCCCCCAGAGGCCTCGGGCCCCGCCTCTCACGGCGCCTCCCCATGGGTCCCTCCAGAGCGCCCCATCGGGAACTCAAGCGAGAACACCGTTTTGAAACAGGAGCCGCCCTCAACCTCATCCTCTGTGCCCTCTCTGGTCCCCCCCAGCCCCCAGAGGCCTCGGGCCCCGCCTCTCACGGCGCCTCCCCATGGGTCCCTCCAGAGCGCCCCATCGGGAACTCAAGCGAGAACACCGTTTTGAAACAGGAGCCGCCCTCAACCTCATCCTCTGTGCCCTCTCTGGTCCCCCCCAGCCCCCAGAGGCCTCGGGCCCCGCCTCTCACGGCGCCTCCCCATGGGTCCCTCCAGAGCGCCCCATCGGGAACTCAAGCGAGAACACCGCCTCTTTGAAACTCAAGCGAGCCGCCCTCAACCTCATCCTCTGCGCCCTCTCTGGTCCCCCCCAGCCCCCAGAGGCCTCGGGCCCCGCCTCTCACGGCGCCTCCCCATGGGTCCCTCCAGAGCGCCCCATCGGGAACTCAAGCGAGAACCCCGTTTTGAAACAGGAGCCGCCCTCAACCTCATCCTCTGTGCCCTCTCTGGTCCCCCCCAGCCCCTCGAGGCCTCGGGCCCCGCCTCTCACGGCGCCTCCCCATGGGTCCCTCCAGAGCGCCCCATCGGGAACTCAGGCGAAACGCCAACAGGCAAAACCACTTAAATATAGACAATGCGTCGGGGCAAACGAGCACGCCGCAACGACACAAAAACACGAGCAGGACAAACGAACAAACGAGCAGGCAAGCAGAGCAAACGACCAGGCGAGCAGAGCAAACAAGCAGGCGAGCAGAGCAAACTAGCAGGCGATAAAAACAACTGAGCAGGTTAGACGGCGGCAACGACATGCCCCGCGCCGCGGGCCCCCGTTCATCCACGGCTCTCGCACTGACGATCGAACGCGCACGTGTGCAGTGATGTAAACGAATATTGGTTGCGCCTATATCGGTCACACCACATTGTTTACTTTGTGAATATGAGACCTGCATATATGAAATATGAAATACTAACATGCGCACACACTACAAAATTTAGAGGATTACGCCACCCTACAACATTGAGGAGATCAACTACAAAATGTAGATTAGCACTCGCACGGCGCAATCACTTTTAGTAGTTTCCAAAAAACAGGAGGATCGGATGACCAGGGTTCCGCCCGGCCGACTCGTCGTAGACACTGCGGCCGTGCAACAGCTCAGAAAAGGCCGCTGGCGGGGAAGGGATCGCGGTCTCCATCGGCGGCATGCAGTCAGCCACGCATTCCAGGATCCGCGCGTGCACCTCCATCTGGTCAAAATTCGGCTTGTCGCCATGTGGAGGTGCGGTTCATCAACCAATTCAAGGCGTCGACGACCTCGTCGAAGTCCTGGCAGGCTCGCCTGGCGAGCCGAGCAGCCCCGCGGCCCTGGAGCTGCGGCCACTCCCTCTCATGGTCGCTCAGCCTCGGCAGGGGGAACACCGACAGCAGGTCCACCCCGACTTCGCGACTGGGCTGTGCGCTCCCGGCGGGGCGCCCAACTCCGCCGGCGGGGGCAGTCATGCCCCCTCGGGCGCGGTGAGCTTCCCACCGCGCCCAGCCGCCCCACGCCCGCCGCCGCCTCCAGGAGCGCCGCGGCCGCGCCCGTCGGCGCCGCGGCCCGCCCCGGCCGTCGCCGCGGCCCCGCCCGCGCCCGTCGGCGCCGCCGGAGGGCCCGCTCGGGAGCCCCTTGCCGGCCTCCAGCGCCAGAGGGCTGGGCACAGGGAGCCCGGCAGCCCGGTTCTTCCAGTTCTCCAGCTCCATCTCCTCCTCGTTGCGGCGGAAGTCTGCGGTCCTCAAGGCTGGGTCAATCACGTCCATCGGGCCTGCCACGCCCGCGTAGTGCCGCAGCCCGCCCCACTTCGGGGGCTTGTTGGGATCACCCGAGCAGGCCTCGACGATCTGCGACACCCGACGACGCAACGCCTCAATGCTGGCCATGCTGGGCAAGTTGACCTGGTCGTAGCTTCCCGCATAGAAGATCGCCGTGAGCAGGCACTTCATCTCGATGTAGCTGCGGCAGCTGCCGGCCCCGCGCCCACAGGTCCAACCAGAGCAGAGGGAATCCGCCGTTCTGCTCCCTGCGCTTCGCCGTGTGCTCCACCGTGCTGAGGCCGTCCTCGAGCGGCCAGTCTTGGAACGTGTACTTCTCGATCTCGCGGACGACCTCGCGCCACGGCTTGTGGCGGCCCCCTTGCTCGTCGTGCTGAACCCACAGCGCCCTCGCGTCGTCGACCGAGTCCGCCTCGCGCGCCCCCTCCGGGGGGGGCACCCCCAGCCTGTCTGTCAGGTCCTGGTCGTCAGCGCTGGGGCCGGCGGCCTCGGCAGCTCCGCGCGCGGGATCTGCCTCGCCACCAGGTGGCAAGGCCGGCGGCGGCAGCGGCGGCCCCCTCGCGCGGGCGTCGGCGGGCAGGTCCCTCTCGACCAGCCCGAGTAGCTCCCTCGGGCGCCTGTCCCTGAAGGTGTCCACCGCGCCGACGGGGATCGCCTCCACGAGCTGCCAGATGCCGGCCTCTCTCACCATCGCGTGGTCGTCGTCCAGCCTGACGCCGCCAGCCTCCAGCACCACCTCGACTCCCAAGCGAAGAGGGCCGGGCGAGTTGACCAGCCAGCAGCATCCCTCAGGCGGCTCCAGCGCTGGTGGGGCGGGAACGACTGCCTCATCAGCGCCCGCCGAGGACGAAGCGGCACCAGGAGGGGCGTCGGTTCCCCCGACAGCGTCCCTGGCCCCTCGCAGCGGAAGGCGACGTCGGAGGAGCCCGAACGGGCGGGTGACCCCCGCCCAGGTGTAGACCTCCGCGGGGTCAACCACCGGCTCGTCACCGACGTGCTCCTGCTGATCAGTCCTCGACCTGAGCACCGCGGCGCGCAGCTCCTCCCAGGTCAGCGGCTGCGAGAACCGGTAGAAGGCGCCGTGGGCCAAGGCGGGCGCCGTGCCGTCCAGCGCGACGGCGAAGGCCCTGTTGCACCCGTCGCCGACGGAGCCCGACACGTCCTCGGCGTACCGATCGGCGTCTGGCGTCAGCACCCACCAGTACGTGCCCCCCGCGGGGTAGAGCAGCACCCGCTCGTGCCACACCGTGTCGCGCGGGTACCAGAGCCCGACCCGGCGTCCTGGCCGGAGCTCACTGCACCACGCCCCCACCTCGACGAGTGTGCCGTCCGCGGCCAGGGTCGTCGGGCCGCGGCGGCGGCGGGGGAGCGGGGCGATCATCGCGACGGGCTCGGGCCGCCGCGCAGCAGCACGCCAAGATCACCGCCTCCCCGCAGGCGATCCCCCACGCCAAGATGAAGGCGAAGAGACGACCTTCGCCCACGGCTGGGCCTGCCTCGGGCGCGGACGGCGCCACACGGGCCTCCTCAGGCCCCAGGGGCGGCAGCCGCTCCAGCAGCGCCGCGGCCACCTCGTCGGCCGAGGGGCAGGTGGCCGGTGCAGGCGAGGAGTTCGCCACCAGCCAGGGCTCGAGCTTCTGCGCCACGGCCGCGGCCACCGCGCCGGCGCTCGGCGCCGGCGGTGGCGGCGGCGCCGGCGGCGCAGGCGGGGGCCACTGCGGCGCGTGGCACACGCAGGACGGGCAGCTGGTCGAGGCGGCCACCAACGCCGCCAGCCAGCTCGTCGCCCAGCGCAGCCCGGCCCAGGCAGCCAGCGCCCCCACCGCGGCGCTCACCGCGAGCGTGGCGGCGCCGCCCGGGGCCATGGCCCAGCCCGACTCATGCACTTGAGAAAGATCAAAAGCCATGGAGCGGCCCAGACAATCACGTGCAAGCACTCCTATGTCCTTCTTTTCGGCCTTCCGACGGCCCAAGACGGCCCAAGAGCCCCCAGATATCGCCGAAAGATCTCCCAAGAGGCCTCCAAGACAGCCACGATGACCTTCAAGATGCCCACGTGTTCCCCGAAGGCTTTCCAAACCGATTCGGGGAACACATGGTCCGATGGCCTGGTAGGTCTGGCCTCAACGTTCGGCCACACAAGACGGCCAGGATGACCTCCAAGACGGCCCCTGATGGCCTCCAAGTCCGCCCCAGATGGTCCAAGACGGCCTCCAAGACGGCCTCAGAGAGTTCAAGACGGCCCAAGACGGCCCAAGAGGCCCCTCAGAGGCCTCCCAGACGGCCCAAGAGCCCTCCAAGAGCTCCTCCAGGAGGGCCCGAAGAGGCCAAAATCATTGACTTTCCTTAGGTGTTTGAAGGATTTTGGAATTTGCGTCTTCTCGGCATTCCGACGGGCCAAGACGGCCAAAGAGGCCCCCAAGATCGCCCAAGAGGCCCCCAAGAGGGCCCCATGACGGCCCAAGTGGCCTCCAAGATGGCCCCAAGAGGGCCCCGAGACTGCCCAAGAGGCCTCCAACACGCCCACGATGGCCTCCAAGACGCCCCAGATGACCTCCAAGACGGCCCCGAAGCGCCCCAAGAGGGCCCCCCGTTGGCCCAGAAAGGCCCCCCAGACGGCTCCCGACGGCGTCAGACGTGCCAGGAACCCACCAAGATGGCCGAAGTTAGCTCGAAGCTGGCCCAAGACGGCCCAAGAGGCCCCCAAGAGGGCCTCCAGGAAGGCCAGAAGAGGCCAAACACATAGATTGTCCTGAGGTTTTGGAGGGATTTTGACATGTCCTTCTTTTCGGCCTTCCGACGGCCCGAGACGGCCCAAGAGCCCCCAGAGGTCGCCGAAAGATCGCCCAAGAGGCCTCCAAGACGGCCACGATGACCTTCAAGATGCCCACGTGTTCCCCGAAGGCTTTCCAAACCGATTCGGGGCACACATGGTCCGATGGCTTGGCAGGCCTCTGGCCTCAACGTTCGGCCACATAGGCGCTTCCAAAAAGGCAGGGGGCGGCGGTGATTCGCCGTAGGCGTCTTAGATCCACTCCACCCTGTTGCTTGCAAACGGGGTGTACGACGTGCCAAGCTTTGCTTACCCTTTAAGCCTTCCAAGAGATTCCCAACGAGGAGCCACCCGTGCGGACCCCAAAGGCAACGGAATCACGAGAAAGTCAGGAGCCTACAAGATTGCCAAGACGGCTCACAATATCCCAAGACCACCCAATGTGCCATCCAGATGTCCCAAGAGGCTCCGAAGACATCCCACGAGACCTCCAAGAGGCCGCCCAAAGGGCCCGAAGAGAAGAGGCTAAGATCAACTCAATTCCCACAGTTGATGTTAGCAGCGTGGACCCCAAACCGTACGTTCTTGCACTGTGGATGGGTACGCTATGTGATGCCATCTACGTGGTGCCAATTATGCAGTACGTGGTGCAACCTCGACGGACCCCCCAAGCGCGGTAGGAGGCAACGAGGCGGCAACCAGCGGCGACGCGGAGAAACCTCGACGGACAACCAAACTGAGCGACAACGAGGCCACAACGAGGCGGCAACGGGCGGCGACGCGGAGAGACCTCGACGGACCCCCCTCGCGGGCGACAACGAGGCGGCAACAGGAGGCGACGCGGCGAAACCCCGACTGACCCCCAGGTGAGCGGCAGCGAAGCGGCAATGCGGCGGTAACAGGCGGCGACGTGGCCAAACCTCGACGGAGCCACCAAGTGGGCGGCAAGGAGGCGGCAACGGGCGGCGATGCGGCGAAACCTCGGCGGACCACCCAAGTGGGCGGCAAACAGGCGACCACGAGGCGGCAACCGGCGGCGATGTGGCAAAACCTCGACGGAACCAACCAATTACCTAGTAACACACGCAAGAACCCTTAAGTACAAGCACTGTTTGGGGAGTGCACGATTTTCGCGTCATCGCCTCTTTTTAACTTCTGACCTCCGAAGACGGCCCCATGGGCCTCCAAGGTGGCCCCGCTGCGGACCAAGAGACCCCCAAGACTGGTAACGACGCCCACAAAATGGCCCCAAGGGGGCCCCAAGACAGCGCCTCACGAGGCCATCACAACGGTTCAGGCATGGCCCCCCAAACGGCCCAGACATGCCCCAGACATTCAGACGCATGTACGCGGCGCTGAGGCGAGAGCCCCATCCTGGGGCCCGTGGAAGGGGGCGCGATCGTGGCCAGAGGAAGAGGAAGAATAGCACGCAGGGGGAACCAGCACGAGGCGGAGAAGAGATGGACGACAACGACGACGACGACGACGAAGAAGACGACGACGACGGCGGCGACGACGACGACGACGACGACGACGACGACGACGACGACGACGACGACGACGACAACGACGACGACGACGACGGTGGCGGCGCCGGCGACGGCGACGGCGAGCGCCTGCCTGCGTAAGCGGGGACGCCAGGATGTCCACCACCGCCGCCTGCGACGCCGCGTCCAGCGGGTCACCCGTGCGCTGCTCCAGCAGCTCGGCGGTGCCGCGCAGCACCTGGCAGGGGGGAACAAGAATGCCGAGACCGCTGCTCCGCATGCCTCTCTCACGCTGGTGCACTCTTGGGCAACCACATGTGAACCCTGTCCCTGCCGGTCGAATTTCCGAGGCGCTGGCTGGGGTTCAGACTTCGCAGGACGTCTGCAGCCGAGTGAACCCCAGCGGGGGTATCCGATACCCTGGCGTCGATTGGACCCGCAGTGGTGGGCTCGCACGTGGTCGCCGAACTCTAACCATAACCTCGAAGAAAGTCTGGCCGTGGCGACAAGGGCTCTCCAGGACGAGGTCAGGGCGCAAAAGTGTTCTCGCACAGCCAAGCAGAGCATCCGAACATGCATGGTCCAGTGGCCCCGAGCTGATCACAAAACCTGACCGACTTGCGTCCTAAAGAAGGTCGATGAATGGACGCATGTCCACCCCAATATCGGCATCTCTTCCCCCCATGGTAAGGCTTCGGATTGCGCACAGAAGACCCCCAGGTAGTCCGGCTGGCCTCAACAAGCCCCCCCGAGCAATCTGGAGGAGGCGCCAGAGGGTGTGGAGACCGCCCGGGACTGCCAGAGAGGGCTGCTGAGGCCAGCTGGGACTGCTCTGAAGGCCTGTCGAGGTCAGCCGGGACTATACTTAAGTCGGGCGTGTCCCCCAACAGAGTGATTTTCGACGAAAAATAAAAAATACCCCGACACATATTCCAAACTTGCACAAAAATACTCAAAAAATAGTCCCCAGACTATTTTTCCCCAAACAGCTTGTTGAACGTGGTGCTGTTGTGATAGAAACTAACTCCGGCCGAGGGAACGCGGAGCAGAGGCATCCTCACAACAATTGTATGTTTTTGGCCGTTTCGCTTGAGACATCCTCACAACTCTCGTTTCTGAGTTGGCCAGGATTGGCCGTTTCGCCTGAGACATCCTCGAAAAGTTGCGCTCCGGGACGCCGCGCGAGAGGTGGTCCGGGCCGTTTCGCTTGAGACATCCTCGAAACTCTGAGCCCCGAGGTGCCGTGCGAGAGGTGGTCCGGGCCGTTTCGCCTGAGACATCTTCGAAACTCTGAGCTCTGCGATGCCTTGCGCGAAGTGGTCCGGCCCGTTTCGCCTGAGACATCCTCGAAACTCTGACTTCGGAGATGCCGCGCGAGAGGTGGTCCGGCCCGTTTCGCCTGAGACATCCTCAAACTTCTGATCTCTGAGATGCCCTGCGCGAGGTGGTCCGGCCCGTCTCGCCTGAGACATCCTTGCAACTCTGAGCTTTGAGATGCCCTGCGCAAGGTGGTCCGGCCTGTTTCGCACAAGACATTCTCGCAACTCTGAGCTCTCAGATGCTGCGCGAGAGGTGGTCCAGCCTGGGCGCCCAAAAGACCACATGTTACATATCCTCCATGGGACCCTGCGAGCCTCAGGAGGCCCCAGAGAGGTCCAGGAGGCCGCAGGACGCCCAGGACAGGCCCCAGGGGGGAGCGCGCCACAGGCAGCGGCTGAGGCTCAGAGTCTTCGTCAGGGCTGGGAGGCAGCGGCTGAGGCTCAGAGGCTCGCTTGGGCCGGTGAGGCTGCGATGACGCGCGGGGCCTTCCTATGGCGCCATCTTGGGGAGTCGGGGAATCAGGGGGTCGGGGAATCGGGAAGTCGGCGAGTCGGAAACGGGGAGCGGAGTCGGATAATCGGGGAGTCGCGGAGTCGGGAAGTCGGGGAGTCGGGGAGTCGGGGAATCGGGGAGTCGGAGAGTCGTCGGAGAGTCCGGGACTTGTCGGGGAGTCGGAATCGGGGGGTCGGGGAGTCGGGGAGTCGGTCGGGGAGTCGGGGAGTCGGAGAGTCGGGGAGTCGCAATCCAGAGCTCCTAGTACGCAGCCCTAGTTTCGAGAACCCTACGAAGGAAGCGCCAGAGGCAGCCCGCAAGCCATTGCCGCGTGAAAGAACAATCACATAGTACACCACAAACACTACTACATCCTACAGCGAACGCGCCAGAGCGAGCGGACGCGCCAGAGGCAGCGGACGCGCCAGAGGCAGCGGAGACGTTTCGGAGAGCGTTAAACTCTCTGGCGTAAATTGCTGGCACTCGATGGGCGCCTTGAGGCACCCGCGGGCACCTGCGCCAGAGGCAGCGGCAGAGTGCTCTACGACGGAACTCGCCACAAAAAGAATCCGAATCCTTGTGTTTCAGATACCGCGCCGTCCAGGAGAGCGATGAGACGCTGACGCTCCTGGGGCTGCCCCCAGCGCGCCAGCCATTTCTGGACTTCACTGCTAATGGCGTCGCGGGCTTTGCGCTGTAAGAAACGACCTTCCAGCACCCTGAGGAAGCAAGCGTGCTCCTGCACAGCACGTTCGAAGAGAGAATGAATGCTGCGGCTGATGGAGAGCGTAGCGAAAGTACCGCTGTCCGCGGTCAGTGCGCTCCTCCTGGTTGGCGACACCGCCGGCCCCTACAAGGCGGCATTGGACGCCCTGGAGGCCGCTGCTAAGGCTGACATCGCCACGGAGACCGCGCAGGAGCAGTCGCAGGCGGTACGCGGAGCTGCAGCAGGTGGCCTTGCCCCGCCCGCAGGCGCGGCGCCAGCACTTGCTGCTCCGGCGGCTGGAACAGCCGGCGCTGCCGCTGGATCGGGAGGAGTTGGAGGAGGTGTCGCCGGAGCTGGAGGAGGAGGAGGAGGAGCTGAAGCCCATCCAGAACTCCCAGACCTCGACATGCTTGATGGGGAGGACCAGGCTGCCCTCGACGCGGTCTTGGACGAGCTGGACACTGGTGGTGGTGGTGCTGCTGCTGGTGACAGCGATCGTTCAGCCAGGCGAGCCAAGGCCAAGGCGGCCGTGCGGCTGGCCGGGCAGCTGGTCGCCAAGACCATCAGCAAGAAGAAGTCGCTGGGGTAGCGCCCTCAGCGCCCCCGGGGGCGTTTCAGACGCCCCGCAGCCGGACACGTTTCCTCGGAGCTCCGCGCCCCTCCTGTCCCGGCCTCGCCGGCCAGAGACGGATCGTAGAGGTGAGGAGGGCATGCCTTTGCTGACGGCAGGCCGGACGGCTGCCGACCTGCACATATTTGGGGTCAACGCCAACACGTGGAGCTCGGCCCAGGCAGCCTTGGATTGGTACGTGGCCCTCACGGAGGAGCAGGGCCGCCGGCGCTCGCCCGGGCTGTGGTGCGTCCAGGAGACGCGGTTGAAGTGCACCGAGCGCGAAGGACGCGCTCGGGAGTGGGCTGGCCGGCGCCACATGGCCATGACTTTCAGCAGGGCTGCCCCGACGGGTCCAGGCCCGCTCGAATCTTCTGGGGGTGTGGCGGTGGGAGTCTCCCAGGCCATCCCTTCGAGCCCCCTCGAGCTCGACATGGGTGAGGCCTACCAGGGCTGCCTGGCAGGACGGGTCCTGAACATAGGCGGCATGAGGGTGGCCGCATTCTCGGTCTACCTGGAAGACAGCTCCAGGCTCGGCGATTACAACATCGGGCTGCTGGATCTGCTGGCGGCGGAGATCCTGAAGCTGGACGTGCCGTGGGTCGTGCAGGGGGACTGGAACATCAGCGCGCAGGTGTTGGAGGACTCGCAGTGGGCCGACTCCCTCCTGGGTGTGATCGTTGCGCCCTCCGGCGCCACGTGCTGGGCTCGCAGCCCGGAGCCAGACGATTGCACCGCCACGTTCGACTTCTTCGTGGTGGCTCGGGAACTCCGGCCCCTGGTGGCGCAGGTCCGGATCATGGGAGGTGCGCCCACCTTCCCGCACAGTCCCGTGCACCTGAAGTTGGCGGGCCTGGGACAGCACACGTGTGTTCCCCAGGTGCGGCGATGCAAGGCCTACCCCACGGAGCCCTGGATAGGGCCGCGGGCCCTGCCGCCAGGTGTGGATTGGTCTTGGAGCGGCGGTTCGGCACCCCCTTCCTTGGCAGAAGGGCTCGGCGAATGGTTCACCGCGGCCGAGGTGCAGCTCGACGTCTTGCACGACGCTCAGGAGGCGAATGCACGCAGGCCTGGCCGCGCCGAGGGATACCGCCTGGTACGGGTCCCTCTCCATAATGCCTGGGACCGCGCGCTGGTGGAGCGCCTCGACGGCCGCGCATCCATGTGGAAGAGCTTCCAGCTGCTCGCAGGGAAGGCAGCCAGCTTGGCAGGACGACCTCTCGGGGCAGGAGGGCGTGCACTCCGCGCTCAGTGGCAGTGCGTCCTCCGACGCACCATCCAGACGTTGGATTTCCAGGACTCTGGCATCACGCCAGGGCGGGCCCAGGAGCTCCTGGACCAGCTGGACGGGGTGGACGACATGATGCGCCAGCGCGCGCTGGAGGAACTTCAGACCGCGGAGGCGCAGGTGCAGGCGACCCACACGGCAGCCGCGCGGGCGCGCTGGCGCACCTTCGCGGCGGGCGCCGTGCAGAACGGAGGGCGAATCGCCCACCGGAGGATCAAGGGGCCGCTGCCGCCGGCCGAGGCCCTGCTCGAGGCCGCCTCGGGGCCCTGCCCGCTGCCCGTCAACGGGGTCGCAGCACTGGAGGTGCTGCTGCAGGAGTGGTTGCCCATGTGGACCCGGCATGCTGGATCAGAACCTTGGGCATGGAGCTGCAGGGATATCTTGCCGCCCATTTCCCTGCCTGAGGTCCTGCACGTGTGCCGACGCTACAAGCCCAAGGCGGGCCTGGGCTGGGACAAGTTCCACCCGCGCTGGATCCTCGATCTGCCGTTGGAGACCCAGCAGCGCTTTGTAGACTTGCTCAACCACTTCGAAGCGCAGCCGGAGCAGACCGTCGGCATGGCCGACATGCTAGTGAACAGCATCGTGTTCCTTGGGAAACCTGACGGGGGCGTCCGGCCAATTGGGCTGCTGCCACTGCTGTTCAAGATCTACAGCCGGGCGCGGCAGCCGCTGTGCAGGGCCTGGGAGCAGGCGCACCCGTGCAGCGCCTTCTGGGGTGGCGGCTCGAAGTCCTGCGAGCGCGCGGGATGGGTGCACAACATGTTGCAGCGATACGCGCGGGCCACGGGCATGTCGGCAGCCACCGCACTGATCGACATCCGCAAGTTCTACGAGGAGGTGAATCACGAGTACCTTCTGCAGGCCGGGCGCGCGGAGGGCTTCCCCATGCGGGTGCTGCGGGCCCTGTGCACCACCTACGTTGCCCCCAGGGTGGTCATCTGGGACAGCGCTGTCTCACGGAAGGTGCGGCCCACCGGGACGATCGTGGCCGGCTGCTCCGGCGCGACCTCTTTGGCCAAACTCCTCCTCATCAAGCCCCTCCGGGATGCCATGGTTGGCAGGCCGTGCGTCGCCATTCGCAACGTCGTCGACGATATCGCCATCCAGGGTGTCGGGACGCAAGGGAAGGTGGCAGAGCAGCTTGGCAGCGCGACCAGGGACGTCATCGATAGCCTTTTGATGCTGCAGCTGCCCGTGCACGAGAAGAAGCTCGCGTACCTCGTCTCGGACGCGGGGGTCGAGGCTGCCCTCGCGCCGCGCTGGGCGCTTGGCCCCGCGGCCAAGGTGCAGCATGCGCGGAACCTTGGGACCGACGCCAACGACGGGAGCCGCCGCCGAGTCAGCATCTGCGCCGAAAGGCAGGCCACGGCGCGGGCGCAGGCAGTCCGACTTTGGAGTTTCCGCAGCGGGGACGGGCCTGTTCACGGCATCCAGCGCGGCGGGCCTACCGCCAAAGCCACGTGGGGTACCACCGTGACTGGGCTGGCCCCCACGGTCTTGCACCAGCTCCGGGTGCAGGTTGCACGCAGCTTTGGGCCTGTGGCCAGGGGCGCCTCGGTCGGACTTCGGCTCGCCTCCTTCGGGCGCCTCTTAAGCACGGATCCGTTGGCCATCAACGCGGGGGCTGTGGCGCAGCAGTGGGCTCGCGCTGTCTGGGAGGGCTTGCCGCCGCGCGGAGTCCTCCGAGCGTGCCTGACAGACGCCGCAGCGCGCTTGGGCCACCTCCGGCACCCGTGGTCGCAGGCAATCTCCCCCGCGGACGTGGCGCTGCTGACGCTGGGTCGGTGCGGCTGGCGCTTCGAGGACGAGGCCGTTTTGGTCACCGACGCGGGCGCCCGCTTGGACCTGGTGCGCACGGCCCCAAGTCTGGTTGCCCGTCTCGCCCAAGACGCCGCTTGGCGTGCTTCGGATTGCATGGCACTGGCGCGCGAGGCCAAGGAGGTGCGTGACGACCACCGCTGGGTGCAGCCGATCAGCTGGCTGGCCCTGCGGCCGCTGCTGTGGGGATCGGCACGCAGTTGGACAAAGCGGCAGCAGAATTCCCTCCGGGCCCTTGTGGGCAACACGCATTGGTGCCAGGAGCGGCTCCGGCGCCATGGCCTCGCAGCGTGCGGGCTGTGCAAGCTGTGCCGGGCTAAGGCTGGCACGATCTTCCACAGGGTGTACGAGTGCGATGCCCATGCCAGCCGCAGGCGGACCGCAGCATCCCCATTTCTGGTGGCGAGGGCCCGGCGGGCGCAGCGCGAGGGGCCCTTGTTTGCTGAGCGATTCGCGCGCGGGATCTTCCCGGACCCCCAGCACCTCTGGAGCGACATCGGCTGCCAGGAGTTCGAGATCCATTGGTGGAATCGGCCCAGCTCGGGCCGCCTCGGGGGCATGCTGTTCACTGACGGCTCCGCCTTCGCAGGGCGCCTCCCGGGCATCAGCCGGGCTGGGTGGGCAGTTGTTCAGTGCAACCGCTGGGGCGTACCTGAGGCTGCTGCGTATGGGCCGGTGCCGCTGGCCATGTGCCCCAGGCAGCTCAGCCGCGACGGCGAGGATTTCGCCATCTTCGCGCTCCCGCTGGTTGCACTGGGGCACCTCGACCTCTTCGTTGACTGTGCTGGGACCGTGGCCGCTCTCAGGCGCGGGCCAGGGGACTCCTCAGGGGACGAGCGGGCACACCTGTGGGGCCCATTCTGGGGTTCCTTCGGGCTCGGGGACTTCACAGTCACGAAAGTCCTCGCTCACGCCACGCACGCCGACGTCGCTGCGGGGAGGACAACCCACTGGGAGCGCGCCGGCAACGCGGCCGCCGACACGTGGGCCAAGCACAGGGCAGAGTGCCACAGCATGCCCGCGGAGGCTGAGGAGCTCACGCTAACGCTGTACGACATCGCCCAGGAGGCCGCGCGCTGGTCAGGGGAGCTCCACGCGGTCCTGGCCGACGAGGGCACCAAGGACTGCGATGGCTTGGAGGCCCGGCCGCAGGGGCAGCCAGAGGGCGGCGCCGAGGTGGAGCTGGTCGTCGGCGACGGCCCTAGCACCGCGCACGCCGAAGCCAGCGGTGGGCCCGCGGCTGTCGACAGCGGCGGTGTCAGAGGGGCGGCACGCAAAGGATCCGGAGCGGCTTCGCATCAGCTCCGGGCTGCCGAGGCCACCGCTCCGGGCCGCCCGCCCCAGACCCTGGTGGCGTGCCTGAGGTGCGGAGCCTATGGCACGAGATACGCCCGCAACCTGGCAGGCACGTGCCACGGGGCAACCACAACCACGCTCCAGAGCCAGAGAGCCCGCCTGGCTGACGGCCGGCACCCGGGGCATCGGCAGTGCCGAACGTGGGTGCTCTCCACGCTGCGGGAGCCAACTTCGGCGGACCTCGCCGCGTGCCTGGGGCCAGACTTCGGCCGCGCACCAGTGGCAGGGCCCACGGTCGGACCCCAGATGGGGAGGGGGGCGCCCAGGCGCATGCTGACCAGGGTTGAGATCTTGGCAGCATACGGCTTGAACGAGGAAGACGTGGAGGCGGCCGTCAATCGCTGGCGCCAGCGGCGGCGCGCCAGGGCCACGGAGGAGGACGATTCCGACATCGAGGAGTAGGTGAGGCTATGCGCGGGGGCTAGCCTCTCAGCGGCTCCGGCGGGGGCGCCGAGCCTGTCTTTTTCCTGTCGTTTGCTTCCCTTGCGGATTTCCATTTCCATTTCCATTACCAGGAGGCCCCCGCAACTCGGAGCTCTGAGACGCCGCGCTCGAGGTGGTCCGGCCCGTTTCGCCTGAGACTTCCTCGCAGCACGTTTCGCCCGAGACATCGTCGCAACTCTGGGGTCCGAAATGCCGCGCGCGAGGTGGTCCAGCCCGTTACGCTGGAGACATCCTCGCAACTCTGGGCGCCGAGATGCCTTTCAGGATGATCAGGAGGTGGACGAGGAGGAGGAGGAGGAGGAGGAGGAGGAGGAGGAGGCATGTTTTAACATGCCATGCCAGTCCGCAGTGGACGGGCACGCAATCGACCTTGGAAACCGCAGTGGGTCTAAAAACCCTGTTTGGGGATACTGCACTCCGGCTATAATTTCATATTATCTTTGAAGATTCCTCCTCTCGAGGGACGGGCCCGACTCACGACTATACTCGGGGGGCCTGCCGAGGCCAGCCGGGACTGCCTGAGGGGGCCGCCCCTGCGCAACCCGGAGCCTTGCCTCTGGACGCCCGAAGTGGGTACGGAAAGAATGGGCACAGTGCCCAACAGCGGATCTTGTTCATTTTGAACGAGACTCGCTGTCCATCGTCGCCGTCGCCGAGGGGGGATCGTCGTGGTCGCCGCTGCTGCCAACAGAACGGCGTGAACGTCCAGGACAGGTTCGGCCTCCAAGGGCCCGCGGCGAACCCCGGGACGGCCAAAGAACCGGCTCAGCTCCTGAGATTTTGGACGCCCGCAGTGGGTACAATGCCCAACAACAACTGTTGTCCCAAACCAACAGCGGCCGCTGTTGGGCAGGTGGCCTTCTGTCCCGAGTGGACACAGGCCGCGGCGGCTTGGACAGCGAGTCCTGCTCAAAATGAACAAAATCCGCTGTTGGGCATTGCACCCACTCTCTCCGTGCCCATTTAGAGGCCTCCTGGATGGGGTCCGAATAGATGGGGTCTTCCGACCCCATCTACTCTGACCCCATCTAGGGGGCCTAGACCATTTCGCTCGTGCAAATTTGCCGAGCACCAGCTCCGCGCGCGCCGCGTCGCCCGGGTGCAGCGCGAGGGCCGACAGCCCGAGCTCCAGCTGCAGCGCCAGCAGCGACGCCGTCGGGGTCGCGGGGCCGCGGGGCCGCCGGCGCAGCCTCTCCTCGGGGGGCGGCCCAGAGGGGGGTGTCCGACAGGGGGGGGGGTCCAAGAGGGGGGTTGGATACGGCAGGTTCGTGCCGTGCCGACCCCAGCCTTGGTTTTTGACACCGCAGGGATCGTTCAACCTTGAACGATCGGCCGCTGCCGCAACGTCCAATCCTTCCACATCGATCGATTCTGGGTCGCCGGCGGCGTTCAACCTTGAACGCCCGCGCTGGGGTCGCCGCTGGTCGACACGACGCAAACCTGCCGTATCATGGCCCCCGCCGTGATATCCCCCCCCCCCCCGGTCATCACCCCCCTCCATGCCGCCCCCGATCTCCAGGTGCGCGTGGAACACCGCGAAGGCGTCGAGCGGGGGCCTCGCGCCGCCGCCCAGCTCCCCGACGGCCGGAAGGGCAGAGGGTGGCACGGCCTCCTGGAGGCCCGCGCGGGGCCCCTGGATGCAAGTCGGGCCTGTCCCCCCACAGGGGGGATTTTGGACGAGAAATAAAAGATACCCCAAAAATGCCCAACAGATGCCCAGAAATACTCAAAAGATAGTCCCCAGACTATGTTTTGACTATTTTTGAAGATTCCTGGACGAGAAATGAAAGATACCCCAAAAGTGCTCCACAGATGCCCAGAAATACTCAAAAGATAGTCCCCAGACTATGGTTTTGACTATTTTTGAAGATAACCCCCTGTAGAGGGACGGGCCCGACTCAACCCTAGATCTCCTGCTGTGCAGCCTGGTCGAGTCCTGCGCTCTTCTTCGAGCCCGGCCCCCGGGGCCCGCCCTCGGGGGGCCTGGGGGCCCACCGGCGGTGCACCCAAGATAGGGGGCCACATGCGAGCCCTTCCCCCACCCCCCACGATTTCCGAGGGGGAGGGCTGGGTTCACTTCGCAGGGGGCAGGGGAAGGGTTCGCATGTGGTCCCCTTCCTGGGAGGGGCCCGGGGCCCAGGGAAGGTGCCGGGACACCCGGGGCTGGGATAACAACAACAAAAAAAAAAAGCACCGCCAGGTGTCCAGCTTCCGGGGTCGGCGCCAGGCCCCCCCGGCCCGCGACCCCCGGCGGCGCCTCCGGCGCCGCACCCGATGCGCTCCGCGCGCCAGGGAGGGGCACGGGGAGGGGGCCCGCGGGGACCAGCGCCGACCCGAGGGCTCCGCGCGCACCTCCGGAAGCTCGTGCTCGTGCCGCCGTCTGCTCTTCTGCGCTGTGCACGGTGATCCGCTGGAGCAGGTGCTGCAGCAGCGGCCGCAGGTCGACCACCCAGTTCACCTGGCCGCTGGCCGCCAGGATGACATCCAGCGTGCCCAGGTGGAAGCGGTCGGGGAACACCTCGACGAAGCACTCGAGGAGGTAGGCCTGACCAGCGGCGTCCTCGCACGAGCTGCTGACCCGCAGCACCTCGGGGAGGACGAGCTCCTTGTACAACTCCAGGGTCAGCGATTCCAGCCTGGCGATCACAGAAGAAGAACATAACTGCACAACACACAAGCCTTCGGAGGTCCGCGCGGACTTCTTCATCGGCGCCGAACTCCCCTCCCTGGCGCGTCCCGCGCCAGGGGCAGCGCTCCAGGCGCCGCCATGGGGGCGGCCCTCCGAAGGCCCGTGCCTGCGCCGCTCGCTCTTCTCCGAGATGTGCATCAGGTGCGCGGCGACCAGGAAGCGCAGCGCGTGCCGGTTGCGGTCGAGCAGCCACGCGGCGGAGAACGCGTTGGCGTCCGCGTCCTGGTGGCACGCGCCGCCGTCGCTGGCCGCGGCGGCGGAGGGCCTCGCCACCGGCGAGGGCTCCGAGCTGATGAGGTCGCTCGGCGCATCGCCGCCGGCGTCGCTGCCGCCCAGCCTGCCCGGGGTAGGCTGCCCGTCGCTCAGCCGCAGGCGCGACCAGAGGCTGATGGCCTCCCGGAGGCTGCGGAGCAGGTACTGAAGCGCGTCTCGCGTGCTGTCGAGCTCGCCCAGCTTGTCCTTGACCATCTGCAGCAGGTAGTACCGCAGGAAGAGCCCCCGGACTGGGTGCTGCACCGCGCCGAGCATCTCGCCCAGGTCCTCGAGGATCCCCTTGGCGAGGGCGGGGTCGCAGACCTCCCTCATGTACACGGCCCCGACGGTCACCAGCAGGTACAGGCGGGGCAGCACGTTCCCCTCGTACTGCACCATCTCGTAGACGTCGGCCAGCCGGTGCCCGTGGCGCTCCTCCCTGCCCACGAACGCGCCCAGGTGCTGCAGCTCCCAGAACACCAGGGCGTACAGCTGGTAGTACTTGTTCGGCTGCAGCATCGAGGATCTCAGCTCGTTCGTGAGGCAGATGCTGTATCTGAGGGCGTTCTCCATGTCGTTCTGCTGGATGGCCTTGCGGAGGTAGAACCGCTGCTCCGCCGCGAAGCCGAAGGCCTCCTCCAGAAACAAGTCCTGCTCGTCCCTCGGAGGGGCCGACATGGGCGGCGAGGAGAGGCCCCTGCGATGCCGAGCACACGCGCCTGCGGCAACGACACTGGGCACTGGACCTGCAGGAAAATGGAAGACGCCAGAGCCAACAAGGGGCTATGGAAGAAGACTCTGGGTTTTTCCCCATACAGCTTGCTGAACGGGGCGCTGTTGTGATAGAAGCTAACTCCGGCCGAGGAAAGTCGGAGCAGAGACATCCTCACAAAAATTTGATGGTCAGGGCCGTTTCGCTTGAGACATCCTCACAACTCTCGTTTCTGAGTTGGCCGGGATTGGCCGTTTCGCTTGAGACATCCTCGAAACTCTGAGCCCCGAGGTGCCGTGCGAACGGTAGTCCGGGCCGTTTCGCCTGAGACATCCTCGAAACTCTGAGCTCTGAGATGCCTTGCGCGAGGTGGTCTGGCCCGTTTCGCTTGAGACATCCTCGAAACTCTAACCTCGGAAATGCCGCGCGAGAGGTGGTCCGGCCCGTTTCGCCTCAGACATCCTCGAACATCTGAGCTCTGAGATGCCATGCGCGAGGTGGTCCGGCCCGTCTCGCCTGAGACATCCTCGCAACTCTGAGCTCTGAGATGCCGTGCGCAAGGTGGTCCGGCCTGTTTCGCACAAGACATTCTCACAACTCTGAGCTCCCAGATGCCGCGCAAGAGGTGGTCCAGCCTGGGGGCCCAGAAGACCACATGTTACATATCCTCCCTGGGACCCTGGGAGCCCGCCTGAGACATCCTCGAACTTCTGAGCTCTGAGATGCCCTGCGCGAGGTGGTCCGGCCCGTTTCGCACAAGACATTCTCGCAACTCTGAGCTCTGAGATGCCGTGCGCAAGCTGGTCCGGCCTGTTTCGCATAAGACATTCTCGCAACTCTGAGCTCTCAGATGCCGCGCAAGAGGTGGTCCAGCCTGGGGGCCCAGAAGACCGCATGTTACATAGAGCTCCAGGAGGCCGCAGGACGCCCAGGACAGGCCCCAGGGGTCCGCAGGAGATTCCCAGGAGGCTCCCAGGAGGCCCCAGGAGACCCCCTATCAGAACGTGTCAAGTTAATACACATCTGGTGTCGATTCGTTGATTTTTCCTGCTCTTGTGGCCCCCCCCCCCTCCATTTTGAGGGGCCCAAGCGGCCACAGGTTAGATATCCCCCCCTGGGAGCCTCAAGAGGCTTCAGGAAACCCCAGGTGGAGTTCAGGAGGCCACAGGAGGCCCAGGAGGAAGCCCCAGGAGGTCCCCAGGAGGCACCATGAGGCCCCCGCAACTCGGAACTCTGAGACGCCGCGCTCGAGGTGGTCCGGCCCGTTTCGCCTGAGACTTCCTCGCAGCACGTTTCGCCCGAGACACCGGCCCGTCTCGCCTGAGACATCCTTGCAACTCTGAGCTCTGAGATGCCGTGCGCAAGCTGGTCCGGCCCGTTTCGCAGAAGACATTCTTGCAACTCTGAGCTCCCAGATGCCGCGCAGGAGGTGTTCCAGCCTGGGGGCCCAAACGACCACATGTTACATATCCCCCCTGGAACCCGGGAGCCCCAGGAGGCCCCAGAGAGCTTCAGGAAGCTGCAAGACGCCCAGGACAGGCCCCAGGGGTCCCCAGGAGATTCCCAGGAGGCTCCCAGGAGGCCCCAGGAGGCCCCCTATCAGAACGTGTCAAGTTAATACACATCCGGTGCCGATTCGTTGACTTTCCCTGCTCTTGTGGCCCCCCCCATTTTGGGGGGCCCCGACGGCCACATGTTAGATATCCCCCCCTGGGAGCCCCAAGAGGCTTCAGGAAGCCCCAGGTGGGGTCCAGGAGGCCACAGGAGGCCCAGGAGGAAGCCCCAGGAGGTCACCAGGAGGTCCCAGGAGGCCCCAGGAGGCCCCCGCAACTCGGAGCTCTGAGACGCCGCGCTCGAGGTGGTCCGGCCCGTTTCGCCTGAGACTTCCTCGCAGCACGTTTCGCCCGAGACATCGTCGCAACTCTGGGGTCCGAAATGCCGCGCGCGAGGTGGTCCAGCCCGTTACGCTGGAGACATCCTCGCAACTCTGGGCTCCGAGATGCCCTGCGCGAGGTGGTCCGGCCCATCTCGCCTGAGACATCTTCGCAACTCTGAGCTCTGAGATGCCGTGCGCAAGGTGGTCCGGCCCGTTTCGCACAAGACATTCTCGCAACTCTGAGCTCTCAGATGCTGCGCAAGAGGTGGTCCAGCCTGGGGGCCCAGAAGACCACATGTTACATATCCCCCCTGGGACCCTGGGAGCCCCAGGAGGCCCCAGAGAGCTTCAGGAGGCCGCAGGACGCCCAGGACAGGCCCCAGGGGTCCGCAGGAGATTCCCAGGAGGCTCCCAGGAGGCCCCAGGAGGCCCCTTTATCAGAACGTGTCAAGTTAATACAAATCCGGTGTCGATTCGTTGATTTTTCCTGCTCTTGTGGCCCTCCATTTTGGGGGGCCCCGACGGCCACATGTTAGATATCCCCCCCTGGGAGCCCCAAGAGGCTTCAGGAAGTCGCAGGTGGGGTCCAGGAGGCCACAGGAGGCCCAGGAGGAAGCCCCAGGAGGTCACCAGGAGGTCCCACGAGGCCCCAGGAGGCCCCCGCAACTCGGAGCTCTGAGACGCCGCGCTCGCGGTGGTCTGGCCTGTTTCGCCTGAGACTTCCTCGCAGCACGTTTCGCCCGAGAAATCGTCGCAACTCTGGGGTCCGAAATGCCGCGCGCGAGGTGGTCCAGCCCGTTACGCTGGAGACATCCTCGCAACTCTGGGCTCCGAGATGCCCTGCGCGAGGTGGTTTGGCCCGTCTCGCCTGAGACATCTTCGCAACTCTGAGCTCTGAGATGCCGTGCGCAAGGTGGTCCGGCCCGTTTCGCACAAGACATTCTCGCAACTCTGAGCTCTCAGATGCTGCGCAAGAGGTGGTCCAGCCTGGGGGCCCAGAAGACCACATGTTACATATCCCCCCTGGAACCCTGGGAGCCCCAGGAGGCCCCAGAGAGCTCCGGGAGGCCGCAGGACGCCCAGGACAGGCCCCAGGGGTCCCCAGGAGATTCCCAGGAGGCTCCCAGGAGGCCCCAGGAGGCCCCTTTTATCAGAACGTGTCAAGTTAATACACATCCGGTGCCGATTCGTTGATTTTTCCTGCTCTTGTGCCCCCCCCCCCATTTTTGGGGGCCCCGACGGCCACATGTTAGATATCCCCCCCTGGAAGACCCAAGAGGCTTCAGGAAGCCCCAGGTGGGGTCCAGGAGGCCACAGGAGGCCCAGGACTCCTGGGGGCCCCAGGAGGTCACCAGGAGGCCCCAGGAGGTCACCAGGAGGCCCCAGGAGGCCCCAGGAGGCCCCCGCAACTCGGAGCTCTGAGACGCCGCGCTCGCGGTGGTCTGGCCTGTTTCGCCTGAGACTTCCTCGCAGCACGTTTCGCCCGAGACATCGTCGCAACTCTGGGGTCCGAGATGCCGCGCGCGAGGTGGTCCAGCCCGTTACGCTGGAGACATCCTCGCAGCTCTGGGCTCCGAGATGCCGTTCGGGATGAAGAGGAGGTGGAGGAGGAGGAGGAGGAGGAGGAGGAGGAGGAGGAGGCATGTTTTAACATGCCATGCCAGCCCGCACTGGACTGGCACGCAATCGACCTTGGAAACCGCAGTGGGTCTAAAAACCCTGTCTGGGGATACCGCACTCCGGCTACAATCTAGCGAGCGTGGGGGCCCCCCCCCCGACGGGGGTCAACCTCGCCTCGTCGTCGCGCTGCGCCCGGGGTCGGAGCGCCTTCGGCGCGCGGCGGCTGCCCGCGACGGGGGTCGACGCGGTGCTGTCGGCGGGGGTGAGGCCCCCCCGACGCTTGCTGAGAAACTCGGAGCAGGCAAAGGTGCGCGCGGCAGCGGAAGAAAGATGAACACGACAGTGTACCACCGCCAGAGTTACGGGGGGAAGCAATGGTAGTTGCAGCAGCAGCAGCAGTAATGGCGGTGGCAGTTCCTGTCAAAATGACACTACAAATGATACTACTCCGCCACCGCCTCAAGAGGAATGAAATGAAATGCCCACAAGCCCTTTCGAAATATTCGAATTGGGAAAAACACAAAACACAAAAACACATGGCTCAAACATTCTGGGACCCCCTGGGCGTGTCTGAACCTTGTCGCACTACTGTTCCGAGCCGTCGGGAATGAGGCTCGGAATCCAAGCCTCTGACATCTCACATACCCTGGAATCACCTCATGAGGCCGATATGCTGCTCTCTGCCTCTGAAGATACCAGCACTGAGACGGGTTTGAACATAAGGTTCGCGTACTCGCTTTTTTGGTACCTAAAGCTTCCAAGACACGACGACGTCCGACCCTTTTGGGATGGGTGAGACCCTAAAAGCGACCGATGACACCCCAATAGGTAAGACACCTGGGATGGGTCAGACCCCAACGGGGATGAGCGTGCACCACATGCAGATGATGACGCAAGCCCTGACAGGGAGAGCAGGAATAGCAAGAGAGAGCGAGAGAGGACGACGACGACGTCGACAACAACAACAGCAACAAATCACAACAACAGCAACAAATCACAACAACACCAACAATAACAACAACGACGACGAAGACGGCGACGGCGGTGGCAGCGGCGACGACCACGACGGCGACGACGCCGACGACAACCACCGCCGCTAGGCCTGCCATGGACGCGTTCTGACCGGTACTTCGAGGCGTACCCAGCTGTGGCGACGCGGGCGGCCAAAAGGAGGCCCCGAGAGGCCACATCATCCCGGACAAACTTCGACGCAGCGACGACGGGCCCCCGGGCCTGTCCCGGGGGCGCGCTCTGCCCAGACCCTCGGGGCGAACCCAGCCGTGGCGACCGGGGGCGCCGCAGAGGCGGCCAAGAGAGGCCCGAGCACGTCCGACGGGCCTCGAGCCTCGGGGCCCCGATCCCCGGCCCTCGCTCGACGACAACGACCACCACCGCGACAATCGACGGCGGCCACAACGGCCACGGCGACGCCGACGACGAGGAGGACGACGACGGCGGCGGCAGAGATGATGACCACGACGGCGGCGGCGGCGGCCTGCGGCGACGACGATCACGGCGACGACCACGACAGCTGAGACGGCGGCGACGACGGCGACGGCGACGACGACGACGGTAGCGGCGGTGACGACGGCGACGAGCGCGCGAGAGCGCGGCTGGCCTCGCGCGCGGGGAACCTTTGGGGGCGGGGCGGCAGGGCGGGCGGGAGCGGAGGAGGAGGAGGAGCAGGAGGAGGAGGAGGAGGAGGAGGAGGAGGAGGAGGAGGAGGCTGCGGGAGTCGCGCGGGGCGCTGCTCGGCACGCACGAGCCGCACCCCTCGTTCTCGTCCCAGTTTTTCTGCCCCATGTTCCTCATCGTGATCCTGCTCCTCCTCGTACCCAGACACGCGACGTCCTGATTTTTCAGGACGGCGTCCCCGGAAGTCCAGAACTTTCCCCGAGGCCAGATTCTCCTCCTGAGTCGCTGCTTGACGATCTTGAGGCCCGGCGAGGGCCCCTGGGCCGAAAGTAGGGAAAAACCGCCCGTCCTGATTTTTGAACCACGCGATCACGTCTGGGTACTCATCCTCTTTCACTCGGGCCGGGCGAAAGGGGGGGATAGCAAAGGGGGGGTTTGAGAATCAGCTCGCGTAATTGATTTTCCCAGCGCCTCCCGGCGCCAGAGGCGGCTATGTATCGAGGAACGGGCCCCTCGGTGGGGCCGAAACCAGCTGCATGCAGCAGATTTCGTAACCCTCCCTTTCCAAATCCCCCCCTTTCGTTCGGCCCGATTCACTTGAGCGACGACAAGAAGCGGGTCCTACGCGAGATGGCATAACGACCTTACGCCGCGGCTCACGCAGGCCGCCAGAGCGGCACGCCATACAATGGAAGCGAGGGCGCTCGCGCGTGACTCTACGCGGGCAGCTTGCGCGCCGACGTGGGCGCAGTCGGCCCCGCTTTTGTGCGTAGCTCACCTGCTATGTCCCGGTCGTCTTTACACCGAGTTTCTTGATAAGCGTCGGGGGGGGCGTCACCCCCGACGACAGCCCCACATCGACCCCCGTCGCGGGCAGCCACCGCGCGCCGAGGGCGTTCCGACCCAGGGCGCAGCGCGACGACGAGGCGAGGTTGACTTATTAAGAAACCCAGAGTATCCTTATCATCATCTGCTTCATTGCCTCCTCATTCCGTCGTCGGTCGTTTCTGGTCTGTGGGTGATGAGTGTGTGTTTTTCGTGCCCGAACAGCCACTGGGACACCTTCGGATCGGCTCGAGAACCGCTGCGCTTTTGGCGCGTTCGTCAAAGACCGGCCGTCCGCATATGCACAGTCGCCCTGCGGAAAAGGGCCTGAACAGATGAATCGTGCCACAGTCCCTCTCTGAAGGCAGGTGCGGCGCAAAGCGAAGAAGCCAATGTCTCCTGCGGTTTCTATCATCAGATCTTCGTCGGTTCTCCGAAGTCTTCGGAAGTCAGCAGAAAACATGTTGGGTTCTCCTCGGGATCTCCCCTGAACCTTCCTGCCTCCTGCCACCTGCCTTCCCCGCCCTCCCCTTCACAGTTCCCCCTCCTCCCCACTCTGCCTCCGCTCCCCATTTCGTGTTGCTCTTCCAATTCGCCGCCTTCCCCTCCTGCAGACTCGGCATCCGCCCCCCTCCTCCCTCAATCCTCCGCCCTCCCCGCCGTCTCTTATCACTCCTCCCCCCTTCCTCATTCTCTCTCTCTCTCTCTCTCTCTCTCTTTCCGCCCCCTCTCCCTCCTCCTCTACCCCTTGTCCCCTCGCACCTCCTCCATAATCCCTCTACCCCCTCGACCTCCTCCTCCCCCCTCCCCCCGCTGCTCCCCCCCCGCTGCTCCCGCCCCTGCCTGTCTTCCTCCACCTCCACCTCCACCTTCTCCTCCTCCTCCTCCTCCTCCTCCTTCTCCTCCTCTTCCTGAGGCAAACATTGACGAACAGCTGAGTTAGGGCGACCTGCCCCCAACTACTCGCGCTGCGCGTGGGAGCGACCCCACCTGCAGCCAGGTCTGCAGGACCCGAGCGAGAAAAAAAAACGCGAACGTATTCCCCCCGAGGCGGGGTGCCTGACGCGCGCGCGACGCAGCGCGCGAGCACCCGCGCGAAACACGAACGGGCCACGCACGCTGACAAAACCAACCAGAAACTGTCTGAGCAGCCTTCCCATGGGAAAGAAACACTGCCATGGACCTGAGACTTCGGGCACAAACTCCCTCAGGGAGGCAGGGGCCGAGGAGCCCCGAAGCAGGAGCTTGCCCTTGGCGAAGCATTTTCAAAACCCTGGATCCCCAGACCCTGGGGCGCCCACACTCCCGACTGAGCCTGAGGGCGCGCGACGAGGAGAGAGCTCCACAACCCAGGCAAATGAGTCCATTCAAGTCCTGAGAAGTCCACCACCTGAGCCTATTGGAAGCCGAGACAACAACATTGCCAGAGGGCCCAGGCTCGGGATGCGGCGGCGGCGGCGGGGCGATGGCAGCAGCAACGCGGGGGGCCTTGCGCATGACGCGCGCCTGGCGGAACTCGCTGCTGCCGAGGCGCTCGGTGCCCAGGGGGGCTTGGCTCCATGACCTGCCTATCTGGATGCCCATCGCACGGACCGCCTCGCTAAACCCTTGGTGCCTCGCGCGGCGCGCCTTGCCAACGCGCCGCGCACGAGCTATCTTCTTCGCCCACTCGTCAGTCAAGCCATTGCCAGCTAGGACCTCGGGCGAGATGGAAACACGCATGATTGGGGTGGGAGGGCCTTGATTTTGACAAACTGCACACCAAGAGGACCTTGCCCACCACAGCCATCGATCTTCTGCCAGACGGCAGCCCAAGCGTCGACGTGCGCGCTGGCCAGAGCAGTGGTCGCCACTGGCCCTCAGATGATTCCAGAGACGACGAAACTTGAATCGCCGCGCAATGTACTGGGTGGCACAGCTACTTGCTGAGTGCGAAGGACTGCGACGCGCTCAGCACGATCGACGCACTGAATCGACCCCTCCACCCCACCTCCAAAAATCGCTAGTGGTCTGAAGCCGCGCAGTCGACGAGGCGGCGGGTCGGAGCAGAAGAGGGCAATCACGGCCCGCGCAGTGTCGGCAGCATGAGAAATCTGTTTGTCCCGCAGCGAGCCATCCACGACAAGGCCCCCAGGGAGGCGGCGCCTCTCACCCTGGAACGCTTGCTCGGGCGCAGCCTCGGGCGAGGCGGGGGAGCGGCCCCGGGGCGCCAGACAGCGACTGCCAAACAGGGGCACGAGAGCCGTGGGTTCCTGAGGAAGGGCGCGTTTCAGGGTCCCCTCGCGCTGAAGGCCAGCGACGCAAGACTGCCGCAAGCAACGCGCCCGTGAAAAAGAGGATTTGGTTCCTCCTTGCAAATCTGGCACGGCAGCGATGAAACGATACCTGCATCGCACAGCCTCCCTCGCGTCCACTGGGCGCCGTCAACAGCCGACCGAAGGCGCGACTTTTCCTGGGGCGCGAGAGGCGGCGCAGCTCTGGCGCAGGTTATATGATAACGCCTTGCTCGAACTCAGGGGCCTCGGGCGCGGCGGCCACTTGCTGCCGCTGCCGCAGCTCGCAGGCCCGAAAGGTTAACCGCTATAAACCACGCGCGCAAAACGCCCCGGGTCAATTTCAACGCCCCAGGGGAGCAACCAACCACTTACTGAAACCCGGGAAAACAACTCCTAAACGCTCAAGCGCGGTCAGCGAAGCCGAAGAGGCCGAAAAGGGCCCGCGAACCTCTGCCGCGGGCTGCCGCGCTTACCCTTCGCTTGCTCCGGAGCGTGGGCGAAGCCTTGGCTGATGGCGCGCTCGGGCGCCCAACCTTCTCTCCACGCGGCCAACGACTCGCTGAGCGGCTCAGCAGAGGCTTCGAAAATCGGATCGGCACGCTTCCCATGGGTGAAGATGAGGCGGGGCGCGAGCGAGGCCCAAGAGGTGGGACTCTGGTTAGCAGCGGGTTGCCCCTAAACGCTTGAACTCGCTGCCGTGGGCGCCTGCCACGCTGCTGCCATGCCCTGCGCTGGTGCCCGACGTGGCCTTCGCAATGCGAATGACAAACTTCTGCCCCTTCATCTCCCGTGGAGCTTTGAGACGCCGAGAGCGGGCAACGGCGGCTACAAGGCGCTCGCGCTCCGCGCCCCGACCCGGCCTCCGACCCGACCCGCAATCCACCCCGAGGTTTCTCTCAGCGCGCACGTCATGGCCACCGGGACATCCAGGGCCTGCCTCGAGCTCTCGCCGCAAAGGGCCGAGATGGCTAGAACACGTGTTCTGTCAGGGGCGATGACTAGATCTACTAGCTCAGGCTGCCGCTTGGGCTCTATCCCAGCCCTGGCCAAGTCATTTTTGACGCGGTCCTGCAAAACGCTGCAGCCCGATGTCATCGACCATGGCCGAGGGGGCCAGTCCTGACAGTTTTTCGAACTCCATCCAGCGGCTGGAGGAGAATCAGCCGCGGCATAACAGCAGCAAAAGTGCACAGCCTGACAAAACGCTTCGCTGAGACAGAATAAGCTTGGACGCAAAGCTGCCCGCGTCTAAAAAGCGCGCCTGGCGATAAAGACCGATGCGCAAGTAAAGAAGGCAAGGGGGGAAACCCGTTCGAGCAGCTGCTGCCAGAAAGTGGCGATGCCGAGTTGGCCCAAACGCCTGTTTGAAGTCTGCCAACACAGTGCCCGACGACGCGCCCTTGGCACGGGCCCACTCGGCCCGCGCGGTCTGCGCCCGCGCGCATTTGTCGGGCGGCTTCGCCTCGGGCCCCCCGCGAGTCGTCGCTGCCCGCGGCGGAGCTCCCTCCGAAGACGGCGCAAGACACTTGCAACTACGTGCGCAATCGGTCTGAAACCTCCAGTCCGCTTGGCAAGAAATGACACATTGGTCCACATCTTCGGCCACTGAAGTCGGCTCTCGACCAGGTGCAAAACCTCGCAGAGCGCCTGGGTGCCATGATCCCCTAGCAGCAGGAGGTGGCGGGGTCTGAAAATCACTGGCACTGCTTCGACCCGTTCGGCGGCGGGCCTCTGAGAAGGATCGAGCGAGGAAAGGTCGAGCCACTGATGCGGGGGGCGGGCCTCCGAGACGCGCCACCGAGCCCTCCATTCGCTGCGCAACTTATCCATTTGCTCAGGAGATCTCCAAGAGGGGCAAATTCACAAGCCGCCTCGCCAGGCGTTCACCCAGCGGGCGCTGTCGAGAAACTGTGCTGCGCAGAGGCCCCGTGCTTGGTGCTGCGCTTTCTCCGCCCGGGCCTCCCAGCCTCGCTCCTTGCCCCGCTGTCTGGCTTGAACCAACTGGTCTGCTTGCCGCTGCGCGCGCGTCCTTAGCCGGAAGAGTTGGGCAGGGGAGAGGGGCGGGCTACTGGCAACCAACTTCGCAAAGGCAACAGCGTCGCTGCAACTTCTGGGGGGGCCCTGAGTCCCACCGTGCCTGGCGAGCCTGCTTCGCCTGGAGACATCGCCCCAATTCCCTGGAATGGAATGCAAATCTCTGAGCGCGTGAAACACCCATCCAGCAGCTGCACTCAGCTGCGGGAAAGGGGCCGCTGCAGGACGCGGCGGCGAATTCGTGGGCGAGAGCGCCGGCACTCGCGCCATGCCGCGAGAAAAACCCAGCCGTCGAGGCTCAATGTCGAAGAGGTTCACCCACCTACCTTCCGCAGCCGTGGTGAAGCTGGCCCAAGCGCTTTCAACGTCGGCCACGCAGCTTTGCGCAGTGCCGTCCCAGTCTGGCTCCTGGGACTCACGGCAGCAACCCGCTGGCCTCTCAGCGGGGGGGCCGCGCGCCTGGGCCACTGCGCATGCATCAAGAGGACGACGAGGCACATTAAGACGCAACCGCGCAGGTTCGGCGAGGAGAGAATAGCAGCGTCCGCGATGACTTCGGGCTGCGCCCCCGCAGCGAGGGAAGGGCTCATCGCGAAATAATCGACGACCCGCTCAGAGGGCGCGACGGCGCCCTGCTCCGATGCCACGATGACGCCGCCGACGCCGTCGACCCAGCCACTCGCCTGCAGCTGCTGCGGGGTTACCTGCCAGTCAGCGCCGATGATGAAAAGGATACCTGCCATCTCGATCTGCTTGCCAACTTCACAGAATATGCCATTTCCGCTCGCCGAAGTCATCCGAATGGCGCAAACATAGACTGCCAGCCAACAGCAGCCCATTAATTGCCAAGATGCATGAACGCGTGCAGGAACAACGACACGATCCACATGCTCAACACTCTTCAAACCATGACTCACTGGGGCAGCCGCGAGCGTACCGCTCGAGAGCCCAGTAAACATCTAACCACTGTCATCACAATATTTTCCCGCGTTGGAGGCAGGGTTGGAACTGGCCGCCCATCCAGTCCTGCGCAGCAAACAAAGCCTCTTGCGAATCGCAGTGAAAACCCGCAGCCTTCGTTTCTAAATTAGAAACAGATCGCAAGAGTCGGCGAGGTGCGACTTCAACAGTACCTCCATACCTGGCTTGCTGGTGACGTCGCAGCGACAACGGTGAGCTGCTTACTGCTACCCCAACGAGTTGGGAACAAAGACTGAGCCAGTGCGCATCTTCTTGAAGGCCAGACCGACGAGCTCCATAGCCCTGCGGTTCACATTTCCAGGGCCGATTCCATCGTCGAGGTCTATGTCGCGATCGGTGTCGACGGCGTTGCGCTTCGCTTCCAACAGCTTCTCTTCGTTCCTAAAAGCCCAGTCACGAGCGGCGCGCCCAGCAGCACCATCATGAACAGGCGGTGGAGGCTGCCGAACATGTCCAGGAGGGGTGGCCTGCGCAGCTGGCGCGGCCGAGGCGGCCAGGGCTGGCTGGCTGGCAGCGTCTGCCGCGCAATGCGCCGTACCGCTGCCTGCCTGCGCCTCAGCCAGCCTGGCCCAGCCCTCGGCCTGCGCGCGGCGGGCCGACACACCCTTGGCCCGGAGCTCCTCCTGCAGCGCCTGCAGCTCGCTGGCCACGCTCGCAAGCTTAGCCTCGAGCTCAGTAGCCCGAGGGCTCCGGCGCGCTGGAGGAAGGCACTGCAAGGGCCAAGGATGCTGGAGTCGGGCGAGAGCTGCGTTCCCAGATGGGCAAGTGCCGCTGCTCCGCGAGCTGCAGCCTCCTTCTGCTGGGCTCTGAGACTGTCAAGTTCCATGCCAAATAGCGCTGCCCAATCAGCGGCGCTCTGCACGGCAGCGACGGCCTTGTCATACTTCTTGTGGGCCTTGCCCACTTTGTCTTGGAGAAGATCGTGCCCGCGCTGCGAAAATTTCGAGGCGATCGAAGGGTCACCTGACAGCGGGCCACGCTGCCTCTGGATGCGACCCCTGGAGCACTGCCTGTTGGCGCAGCAGCTTCGTACGCAACACTGCCCATGCTGGCGAAGGCCTTGATCAGCTGGTCGGTGAGCGGCGGCAGCCCTTTGGGCTTGAGTGGCGCATGGACTGACGGAGGTAACTCTTCTTTCCATGCACCACGCGGCTGGGGGACTGCCGCTGGCCCTCCCTTCGGCGTGTTACACTTATAGCAAGTCTTACGCTTCTCAAAATTGAACTTGAATCCGCAGTTCTTGCTGGGGCAACACCACGTCTGCTGCCACGCGGCCATTCTCTTGACGGCAGCGCGCGAGCGCCCAGAACCGAACATATGGAGTTTTGTAGCTGGTGTGGAACACAGGCTGAGACCTGAGCTCAAAGGGAGACGTACACCAAGGGGGCATGTGCCTGGATCACCATCAGGGAAAGCAAGTGAAGGCCGTGCTGTCCATCCTGCCAGGTAGCTCCTGCCTCTACAATCCTGCACCGAAGCGGCTTGAGCCAAAATGGCTAGGGTCCTCCTCCTCCTCCTCCTCCTCCTCCTCCTCCTCCTCCTCCTCCTCCTCCTCCTCCTCCTCCCACCCCCTGCCCCTCCCCACCCCGCCTCCCCGCCACCTCCTGCCCCTCCTCCTCCTCCTCCTCCTCCTCCTCCTCCTCCTCCTCCTCCTCCTCCTCCTCCTCCTCCTCCTACTCTCTCTTCCTCCTCCTCCTCCTCCTCCTCCTCCCTCCTCCCCCCCCCTTTTCCTCCTCCTCCTCCTCCTCCTCCTCCTCCTCCTCCTCCTCCTCCTCCCCCTCCTCCTTCTCTTTCTCCTCCTGGAGTGCTCATAGGGGGCGGGGCCCTCTAGTGACAGAGGAGCCCCAAAAGGCGGCTCAAAGCTAGCCGAGGACAAGGAAGAGCGCGAGGTCCCACCGCAGCAGCAGAGGGTGAGCCAGGCCAGCACCGCCAACCTTCCAACTCCACATCCATACACGCACCGTCCCAAGCTAAACACCAATCATGCACACCCACGTGGGCCTTCCCGCAATAGGGCCACTCCAGACGGGTCCTCGTTGTACTCGAACTGGGGCTACAGAGGCTGCACACCTGCCACGGCATGTCCCGCATGTCCAAATTGGCGAACACCAAAAGACAGGATCGAGCATCTTGCCAACCGAGATACCTTGAGGAACGCGAAGGAGACGGTACCACCTGGGGTAGAACACGAAGGTGAGCAAAAAGAAGACGTAGGAGAAGAAGTCGGCGCGCCACCGACCATGACCCCCCACGTGCTTGCAGAACTCGGCCAGCACTACCACGCTGTCGGTGCCGTACCCGTTGCCCTCTGCGTCCTGGCCGCTGTTCGCCTCCCTGCTCTCCAAAGTAAAGACATTGTTGGAGACGTCGCAGACGGTCAGCAGGCACCCATGTCCGAGCTCTTGAATTCCACTCCTGAGGCTGGTGCCCAGGTTGTTCGCGATCACGTCGAAGCTGAACTTCCCGCCGATGTAGCCCTGCTTCTGGACGGCCGCCACGGACGTGTCCGCGCACCGGTGGTACCGAGGAGGCCCATCGGAGGTTAGGGGGGGAAGGCGGCCCAAGGGCACCGCTAAAATAGCGGATTTTTCGCCGCGCGCCACCGCTAACGGCGTGCCCTCTTCCCACCCCGCGGCCCCACCACCACCTGAGGCGGCGAGGCCTCCGCCGCGCCCCGAAGAGGAGGCCCACGCGCGCGTGGCGGACGCACGCGTTCGAGCCCAGGCTGCGGCGGCTCTCACCCCCATTAGAGCCAATCGGTTCTAAAGAGGGCTTGAGCCAAAATGGCTACGGCTTCTCTTCCTCCTCCTCCTCCTCCTCCTCCTCCTCCTCCTCCTCCTGCTCCTCCTCCCCCCCTTGCCCCTCTTCCGTGGTGCCTCCCCGCCCTCGCACAGGCAGCGGGGCCCTCCGGCTGACGCCCTCCCGCCCCGCTGCCGGCGGAGCCGGAGGTGCGACGGCGGCGGCTGCGGGCCAGCTGGCTCGGGCTGGCTGGCGGCGAGCTCGGCACTAGACTTAGGTCGGGCGTGTCCCTCTACAGGGGGATTTTGGACGAAAAAAATATATTCAAAAAATGCTCCAACGATGGCCAAAAATACTCAACAAATAGTCCCCAGACTATTTTTTGACTATTTTTCAATTTTCCCCCTGTAGAGGGACAGGCCCGACTTAAAACTAGACCAGCGCCTCCCACAAGGCCCCCAGAGGCCGAAACGAGCGAAAAACCTCCCGTCGTGCTTTTCGCCGGAGTATCCCGGGTTTCTCCGCCCCTTGCGCTGCGCGGCGACTTCCCGCGGCCGTTGAAGGAGCTACTGCGTTCAGGGTGCTCCAGGTTTCCCTTCAGGTGCATCTCGCGCACGGGTTCTCAGGGTTGGGTTTCTTGCGAGGGTTTCTTGCGGCCGCGCCCGCACTGCAACTGGTCGCAAGCGGCCTGGATCCGCCGCGGTGGATTGGCGATCCATTCCAGGAGAGGAAGAGGTGGGGAGAGGCGAACTGGAAGGGAGTGGGGGGGGGAGGGGGAAGCGGGGAGAAGGGGGCGAAGGAGCGAGGAGGGGAGGTGTGGGACTGCATGGGGTGGAGAGGCGGGGCGAGGGAAGGAGGGGGAGGCACGAAGAGGGAGGATGCGGGGAAGAGTTTTTTTTGGGGCTCGGCCTCCAGGAGAAGTCTCAACTAAAGATTCGATCGGAGCTTCTGCTATCCAACGTGGTGGAGGCCTCCAATATTGGCTGCTGCGTGTTTGGCACGCCAGACGTGCGGCTGCTGAACCCACTGGGACCCTCAGATGCCAGACAAAGATCACCTGCTCTGTTCCGCTCCCTCGCTCAACTTCTGATCCCGAAGTGTTTGCTTGTGCTTGCTTTGCTGTTCTCTCTCTCTCTCTCTCGTTTTTTTGTTCTCTCTCTCTCTCTCTCTCTCTCTCTCTTTCTACACACGCACATCAGAAAGAGGGATGTCCGAACGGACTTACCCGGGGGCCACATGCGAACCCTACCCCTACCCCCCACGAGTTCTTAGGGGGAGGGTGGGGTTTTCTCCGCTCGGGAGCTCCCGAGCGAAGCGAACCCTACCCTCCCCCTCAGAAATCGTGGTGGGTAGGGGTAGGGTTCGCATGTATAGGGGAACGAAAAATGACATAAACATAACAACTCGGGGGTCCGCGCGGATTTCTCGGATCGGCGCTGGACCCTCGCCCTGGCGCGCGGAGCGCGCCAGGGGCGGCGCCGGAGGCGCAGAGTCGGCCGCCAAGGAAACACGACTCCACAACTATCAGGCGCCATCCAGAACCAAGATAAACATGTCTGAAACGAGAGCATCCAGAAGGGCTTCCAGATCCACTCCTCCCCCCCGACCCGGAGAGCCCGAGCCTCACAAAATCGTCACCTTTGCGGGGCGCATCTCTCTGCTTCCGCCGGCTTCCGCCAGCTCTCCGCCAGCCTTCCGCCGTCGCAGGCGGTCTCGTTCTGCTTCCGCGGGCTTCCGCCGAGTGTCCGCCGAGGAGGAGACGGCAACTCCTTCGATCCTCGAAAACTAAACCTTTTCTCTGGGATTCTTCACATCGGCGGGGAGCCCAGGGGGAAGTGAGAAGAAGAAGGCCTTTCCAGAGTCTCAGAAGGCTCAGGAGTTCCCCAGCCTTCTGACAGGTGTTCTGAACCTCCTCCGAAGCCACAGAACACTTTTCTCAGAAGGCGCGAGGGCTTCTGAGAAGCCCCGCCACCTTCTGAAAAGGCCGTTTCCTTCTCACTTCCCCCCTCGCTCGCCGCCGATCATACAGATGTCCCGACCTGGTCTTCGGATTGGAAGACAAAAGAAAACGACGGCATACACATAAACTGTTGGCGCTCCGCGCGAATTTCTTGGATGTGCGCTGGACCCACCTCCCTGGCGCGCTCCGCGCGCCAGGGGCGGCGCCGGAGGCGCCGCCAGGGGGGCCCAGCGCGGATCCGAGAGATCCGAGCGGACCGCCAACAGTTTATGTGTATGCCGCTCGTTCTAGAAAAAAAACGTGAACATCGATGGAACGTTTGGGTCCACGCGCCGGCCGCGCGGGGCCGCGGCACCGCTCCGGCATCTCCGCCGCGCCGCGCGGCGCGGCGCCGGCCCAGGCGCGGCGGCTGGCGGCCGAGCCCGCCGCCGCCGCGCGGGCCGAGGCGGGGGCCTGCAGCGACGGCGACGACTCCAAGATCGAGCATCAAAAATCGAGGTTCGCGGATCGAGCTGGGGCCATCGAGTTTCGGCTCTTCGAAGGGGCTCCTCGTCGCCACGGGTGGGAGAATCTGGCCAGAACACGCTCCGCAAGAGGCCCACGGATCGATTTCTGACCCCCAGGCACAGACGTGTTCGCGTCGCGAACAGATTCATGACGGGAATGTCTGACCGTTTTCGGCCCGCCGGGCCCCTGGACCGTCAAGAAACTACTCGGGATGAAATGCGGGCCCCGGGGAAGGCGGCGACTGCGACGACGGCGACCGCGACGGCGACGGCGACAACGGCTCAGGGGTCGGCAAGTCGTCGATGCCACCGTCGGTATCGACATCGCTATCGCCGTCGCCGCCACGCCGTCGCCGTCGCCATCGTCGCCGTCGTCGTCAGTCCTCGTTTCCGTCGCGGTCCCCGTCGCACCCCTTCCACGGGAGTCGCTGGGAAACAATTTGGAAACCTACACCGCGCAACGCCCTCGGTGAAGCAGGCGCTGCGTTGCGCGGCGTTGGGCAACGCTGCGCGGGCGCGCTGTTCTAGCGAGCAGCGATTTCTGTACTCCACGACGAAAGCCCTGTAGATCGGACACCTGACATCAACGACGGGGACAACGACGAATGCGACGACGGCCGCGGCGGCCGCGGCGGCAGCGGCAACGGCGATGACGTCGCTGGGCCGGCGCGGCGCCGTCGACGTCGTCACCGTCGCCGCCGTCGTCGTCGCCGTCGTCGTCAATTTTCGTCTGCGTCATGGTCCTCGTCGTGCTCGCGGTCTAGGGTCGTCGCCGCCGTCGTTGATGTCGTCGTCGCAGCTGCCGTCGTCGTCGGCCTCCTCTCCCTCGTCCTCGCGCGTCGCTGCGAACCAGGTCTGTCCTCCCCTCAACTCTGCTGCTGCTGCTGCTGCTGCGCGGCGGGTGGCGGCCCTCCGCTCCACCTGGATCTTGATGGCTGGGAACGTGCCCGGCGCCTCTTCCCTACAAGTTGGCCGGGTCAGTGGTCGGAAGCGGATGAACACAAGATGAGCGGCAGCGGGCAGTGGCAGCGAGGCATCGGAGAGGGCGAGGGGAAGAGAGAAAGAGAGAGATAAGTCCGACCCTTCGAATTGGCGCTCTGGGATCCTAACGCCACCGAGGACCTCGCTAACGAACCCCCAAAACTTGGGACACATCCACCACAAAGAAGACGCATCTGGTGCTCCCTGGCACCCAAGACAACGCGGTAACAGTTCTCTGCCGTGTATTCTGAGACTCGCGACCCATGATCCGCTGAAGGTCCTCCAGAGGGCGCTTCTCAGCCCTGGTGGGTATAAAAAGCATTTCCCTGCGCGCTTCCTGCCACTCTACCCCCGAAATCAAACGAGCTATCGGGAAAAAAACGGCGGGGCCTATGGGACCAACCCCCGAAAGGTCGCCTGGGAAAAGAGCATCCGGCAAACAATTTTAGGAGCGGCGCTCTGAACTATCAAACGCTCGGGTGGTTTCGGAATTCCAATGCAAACTTTCAGCTGAGTGCGGCAGAAATCGCAGCTCGACCAGCATTCTCGCAATTTCTGCTCTCCTGGAATCCAGGGGCGGCATGCGAAAGGCGTTCCAAAAACGCCAGCGCCTTCCAAAACCTGAAGCAGAGTTGCCTGCGCCGAGCGATTGAAACTCTCGCGAGTTCCGCGCAGCACTCTGAAGTTGGTGTAGCAGCGGGCGCCACTCTATAAGCGCGGCGAAAGCAGCTCCGATCAGCGCGGCAACGCAATATGCGCCTAAACTGCGAGCGCGGGGTCCCCCGCACTTGACTACGCAGTGGCCCCATGAGGCTTTCGAGGGGGCGCAATTGGGGGCGGGGAAAACAGGGGCGAGGGAGGCGCGCTTCTGCGTTGCCAACAACAAACTTGAGATGGAGCGGCTGGCTCACGGAGGTCACTGCAGCTCCGAAGTCATCGGCGCAGGCTCTCGTCGCGCCCATCTGCGGGGGCGGCCCGCTCCTCTGCGGCGCCTCCTTGAGGTCCGCGAGGAACGGATGGGCCCGCTCGCGCGCGGAGTGCACCAGGAGGCAGGACAGCCTTGGAAGGTGTCAGAATGCATCTGGAACATAATCATCATTGTCTGACCGTGGGCCCCGACCTCCTACATCGGCTCTGGCACCTCAACTACCTTCAGAAGAAGCAGCCATTCGTTCGCAACCGATGGGGATGCCTGACCGCGCTCGAATGCGCATAGAGCTGGGGGAGTCACAGCAGCGCCGGGGAGCACGGGCGCCACGCGGGCACGAGCGTCCAATTCAAGAACATGCACGCCGAAGTCTGCCCATCACCGAGCCCGTCTGGCCACCGTCGATGAATGTGCGGAGCAGTCCGATAAAGGGCGCAATCGCCATATTTCCAATTTTTCCTGCGCGCTTGAGACCCGAAGGGCCGCGCTTCGCCGGCCCGTCGAATCGCCCCCTTACCATCCGAGCCCTGGGGGCCCTCGGCATTCAACGCGCCCCGCATATACCTGGGCGACGGCGGCCCAGGGGCCCCCGCGGAGAAGGTGCCGGAGAGCCCTGTCTAAGACCTGAGGACCTGCGTGACTAAACTGCCAACCGGAGATGGCGAGCCCATCTGGACCTGGAGCGCTGCCCCCAAGACGCCGAAGAAGAGCCCCGAGACGCCGCAGACTAGGAGGAGGGAGATCCGGGAGGGAAACACGCGGAGCGTATCTATCAAGATAAGCACGTGCTCGGTCATTGTCAACTCCCCCACTGGCTGAAGACCGCGCCCCAGTGCCGACCGAGCGACTGCAGAACCTCGGCAGTTTCGCGCGCGACGGCTCCGCCGTCAACCTGGATGCCCTTCAAGGTCATCCTCCTGTCGAAAGGCGACAGCAGTTTACTGTGACGAGTTGCTCCTATAAATCGACGACCAAGTTTCGCTCTCGAACGTTCGGCTCGGGCCTGGCTCAATTCCGCTCTGAGGTCGGCTCCGTTATTGGGCGAACTTGCTTCGTTGATTCGGTCCGAGCCGACGGCGCGCGCGATCGGGTCTACGATCGGGGGCCTTCCCCTGGAGCGCGCCCACGGAGAGATGGGGCCCGCCCGGCCCGCAACTCGCCGCGATCTTTTTTGCCGAGCTCAACATTTTGACGCCGCATGGCTCTGGCTATGCTGCGGGCGGCAACAAACTGGGAATGCCTGTCCTCGGGCGAGTTGCGGAGCAAGGCGTTCCTATCCGACCGAGCAGCCCCCCCGCGCGGCCCCGACCATGCAATCTGGCCCCAGGGGGGGCGGGCAGGGGGGGGGGGCGAGGGGGCGCGCACTTCCAATCCTCTTGATATTTTCGGCGCGCTTGGGATGCTTATGCGCTGCAGGGGGAACTGGTCTTGCATCGGCGGGGGTCAGGAGAGTGCTCGATAAGGCGCCCGCCGCGGGGGCGCGGTCGCCGACGTCGCGCCTGCTCAGCGCCTCCGGCATCTCGCCGACGGAGCCTGGGGCGCTGAGCCGGTTCAAGATCCAACCCGACAGAGAAATACAGACTGCCGATCTATGGGCGCGGTCAGCTTCTAATGCGCGTTGTGATATGCAGGATCAGTAGACTGCGCCGCCACCAAACGCTGTTGTCTGCTCATCCATGCGGCGCCCCTTCCTCTCCTGCGCCCCTTAACTGACCATGTTAACGTTCCTCCGTCTGCTGCTGCTGCTCCTGGTTGCACTCCCGCTCATTTGCGCGCCCGTCTGCCCCTGCGCCCTCGCGCCTCGGCGGCTGGTCGGCAACGTTGAGGTCGCCGGCGACCGCCGCTGAGCGCGCGCCTGGATGCAGCTCGCCCATGGAGAGGTCTGAACGGACGTCGTGGACCCCAGCTTCCTCTTGTTCTCTCGCCGAACCAACGTTGCGGGCGTTGGAGCGCGACGCCCAAAGGTTGTCGGCGAATTCAACGCGGGCGTCGATCGCCCGACCGCGCATCAAAACTTAAGGGGGGGGGGGCGGGGGGCGCGCTCGGGCGCCCAATCGGCGAGCGAAGGGCGGGGGCAGCGCGGCGACTCCTCCCGCGGCCGCCGCGGGAGAGAGAGGAGCAGAGTAACATATTGGCCTATGAACTCGGCGCGCGAGTCCATGGACTTCTATTCCTGACCCGCGGGTTTCCTGGGGGGCGAAAATCGTTCCCGGGGCAGCCGGGCACTTTCAATGGGATACCTGCTTGTCTCTGAGCTCGGAGCGGTGGAAGAGGGGGCGGGCGCCCCACGCAGTCAGAAATCGCTCGCGGGCCTTGTCTGCGCCGCGCCATTGCGCGAAGGACTGGTTGAAGACGCCGCGCGTTGCCGCCGCCGCGCCAGCGAAGGCGCGCTTGATCTGCCGCCGAAGGCTCCGCGAGCCGATGCGAAGAGCTGCCCAGTATCCCACCGCGCAGTCGATGACGGGCTCCTCATCTCCAGGGCGGGTATCCAATCGCAGCGACGGTTTCCACTGGCGCGCGATCCCTCTCTTGGCTTCGTCCGCGCGCGGCCTGGGGTTCGGGGCGATCTCGACGATGAAGGCGTGAGCCTTCTTGACGAGCAGCTCGCGCTCAACCGCCCCAGGGCCCTTGTCGGGCGACGCGAAAAGTTCGCGCGGGGCGCCGTCAATGCACTGCGCCGTGAACCTCTCACATGTGCAACCAGTCTGTCGAAAACATCCCATGCGCTGTTTGACATTGCGAGCGGCGCATCCACGGCCTCCGTTAATGTGAACTGCGAAACGACGATCTGCTGGATCACCCTCGGCCGTCACATTTGTCGCGCGGAAGTCGTTGCGCTCGAGCAACGGCTTGGGGCTCCCCACGACAATGCTCGGGAATCTTTATATTTGACTTGACCACCAATCTAGTGTTGTCCGTCTTCCGGCTGGCATTGACATCGATCGGCTTGTGCGCTGGCCTCTCCTCTTTGACTCTGCCGAGTCCTTTCCGAAGGATCTCGATTTCTCTTCCGAGTCGAATGAGTTGTGCGCTGTGGACATGCACTTGATGCTCGACGCGGCCGAAGTGGACTTCCACCTGTGCGGAGATCCGTTCGCACGCGCTGGCGACTGCGCCAAAGAACGCTCCAAAGTTGGACGAGACTGCCTGCCGCAGCTGCTGAAGGGACACGACCTCTGCGTCCATAGCTCGTCTGGTCTTCGTTCAACGCACGCGCGCAGTTCCCAAACGTCATCACCGACGCGAGGACGAACCTGCCGATTCTGTTCCTGAGAGGGGAAGGTGGAGAAGGCTTCGATTTCATTTTGAGTAGCTGGCATCGCAAGGCTGGCTTGGGCCAGGAAGAAAAACTAGGGAGCGGATGCTAGGAAAGGACTTGCCTCCTGCCTTGGCGGCACCTGGGGAGACACTTCGGGCCTTCTGCGGGCGGCTTGAGGCGGGGGGGTCAAGTTCCCAAACGCCGACGACTTGAGCCAAAATGGCTACGGAGGGCCTCCTCCTCCTCCTCCTCCTCCTCCTCCTCCTCCTCCTCCTCCCCCTTCTTCTCCATATTCTCCTCCTCCCCCTTGTCGTTGTCGTTGTCCTCCCCCGCCTCTTCCTCGCCCCCGACCTCTGCCACCTCCGTCTGGAGGAACTGGACTCGCCCTTCAAGGTCTTGCCGTCCTTCGCCACTTCTGGGGTTCCTGAAGCGGTCGTCGCCGCAGCTGGATCCGCCTCGAATTCCCAGTCTGAGCACGCGCCGGAATGAATACACCAATTAAACTATTTCGTCGCATCCGCAAAGCTAACTTGGATGCTCCCTGGCTGTGGATGGGTCCGCAAGGGACCTGGGTGCACAGGAACAGGGCACACCGAAGACGACGATCAAGGCCAGGAGACGTGGTTGCATGCCCCCCAAAGGTCCCCCAACTCATCCTTGAGGCTGCTATTCGCCGCGCTGGTGCACCCCACGATTGGGAGCCGAATGGAACAAGCAGAATGGCAGAGGAGGCCACGCAAGTAGCCAATCCCTGACGTCTTTGCTATTTTCCTGGCCGTTGGCGTTGCCAGCAGCCAGGCATCATCTTTGCCGTTGATCCTGCCAGGGCCCACGGCGATGATGAAACCCACGACGGTGCCGTCCCTGCGACCTGTGACCGCGGAGGCGGCAGAGACATGCGAGCGCGACGAACGGCGCAGTCCTGGGCGGCAGCTGCAAGAGAAACGCGTACGTGCAGTGACGGCACCAGCCGCAGGCCTGCGTTCCACAACCGCAAAGGTGGCAAACATACGAGGGCGTCGAACCAGCAAATGCCACCGGAGAAGAAAAGACACCACCGCCAGTTGGGGGGACTGACTGCTCCCCGTCCCCAAGCTGTTAGCACCCCGTTCTGGGCGCGCCCCCAGAGAGTGCCGGGGACGGATTGCCACCAGCTTGGGGGGGTAGTCTTTCAGAACGGAGTTGTACGGCGTTATGGTGGTAATGTTTTTTTTGTTCCTCTCATGCGTGAAAGGAGCGACGGGTGCAGCGGAGGCATCAAACGCGGTAGAGGAGTCCTTGCCCCTGACCCGCACCTGCCAGAAGAGGTGCACCGTGAGCAGGCCGAGTCGACGCAGCAACGGGCCAAGCAGCAGCCAGCGCCCACGATCCTGAAAAGCCGCCGAAGGGATAGCGGCAATGGCAGGATGAGCGCCTCGAGGAGGCGGCCGTAGGAGTGGCGGTACACGAATGGCAGCGTAGTCGTTCCCAGCGAAGCCGGCCAAGTTCGGCGCCAGGGACTCCGCCGCGAAGGCCTTCAAAAACAAACTCTGAGGGCGCCACAGTTGGCGTGCCTCCAGGAGGACAGCGCAGGAGGACGCGCTTCGCCAGCTCCTTGGGCGCGGGGCGCTGCTCGAGCATCGTTTCGCCTATCCCTATCCCCACCGGCACGGCCTTGGCCCCGCTGGCCGATCGGCCCCCATGGATGGGAATGTGCGCCGCTTCCCTCGGGCCTCGCGGGACCCATGCCTACCTCGGGGGGTGGGCTGGCGAGGCTCGGGGGCGGCCGAGAGGGGAGCGTCCAAGAGGGGAGGGTGCAAATCATGGCCGGCAGCACGTGCGCGGCCCAAGGGGGGGGAGGCCAGGGACGTAATGAAATAAGAAGAGGCGCCATGACATCAGGGAAATATCATGGCCCACGCCATGATATCTCCCCCCTAGTCAAAACCCCCCTCTTTGCCGCCCCCGGGGGGGGGGGCTGGCGAAGCTGAGGTGCCACGGCCCGGTGGAGACCGGGCTCGGCCGGTAGCGGCGCAGCGATGCGACGCGCCACCGCGGGGGCTGCGCCGGGAGCTCGCTGGCGCGGCTGCCCGCTCCCCCCGTTCTGAACTGCGGACCCCCGCGATGCCCAACGACTTTTTTGATCCGCGGGTCGAGAGCGCACCTCTTTCGGTCGAAGCTAAGCGGGCCGCGCGAAGCTTGAATTAGGCAGAGAAAAGGGGGGAGGAAGCGGCGGAGCCTCAGAGCGAGGCCGAGAGGAGGCATAGCCTCGGATACAGGCGGTGCCGAAGCCGAAGTTCTTGCAAAGGGACGCCTTCGGCAGGAGCCCGGTGGCGAAGTGATGCCCAACGACAGACGCTCTCCAAAATCAGCAGCGGCCGCTGTTGGGCAGGCGCGGGCAGCGCCCACGGCGGCACCGACAGCGCGTCCTGCCCAGGAGGCGCAGGAAAGATGCTGCCGATGCTCGTACGGTCGGACTCGATTGGACAGGACACGCCCTTGATTTGGCAGGGTCGACCTACTAATCTGGGCCGACTGTGCCCCGTTCATTCCTGAGACGAGGCCAGGGCGAAGATAAAGTCGGGTGAGGATGCATCGAGAATCTCTGAGATCCAGCGGATCTGGCGGATCTCTCGGGCGCCCGCGGCCTCCTCGGCGCCTTCTGGAGCGCTCCGGGAGCGCTCCCGCACGCCCCGGAGCGGATCTGTCCTCGCCCCGGCCCTGCCCGATGTCGGGGGACGTCAGCGAGAGGCGCGCCCAAGAGGAGCGGGGCGCAAATCGTGGCCGGCGGCACGTGCGCGGCCCTGAAGGGGGGGGGGGAGGGGGGCATGGGACGTATGGCAAGAGAGCAGAAGAGGCGCCCTGACAGCTGGGGAGATACCACGGCAACAGGCCATGAGATCCCCCCCCCCCTAGTCGCCACCCTCCTCTTGGCCACCCCGCCCGATTCCCGCACCCGTTCCGATCGTGCTGTTGATTGGTGGCGACGATAAAAGGGCGAATAGCCCAGGGGCGGGCGTTACACGCACTCGCCCGGGAGCCTTGTCGAAGACAGAAAACATCGGCGCCCCTGGATACATGCATTGCTCTCCCCTGGGCTGTTCGCCCCTATCGCCGCCTCTGAGTCGCGTGCTCCAGCGCTGCGAACTCTGCCAGGGCAGCACCGGCGCGGCACGGCGCGCGCCGCGGTCCACCAGCGCGCCCAGGGAGGCACCACGGCGCGCGCGGGGAGGCGGAGGAGCCGGGGAGGCTTTTGTGGCGGGTCGCGCTCAGCGCAGGCAGGGCTCGACCCAGGCAGTTCTTCCCGTTTCCGTCTTGTTTTCGCTTTCCCTCGTGCTGTCTCCGATCCAGCTTTGCGGCAAAACGGTATCCAAACGACAACTTTCCGCGGCATCGCCAGAACACCGTTTGGGTCGAGGCCTGCAGCGCAGGAGGGTCAGAAGAGACCACCTCCGTCGGACTCTGGGTCGGACGGAGCGAGAGGAGGCCGAGGAGGGCGGGTCGGGCGGACGAGGACTCCCCGTCGCTCGGGCGTCCACTCCCTGTGCTTTGTTCGGTTTCGTGCGTGGTTTTTTCGCAGGGTGATCCAGGATGCTCCTTAATAATCCCCGCCGAGATTTCGTGCGTGGTTTTTTCGCAGGGTGATCCAGGATGCTCCCTAATAATCCCCGCCGAGAAAAAGTGCACACGTCCGAGTGATACCAAGAGGACGAGGAGGATGGGGATCAGGCGGGCCTCCCGATCCTAGGGCAACTGCTTTCGCGCTCGCGCCTCCCTCCCGCCCGCCGCTCGCTCTCCCTCTGGCATCGCCCAGGCCGCGCAGCGCCACTGACTTCGCCCGCGCGGGGGGCGAGGCGGAGGAGCAAGAGGAGGACGAGGAGTAAGGAGGAAAAACAAGCAGTAAGACACTTGAACATCAACTTGTTTGCGCCCTCCTCGTAAAGGCCGCGCATTCGCTCGTAAGGTGATGCAGACTTCGCAGATTTCGCAGTCCTCGTCCGCCTGACCCGCCCTCCTGGAGGGCGGGTCAGGCGGACGAGGACGATGAGGATGGGAGAATGGGGATCATCCGAGAGTGCGTGGGCCCATCTGCATACGCCGCTGGACCCCCCTATGCTGGGTCAAGCAGGGGCCCAGACGCACCTCGCGGCCACGCAGGCGCGCCGCACCCAACCCTCCTTTCCATCCATCCGCCCGTCCCTTCATTTTCTTTCTCGCATGCACTTTTTGGAGGCCTCCCAGATGGGGTCGGAGTAGATGGGGTCGGAGGATCGCGCCGCATAGTCGATGCATCACCGATGCATCGGCGACGTCGGCGATAGGTTGGCGACGTGGGTGTGGAGAACATCGGGCTCCGCATCGCGCCGCATCGCCGATGCATCGGCGATGCGGCGCGATCCTTCGACTCCATCTACTCCGACCCCATCCGAGAGGCCTAGACTGTTGCGGACACCACGGACATTTCATCCTCCAGGGGAGTGCGGGCCTCCCGATCCCACCCTGCGCGATGCGCGTGCGGGCCTGCCTGCCTGTCGCTGCTGCCATCGTCGGCGTCGCACGACTCGCTTGTTGCAGCCGCTCGCCTTGAAAAGGGCGGGCGGAAGCCGTCCAGAGGCGAGCCGAGCCCGCGTCCTGGGAGCAGGAACATCGGCGGTGGGCAAGCCTCCCGTTAGTAAGCCTCCCCGTAGTGAAAAAGGGCCGCGAGCCGAAACCAACGGACCTGGACCCGCAGAAATGACGGCCGCGACGCCCACTCGCGAACCGAGAACGGCCAATTCGCCAATCGACGTGTCAGGGTAGGAGGTCTGTCCACCTCCGAGAGAAGAGGACGACGGCGACGAGCAGCACCAGCAGCAGCAGGAAGCGCGAGTGGCCAGCGCCTTGATGGCGGCGGCGAAGCCGGTGGGCCCCAGCTGCGAGGCGGGCCGGCGGGAGCAGTCTGGGCTGCCCAGCCGCGAGGCCACCTGGCGTGCGCGCGCGCCGGGGCCCCTTCGAGCCGTGCCCTGAACGCTGGGGGCAAGGAGCGAGGAGGGGGGAAAGGAGGAGGAGGAGGAGGAGCGCACAGGCTGACCGACGAGAAGAGGGCAGGCGGACAAGAAAGAGACGAGACGAGGGCAAACCGCAGACCAGGTCCGACTGGGGCGGCAGCAGGCGGCGGCAGCTGGGGGTCGGGCCTCGATCACCGTCCTCTGGACGTGAGAGCAGCCCGCGCTCCCGCATGTCTGCGGGCGATGACACGAACCCTAGACCTAAAGAGAGACAGGAGACAGTCGGGCCCGAAACGGTCCTGGGACCTCAGGGTATTGTACGCAGACAGTAAAACGTCATGGACCAGGAGGGCCGATAAAAGCTCATTACTATTTATGGGGGGGGTCTCGTGGATAAAGAAATGTTGAACCCTAGACCATGCTCTGTACGAAGAGGGGAGAGAGGGAAGGGCGTCCTTCAGCACTTCAAGAGCAGCAGGGCAGTGGAGATAGTGGTCGACCGCATCCCCGAACATCGCCATACAACCGAACCTGCAGCACATAGTTCCATTTCGAAATCGTCTCGTGGTCGGCCACGCGTTACACACACTCTTGATCAGGGAGGTGGAAGCGAACGGGCCCACCTTCTTCGTTAGCATATTGATCAGCAAGAACATCCGATCGGCCACCTTCTCCGGAGCATCTGGCCAAAAATACAGGATACGACGGTGCAGCAGGGGAGGGACAGGCTGGCCAGGGGAACGTGATCTCAACAAGGACGACATCTTTTTCTGCACATCATCACAATCTGGGTCCGCCAGTCGGGGGGCAATCGCAGACAACTGGGTGAAATTCACGATCCAGGTCATGGTAACCGAGCCGTTCAACCAATTCTTCATTCGTGTCACAGCCAAGACATCGCAATCATATTCAGAGATACTGTGAAATCTGGCAGCTATACTAGGGAAAACGGAACTTCTCAAAGCGGCACGGAACAACGCGGCCCTATTTTCACATGAAATGTCTCGAGGTACCGAATCGAATCCCAAAGAGCCCAGGTTCTTTAGTAATGCCGTCGATATCGAATGCCGCGGAGCAGCAGTCAGTCGCTGAAGGGCAACGTGTTCAGTGTCATACACTCTGGTGTCGGCCATGTAGAACTGGCAGATATGGGACAAGACAGGGTGCGCCAGCATGTTGTACGCGCGAATATTCTGCGCCAGGGATAATTTCAGCTCTCTGATATGGGCTACTCGTTCCAGGAGCTTACGACAGGGGGCACGCCATGATTCAGCACAACCCTCTGGGCCAAGAAATACGCCCAAGTACTTAGCGTGGGGGCCAATCCGTACCGCGTCCACGGGGATGTCAAGGTCGCGCAACCGCTGCTTGGCCATCTCAATGTCCATGTCGAGCGCGATGACCACCCAACATTTCCCCGTGTGGAGCTTCAGGCCTGTGACGATGCCAGTGTCGCCCATCCAGGTCAGAACCATAGGTATAGTAAGGCGAAGGTTTCCCGTCGCAATGCCGATGTCGTCAGCACACGCAAGAGGGAGCCCAGGGTGCGGGCGGAGTCGCCGTTGTAGGCCTCGAACGACTGGATCGAAGATTATCACGAATATCAAAGCTGAGAGTGGGCATCCTTGCTTCATTCCTCGGGTGACAGTGAAGCCAGAGAATCTTGAGCCAGCGAACAAAATGTCAACATATATGTCGTCGTACAATGATCTGACCGCACGAACGATGTGCCTGGGAACGCCCATGGCTTCCAAGACCCCGAAGATCCAGGAGTGCAACACACTCGGGAACGCAGCGGCGATGTCCAGGAGCATGAACCCTGGGAACTCGAGGCCCCGATGGCAGGCCCACTCCAGAACCCAGGACTCCAACTCAATCACGTTATCAAGCATATTACGTTTCTTGATGAACCCGCGCTGGCACTCCGCCACGGAGAACCTGGCCTGGATCTGGAACGGGTCGGCCAGGGCAGCGGAGACGAGCTTGTTGTCTGTGTTGCTCAGAGTGAGGGTCCTAGTCTGACGGGCCTCGAGAACAGTCCTAGGACCAGAATCGCTCACTTCAACCTTGGGAGGGAACACGAGCTGACCGAAGTTGAATCCAGAAGGTGGGCGGGCTCCACGAAGTAGAGCACGATAGGCCGCATACAGGGCCGACAAAACGGTTTCTCCCCCGTTTTTCCACCCGCTATATGGCACCCCGTCAGGTCCTGCAGCAGAGTCTTTACGGTGAACAACGATAGAGCGAAACTCATGTTCCATGAGTTCCCATTGGATACCAGGAGAGACCGATTGAATCTCACTCCGAAGGGCAGCAAGCACCGCAGGATCAGGCTCAGGGAGAACACCAGGACACCGATGAACTTCACCCCAAAAGTTAGCTAGGTTGCGGGCACTCTGTTCGATACTGGCGGGGGCCTCGTCCACTGGGTCAGCCACCGAGAAGATCGCAAGCTTCCGACGTTTAACCGACCACGACCGACATATAGCTTGGAGCCTGGCACGACGAGCCTCATCGATTCTCCCAAGAGAGTCCGTACACTCAGTGTGGATCATATCATTAATCATCGTAGAGTTCAGCTCCCGAATATATTCATGAAACCCGAGATAATCAGTATACCCAAGATTCTCGAAGCAATAAAACCGACTAAGTTCAGGCAGAGCGTGTTGGCAGCGCATGATCATAGCGTGGTGACCAGTACGGGCAGCGCGCAGAAGCCTGAGACATACCGCTATTTTTTCTCGACCTGTACGGGGACCTGCACGAAACATCCGACGAGTCAGCTCATCCTTCGCAGCGAACATGGCGGCCTTGCACTCCAGCAAGGCCTCAAACGGGTCAGAACTGACCCCACACTCCTGCAGGATCGTTTCCACAGTCTCCCCGAAGCCAGGATGTTCGGTAATCCACCGCGGCAAGGTAGGAGTAGAGGGGGCCCCAGGAGACGTCTGCACGAAAATCGGGATGTGGTCCGAGCACTCAGAACGATTGTGGGCCATACCGATCACATTCGAACGAGGTTTCCAATCCAGGATTTCAGCCGTGGGAGCAGACCAGTAGACTCGATCCAATCTACAGACACTGAGAACAATATCTCCTGCAACAGCCCTATGAGTGGCCTCTAGCTGCGGAACTTCCACGAAGTCGCCGAACAGGCTGGCAAAACGGGAGCGCAGAAGGTCATCCTCCCGCGGCAAGGAAACTGACCCGTCCGTGGCCTGTCGGAACTCGTCGGCTTCAGGGAAATTCCAATCCCCTGCCAAACACGAGAGCCCAGCACCCAAAGCTGGAAGAGATCGGCGAAGCCGTCCTAGAACACTATGGACTGCACGAACAGAAATACCAGGATCAATATGAACGTTTGCTATATTCAGGTTCCCGAACTCCCCGAAGAGCTTCACCACCAGAATCCTGCCTCTAGCGACCTCTGAGACCCGAGCAGCTCTGAAATTCTTCAGGAAGGCCTTCGAGATGGAAGTAATGACACCGCCAGCAGAATGAGAACTACAGAAGGAGCCTAAGTGGATATGAGAACGGAAATCGCGTCGGAGAGCATTCAGGTCTTGGGGCGTCCCATGAGTCTCCTGCGTGTTTACTATATCAAACCTCTCAATCAAAGATCGGAACTTGCTATACTTCTGACTCTGACGCCTATGATTGGCCCAAATACTACCTAACAGAGCTTGCGTATTCCACGAGACCACCCCGAACGAATTCAGAACTCTAAATGGCGAGCGATCAGAACGAATTATGGGGGCTCCAAAAATGGGATACACAGCCTCCAGCCGATCGGGGCCCACAGAGGAAGAGGAGGAGGAGGAGGAGGAGGAGGAGGGGGAAGACGGCGGCAGAGGCGGCACACAGCGCCTGCGCTTCACTGCACGACACCCACTAGCTGCACCCGCAGCTCGTCGCCCAGTAACGTAGATGCTGGTGGTGTTCCCACGGTTGCCCCGGTTGCCCGGCGCGTCGCTCATGACTACGTCCTAGCGCCGCTTGGCCACTAGCGCAGACACACGCTCCGCTAGGCTGTCGATGAACTCCTTCGAGAGGCCGACGACGTGGCAGTCTTCCAGCGGCACAATGATGAACGTGCCCTGGGCATCCTCCGAGATCTTCACCAGGTCCCACACCTCCTCGTTAGCCGAATTGTAAAGGTGCAAGTGTCCAGTGAACGGGTTCGACCCTAACTTCATCGACTCGAGCCAGAGGCACTGCTCCTTCAGGGCGTCGAGCATGATCTGCCAGCACTGCCCCAGCGCATACGAGCGATGCCGAATCGGCTGAGGCTGATCCCAGCCCACACGAAGCTGCACCACCTCGGCGCTGCGCGGGTCCGTCCAGGTCAAGAAAGAGGGGTCCGCTCGACATCTGGTGTGGAAGAGCAGAGCGTCATCCTCCTCATCGAACTGAATATTGTAACTGAACTTATAGTTCTGGGCCTGAACTCGGCACTTCTCAGAGTACTGCGCGGGCATCTTGGACTTGACAATGGCAAAGTGCGACTTGAACGTCGTCTGCATCAGTTTGCGAGGGAAGCCGCGGATCCAGATCTTCTTCTTGTTGCGCTCACCGTGGTCGTGACCAGTAGGGGGGGCAGCAAGTGGCTGAGCAGGAGCAGCTCCGCGGCGCCGCGCGTAGTCGGACCACGGGTCGCTGTTCACCGAGGGCGAGCTGGAGGCCACCGTGGAAGCGAGCTTCTCCTCCAGCTGCAGCACCCGCGCGGTGAGCTCCGCATCCACGACAGGGGAAGCCGAAACAGGAGGCCGGCCGCGATGGGCAGAGTCTGACATCAGCTCATCCTCGCTATCGATAGTGATGGCCTGGCCAAGCTGTAAGGCCGAGATGGCAGCCGCCTGCCGCTCCAGCTCCGCACGTTGCTCCGCCATGGCTTGCTGCTGTTCGTCCAGACGCTTATTTAGTTCTTGATCCAGGCGTTTGACTGTCTCCATGTTGCTAGTGATCGCGTTCGACAGGATGTTGATCTGCTCGTTGATGGGATCAACGTGGGACTTCAACTGACCCGCAAGCAACTCCTTCATACTCTCGAGAGTAAGAGCCATCGCGCCGATGAAAACAAAACGACTTGGTAGGTACTGTACCTGACTGCAGAGGCAAAATGCGTGCTCAGTGTGAAACAAAGCAGGGGTCCTTGTCCGTGGGCACTCTCCAGGACCCCAAGCGCGCGGCGGGCGCTGGCCACTCGAGGCGGGGGGTAGAGTTCCCGAAATGGCCACTTGAGCCAAAATGGCTTGAGCCAAAATGGCTACGGAGGAGGAGGAGGAGGAGGAGTAGGAGGAGGAGAGGACCCCCACCCCAACTTAGGGTGGTGGTGGTGGTGGAAAACAGGCCCATCAGAGGAGGCCGCCCCGCCACCGTCGCGATGAGCCAGGGAAAATCCTCGTGGTGGCGCGGTCCCCCTGTGTTGTGGCGGGGGCCTCGCCCGGGACATCTCTCGGGGAGGCCTCGTGGACCTCCTCGCTGGAGGTGTCCAGCTGGCAGAGGCGGCATCGCTCCTTCCCCATCCGAAGGACATGGGGGAGCGCACAACAGCGTCGACGCAGCTCGGTGACGTGAGCGCGACGGCCCACGAAACTGCTTCAAAAGGTCTGTGGCGAAAGGGGCGTGAGACAGGAAAGGGCAAGGATCGGATCGCGGGGCCTTCGATATGTCAAGCCTGTGAGCATCAAATCGTTCGACGCATTTCCGAATAATTCGCCTGCGAATGGGGGTCAGACTTCTGGGGGTCAGAGTCAGCGAAGGGCAAACTAAGAGCCAAACAGAAAAAGACGATACAAAAGACAACTCCAGGACTAACCCTGTGCGAGCAATAATAATGCCCCCGAGATAATAAAGTTCGGGGGTCTGGCGGGGATAATCAACGATTTCCCGGGGAAAGTGATGTTAGTTAGAAATTATGAGGATGACTTGCCACACTTTCCTGACTCGGGAACGGCTGAGAAAGTGATAATCCCATGGCCCTGCCGCACGTTCGTGACTTGGGCAAACTGAACTGGTGAGAATCCCACAGCCTTGCCACACGCTCGTGATTGCGGAAACTGATATGGTGAGACCACCATGGCCACGCTCAGCGTTTGCGATGCTGTTGCTAGTCAACATGAGATGATAGCAACTTCAATTCGCAACTTCCCCCGTGGATCATCAAGTTCGGCCTCCGCGCCCCTCTCCACAATTAAATCCTATTCAACGGGGAAAAGTAATAGAGGGAGTTAAAGGGAGGTGGGCTTTGTTATCACCCGCACGCGGTTACTTCACTTCTAAAGCACATGCATACGGCCCCGAGCAAGGAAAATCCAAGGAGTTGAACTCACTCTCTCCTGACCCCCAGAAGGCTGACCCCGGAAGATCACCCAAGATGGACTCGCACTACTGCTGGCGGGTCTGCGTTGCGCCCGTCGTAGTTTCCAAGACAGAGGGCAGCGAGCAGCACGAGCACCAAGAGCAGCATCAGAGGGAGACAGGACGAGGCGAAGGCGATGCACTTTCAGGCGGCAAGTTCGATGACCTGAAAAGCTGCTGTGCAATGGCACTCGAGGGCAGCGGTATGCTGATATGCTGTGACGCGCGAGGACAAAGCCGGCACTGCGAAATTGACTGTTGGTCGTCGTCATCGTCGTCCTCCTCCTCCTCCTCCTGCTCTTCCATGCGCTCCGCAGAACAGGGCGAGCAATCGTCAGGTGGGCTCGGAGGCCGTGAAATCCCACCAGCCCTCGTGGTGGAGACGCAATCCCCACCAGCGCTCTGGGCGTAGGCGGCTGAGACCCCCCTTCTTCCCCTTCGGTGAGGGATTCCCCCCCCCCCTCACCCCCTTCCCTATGGTTAGGACCGGCGTGTCGGGACGCGTTGTAGCGTCCAAAATGGCCAAAGATGGGTCCAAGAGGGCTCCCGCTAACCAAATCTGGCCTGCAATCTGGCAACATATAGCCCAATATGGCTTCCAACATGCCTACAAGAAACCTCAAGGCCACCACAAAACGGCTCCATCGGCCATGAAGCCTCCCATTGAAACCCCCAGAATGCCCAATCCACTCCGGATCATCAAGCGCTCGAGTGTTTCTTGTTTCTCGCCTCTTCGCTTCCGACTGGCCTCTGAGGCCTCAGGATTACAGGCAACCCGCACAATAAGGACGCGCGATGAGGATGCAGGGGCCCTGGAGGGCCATGTCGACACTTTGCGGGCGGGGCGCAGCCAGCGAAAGCGGCCAAGGATGGGCCGAGGAGGCAAGGATGCGAGGGTGCCCTTGGGTTGTGGATGCCACCACAATGGACACCCTAATAGTCCTATCATGGAATTAAAAATGTGTTTAAACGAAGGGGGATATCCTGAAAATGTTTGAAACATGTTTTCCAATGTTTTGATCAGTTGTATGGAAAACAGTTTTATTTCCAATTGTTTAAGACATCCTGAAACTATTTGGCAACTTGCTTCCTCTCCAGTGATCGTCCTCCGCAATACTATGCGGGTTGACTGCGCTCCAAAGAGGCTCCCAGAAAAGGCGCCCAGACGGCCCTCACCGCGCCCAAGAACGCCGCAAGTGGGCCCCGTGGAGGCGACGTGCCGGGCCCCGAAAGGGGGGCGCAAAATTCGTACCGCCTCGCCACGCTTCCTGCACACAGCAGACCGTTGACGACAGCTGCGGCACTGGAATGATGCTGGCTCTCTGGGGGCAGCCATGAGATGCCTTCAGACCAAGATGGCCCCTGCGTGGCCCACGCTGGTCCACGATGGCCTCCAAGATGGCGCCCAAATGCCATCCACGAGGCCCCGAGGCGTCTCCAAGCGGCCTCCGAACCTCCAAGGGACGCTCCCGAGAGGCCAACACCCCCCCGCCCCCTTATGAGTGCTTTCGTAAGCTCGGCCGCCTCGCGGTGCTGCTTCTAATCATTCCTTCGCGATGGCTCCAGCATCGCCGAAGTGGGCCGCAGCGGGAGGCCACGAGGGCACCAAGGAAGGCCCCAATGCCCAAGATCGCCGCCATGCCGCACGACCTACGGCGATCCGTTCTGGCTCCGCCCGGGAGGGGAGGGCAACTGAGTCCGACACCCTTTTCTTCGATGTCCTGCAAGATGGACCCAAGAGGGCCCGAACGGCCCCCTAAGAGGACCCACGAGAGCCCCGATATGGCCCCAAGAGAATCTCAACGACTTCCAGAATGGCCCCGAGGGGTGGCCCAAGATAGTTCAAATACGTTCCCCAGAGGCGCCCTTGTCGAAAGATACGCGAAGGCATTTATGGTTGGCTCCTTCATCTACTCAGGGTGATACCACGCTTCGGTTCGTCGGCTGACCCCCCCTTTTGATTCACTGCCTGCTCGAATTCTTCCCTGTTTCCGGCAAGCATCCAGCTTGGACATCGTGTCTCGATGGGCTGGTCAGGGAGGAGGCGAGGAACCTGACCGGACAAGAACGGGAAGCGTCGCTTTTGTCCACTAGGTATGTGAAGTATGCTCTTTTGTTGGTCTGCCGCGCAGATATGTCGTGGCGTGCGGGCGTTTGCGCGTGCGCGTGCGGACCTGGAACATGTGCATGTGTGTCCGTGCATGGTGGTCTGCGGCACTGCTGTGTTATGCCGTGCTGCTCTGCCGTGCTCCTGCGGTGTACGTGAACGTGTGTTGCCTCCCTGTGTGTGCGTGTGCGTCCGTGTGTGTCTGTGTCTGTGTCTGTGCGAGCGTGTGCGTGTGCCTGTGTGCGTGTGCCTCTAGGCGCGGCTGTGTGAATACATGTTTTGTGTGTTCTGCCATGCTCCTGCGTGTTCTGCCGTGCTCCTGTGTGTTCTGCCGTGCTCCTGTGTGTTCTGCCGTACTCCTCTTTATTCTGCCGTGATCATGTGTGTTTTGTGTGTTCTGCCGTGCTCCTGCATGTTCTACCGCGTTCCTGCTTGTTCTGCCGTGCTCTGCCGTGCTCAACCTGCTCCTGTGTGTTCTGCCGTGCTCCTATGTGTTCTGCCGTGCTCCTGTGTGTTTTGCCGTGTTCCTGTGTGTTCTGTGTGTGTTCTGCCGTGCTCCTGTGTGTTCTGCCGCGCTCCTGTGTGTTAAAGTTAAAGTTAAAGTTAAAGACGGGGCCTTCAAGGCAAGTGGTGGCCAGAACGCAGACAGAGGAGGCCACCTTGGGCCCCCTCCCAGACACGTGCAGCACAGACAGAAGGCGAAGCCTCTGGTATATAGTACACAAGATAACCGTCGAGTGCAGCACTGACAAGAGCATATACTACACAAGACCACACGAGTGCAGGACCGAAAAAGATAGAAAGGACACTAAACCCCAATCGACTCGCAACTGCACTAACCCACTAACGCACTCACTCAGGAGCTACAGTCCTCCGCACAATCTGATAAGGCGATCGATCTCTCTGGCACGCTCAATAGACATCCCAGGCGGAAGGGCTTCAACCAGACGAGGTCCGAACGCGAATCTCGCCCGATGATGCAGCGGCCTCCGCGTGGGAGGAATCCTGAGGCCGAAGGAGTCGCCCTCGATCAAGTGCATGAGGTCAACGGCCTTTGCGTGGCGCGTCCAGGCGGGGCCCAGAAACCCTGGCGCGCTCCCCCGCCGTAGAATGCCACGCGTGCCCGAGCAGCTCCCAATCTCGAAAACGCGCGGGGCATCTGCAAAGCGGACTCTCCGCGCCCGCGGCACACCGCCCGCGGGCTCGGGGACGGCGCCCACGTCCAGCGATGGCCCCAGCCAGACTCTGGCGACTGCCGCGCGCGCCAGCCACCAGCCAGGGGCACGACGCGATGCCGCACTGCCGGGCCGGGCTGCGAAACTGGCACGGCGCCCTGCGGCGGGCCCGCGGCCCCACTCACCCCCTCAGAGCCGTCGACCAGGGCGGGGAGGGCGCCCCTGGTCGGGAACTCAGCAGCAGCCGCCTCGCCACACGGAGAGCCCTCGTCGCCGTGATCCTCGAACTCCTCAACAGAGAGCGGCAGCGGGGAGCGCGACGAGTAGCACGTCGCGCCGCGCGTGCAGAGGCGGCCGCAGCCGTCCAGCGGCGCCCAGCAGCCCGAGCTCGGGACGAAAGGGGGCGCGTCACGACGGAGCCCGCTCACGGCCTCGAGGGGCGGGGGCCCCGGCGGGGGGCCCTGCGACAGCACGTGAGCCGCGGGCTGGGTGTCCGCCCTCCTCGCCTCAAGCCTACGCGCGTGCTTCTGGACCTTGCGCAGCTCGGCATGGCCAGCTGAGACCAGAGACACGCCGCAGGGCCCCTCGGAGTGGAGCGCCACGTCGCGCCGAAGGATGTCCAGCGCCTCTGGCCGCTCGCCCGCGAGGAGGGACGCGAGGGCAGGAAGAACACAGGCGACCCTCTCCGCAACCTCCGCGTCGCCGAAGAGGTGCAGCAGCGCATGCTCGAAGGCGAGAGCCTTGCGGTCAGCGGCCACCAGCCAGCTCTTCAGCTTGAAAATGAGCCGGTCGGCGGACGCGCGCGCGCCGGCTGCCCCGCGGAGGGGCTCTCCCGCAGCCACCACGCCGAGCTCAGGGGACCCCGCATGGAGCCTTGAGCCAGCATGGCTTGAGCCAAAATGGCTACGGATGTGCTCTTGTGTGTTCTGCCGTGCTCCTGTGTGTTCTGCCGTGCTCCTGTGTGTTCTGCCGTGCTCCTGTGTGTTTTGCCGTGTTCCTGTGTGTTATGTGTGTGTTCTGCCGTGCTCCTGCGTGTTCTGCCGTGCTCCGGTGTGTTCTGCCGTGCTCCTAATTATTTTGCGTGTTCTGCCGTGCTGCTTGTGCTCCTGTGTGTTCTGCCGTGCTCATGTGTGTTCTGTAGTGCTCCTGTTTGATATGCCGTGCTCCCGCGTATTCTTTGGGTTATGCCGTACTCCTGTGTGTTATGCCGTGCTCCTGTGTGTTATGTCGTGCTCTCGCGTTTTCTGCAGCGCTTCTGAATGTTGGGCTGCCGTGGCCCAGCCCATGTCCTGAAGATGTCTCAAGCGAAAAGCTTTGTTTTAACATGCATGGTCTTAAACCAGCCTTTTCAACATCTCATTGTTTCGAGGATGTCTCAGGCGATGTCCCCAGTTCCATACGCTTGTTAACTTCGCGGTTGCCATGTTCTGGTGGGTGCCTCAGGCGGAATGCTTGTGTTTGTGAAAGATGGTGTTGCGAACAAATCACGGCTTAGGATGCATCGAACGAAATGCGCATTTTGAGGAATCTTGACGGCGCTCTTGGGGTCAGATTGGGGCTCGTTCGGGGCCGCTTCGATGCCATCAAAAACGATGCCAATGTGATGTCACACACATCTCTGTTTGAGGATGTCCCTGGCGAAATCGTCATGTTTAGAAGCCCGACTTGGGCCGTTTGGAAGCCTTTACAAGAGCGATCCAAAGACGATGGTTGAACAGCAATGTTCAAAACGATGTTGTTCTATTGTTTCATTGCTTGAAGATGTCCCTCGCGAAATCGTCATTTCCGGCAGTCATCACGGCGCTCTTGGAGCCATATTGAAGTCCTCTTTGGGCTCACACTTCTTCATCTTGAGGCACTTCAAGAACGATGCCAAGACAATGTTGAGAGCATCTCATTGTTTGAAGATGTCCCCAGCGAAATGCAAATGTGCTGACGTTATATGTTTTCTGGTCCGCCGTGCTGCCGCTCGTTTTCTGAGGACGGCCCTAGCAAAAAAAGTCGTGTTCAACATAAGAGGTAGTAAGTACTACACCTCCGTCGACACCACATTTTGGCAAGGATGTCTCAGGCGAAACTCAAACTTCTACAGGTTATGAATTTCGCGGCGATCAACTGTTCGAAGATGTCTCGAGCGAAACGCTTGTTTTTGCTAAACGCGATGTCGCGAATATTTCAATATTGTGAGGATGTCTCAGGCGAAATCGATATTTTGAGGAACCTGACCGGACAAGAATGGGAAGCGTCCTTTTGTGCACTAGGCTTGTGCGATACTCTACGTTCTTAGTATGCGATGTGCAAGTCTGTCGTGGCGTGCGTGCGTTTGCGCGTGCGCAAGCGTGCGTGGAGTATGTGCATGTGCGTCCGTGCGTGGTCTGCAGCACTGCTGTGTTGTGCCATGCCGCTCTGTCGTGCTCCTGCGGACTGCGTGAACGTATGTTGCCTCACTGTGTGTGCGCATGTGCGTGTGTGTCTGTGTATGTGTCCGCATGTCGGCGTGTGCGTGTGCGTATATCTGTGTGCGCGTGTGCCTGTGGGTGCGTGTGCCTGTGCGTGCGGCTGTGTAAAAAATGGTTCTAGGTGTTCTGCCGAGCTCCTGTGTGTTCTGCCGTTTTCCTAAGCGTTGGAGGGACCTTAAAGGCAGGAGAAAGAAAAAAAGGACCGAGGTGCCTCCAGGGGCACCAAGCGCCACCCGAGACACGCCCTCCCGAGAAGGGGCCGCCTAGGGCCGCCTCTCCCCGCGGGGGCCGCACTGGGCCTCCACCGCGGCCGCACCACAAGGCGAGAACATATCTACATGCAGCATGCAACTGCCCGCCTCACGCACTACTCTTGACAGCAGCGCAGAGTAGAACGATACAATACTACCTGCGCCAGAGTGAACACGACTGCACTGCAAATACACAGCGCGCACATCCAAGCACAGGAGGCTTCACTCACGACTCCGAGCATCAAGGTGCGAGGACAGCACAGGCCAGAAGCGATGACTGCCCATCCACCTCAAAGCAATCACAATGATAAAGAGTCACTACGAACTCCCTTCTGCAACAGTAAGCTCTCAGCGCGGGCTTCGACCTCTGCCCTGTCTCCGAGTGTAAGCTCGCGCTGCAAAAGCCAATCCTCGGCGCGGCCTTCGGCGAGGTCCAGGGGCGATTCCACTCCCGAAAGCGGCCCGCGGGCCGCAGCAGCCACCGCGGCCACGTCGAACTCATCGAGGAAAGGGAGGCGCCGCTCGGCACGCGCCGCAGCGGCGGCCCGCTCGGAGCCGGCGGCGCCCCTCCCCAGCTCCACGGCCGAGCCGCCGCTCAGCGCCGCCGCGCCGAAGCGGTCCAGATACTCCTGGACGTGGCTGTCGGGCTCCGAACGGGCGGGGTGTCCTGGGCAGGCCGCGTCCCCGTCCGCGTCGCCGTCGACAGGGCCGTCCACAAGGCCGCCATCGAAGCCGTCGTCGCTGCCTGGGCCCGCCAGTCTCTCCAGAAGCAGCGGCGGCCGCGGCGCCCTCGCGCCTGCAGCGCCGCCTTGCACGCCATCGAACGCACGGCACGGCGCATGCCGTCCTCCTCCATCGCCGCGCCTGCCTTCCAAACCCCCTCACGGGGAGGGCCAGGCTCTGCCCTGGCGGCAGGGGCGGCCTGCCCGCCGCCGCACGCACCGTCGCTGCGGACCTTCCATACGCCACGGAAGGACGAGGAGGGCACGCACTGCTCCTGCAGCACCGCGCCGTCGCCGCCCCGCGGAGCGCTGGAGGTCGCCCCAGCGAGGCGCCTGCCCGCTTCGAAGCCCTCCCGGAAGACCCTCGCCCCTGCCAGTGGGTCAGCGACCAGCCAAACACCTGGCGGGGGAGGGAACGCACCGCCGCTCGCCTGGGCGCCAGCCTCCGCCAGGAGCTCCGCCTCAAGATCAGTGACGTGAATGGCATCCGCGCCCGCCCACGGCCCGCGGCTCCGCCTCCGCTGAGCTCGCCGCTACGGCCGCCCTCGGGCACGGGAGGCGCGGCCCGCGCCGCGCCCTCCTCCAGGCGGCCCGCGGAGCGCCAGGCCGCGGGAGGGCCCGCGCGTGGCACCCCACGTTGCGCTCGAGGATGCGCTCCTCCTCCAGCGGCCCGCCGTACTCCGGGGCGATCAGCACGGGCGCCACAAGCGCCAGGCGGCGCAGGACGCTGGAGGGGCCGATGCCAGGCTCCGCAGCTCCACGAGCTCGGACGCCTGGCGCTCCACCAGGCGCTCGCGGGAGAGGGCTGCCCCGCGCTGTGCGGCCCGCCGCTCGCGCTGAGGCCACCACAACGCCTCCGACGGCCGCCGCGGCCGCCCCCCCGCCGCCATCGCTCCCAAGCCCGCGCCCTCCAGTGGCGCCCTCGCGGCCACGCGCGCCCTGCACGGGAGACCGAAGGACGGGCCACGGGAAATGGCTTGAGCCAAAATGGCTGCGGAATTTTCCTATGTGTTCTGCCGTGCTCCTGTGTGTTCTGCCGTGCTCCTGTGTGTTCTGCCGTGCTCCTGTGTGTTCCGCCGTGCTCCTGCTTGTTCTGCCGTGCTCCTACGTGTGTTTGTGTAATCTACCGCGTTCCTGTGTGTTCTGCCGTGGTCTTGCGTGTTCTGCCGTGTTCTTGTGTATTATGTGTGTTCTGCCGTGCTCCTCGTGCTCCGATGTGTCCTGCCGTGCTCCTGCGCGTTGGTTGTTTGGTTGGAAGGGGCCTTACAGGCAGGAGAAAAGAAAAAAGGACCGATGGGGCCTCCAGGGGCCACCGGCGCCACCCGAGACACGCCCTCCCAAGAGGGGCCACCAAGGGCCGCCTCTCAACACGGGCCAGGGAAGGCGGACGACAAAGCCACTGGCTCTGGCCCCCAATCCGCCCAAGCCAACCATGCAAGCACTGCGAGCACAGAAGCTACACATGATCACTGCCCAAGCTCGACTGCATTGCAACTACACAACGTGCACGTTCAAATGCAGGAGGCTCTCCCCGCGGGGGCCGCTCTGGGCCTCCACCGCGCCGGCTCCACAAGGCGAGGGCGGAACTGCATGCAGAATGCAACTGCCCGCCTCGCTCTCCACTCTTGGACCGCGTCGTGCAACGCGCACGGACCAAAATATCATCGAGGAGCCGCTGACGCTCCTCGGCACCTGGACAACCTGCACTTCCGAGGCAGACGCCGAGGGCGCGGGCCTCGGCCAAGTCCAGGAGAGACTCAACTCCCGACTTCGGCCCCTTGGCCGCGCACGCCACCGCCGCCACCGAGAAGCCGCCCAGGAGTGAAACGACCACGCCCTCCGAGCCCGAGCGGCCATCGCCCGCGGCGCAGTCGACGCTGTCCGCGAGCAGGGGTGGCCCCATGCCGACGGCGCGCTCGATGGCCGAGCCGCCCACGGGCGTCCCCACGACGGCCACGGGCGGCGCCCGCGGCGTCTCCTTCGCGCGGTGCTCCGAGCCGCCGTCAAGCGGCGCGACGCCGCTCGGTTTGCACATGCGAAAGAGCAGCTCGAGCTCGAGGGCCCTCTCCCCGCGGACATGCCGGGCGGAGGGGCCTGCACCAGCCTGGGCCCTTTGGCGAACCGCGCTCTCCAGGCTGGTCGCCGACGAGGCCTCGCGGAGATGCCGAACCTCTCGCACTCGCAGAGGTGCATCAGGTCGACGGTATTCGCCTGGCTCCCCCACGCCGGGTCTGCCCGCAGCGGGGCAGGGTAATGCCGAAGGACCCCTGCCACCCCGAGCGTGCCTCCCGGGGCCCCCACCTCCAAATCGACGACGTCGGGCCACGGAGCGAAGGATGCCCGCTTGCTCCTCTCACACTCCAGCCCCAGCCCGACAGGGTCAGCCCCGCTCGGCTCGCTGGCACGCCTGTCGCCGTGCAGCCCGCACGGCACGGGCACCGCGTTGCCCCCCTCGGACTCGTGCAGCTCCTCGGGGCCTACCTCGGAGCAGTCGGCCGCGAGCGCCAGCGTGCCGTGCTCCTCCTCGGGCTCGCTCTCACCGCCGCGCCTGGGGCCCGAGCGCTCCAGCCAGGCAGCGCGCGCCAGCTCGTACTCCGCGGCCAGCTCGCTGCCGCCCGAGAACTCGCCACGCGGGAACTGTCCGTGCTCGGACCCGAGATCCTCGAACTCCGAACCCCCCTCGAACTCCGAGCCCCCCTCGAGGCCGCCCCCGCTCCGCCGCGGCCGCCGCGCCGAACAGCGCGCCGCGGCAGCGCGATCCTCCTCGGGCTCGCAGCCGTACTCCGCGATGATCACCTCCGCCTCGGTGCCCTCGGCGCCGCCCTCGCCGCAGCCCTGCTCGGCCAGCTGCGCCGCGCCGAGCCCCTCCAGCAGCGCGGCCCAGCGCGCCCACTCGGGGAGGCACGGCTGGGCGCCAGACCGCAGCTGGGTCCTCGCGGCCGCCGCTCGGGCGCTGGGCAGCCGCGCTGGCGCCTCGGCCACGCAGGCATCCACGGCGCACAATCGGCTGCTGCGCTTCGCAGACGCAGGCCCCCACCTCACACGCGATGGCACTCCGCGCCGCACCGCCGCGCCCATCTCCAGGAAGGGGCCCTCCTGGGAGGCGCGGCCCGCGTTGATCCCTGCGCCGTTCCTGCGGCGGGGCGTCTGCCGACGGGCAGCGCTCGGCATGCCGCGCGACGTTCCGCCGCTGCCGCTGCGCCCTGGTTTCGCGGCGTCCGCGGACGCGCGCAACCAAGACGGGCCGCGCGATGGCTTCGCGGCGGAGGGCCTCCGCCTCCGCGGCATCGCCGCGCGATCCGCGCCCCAGCTGCGCCTGGAGGCTGGCGATGACTTCCTTCGCCCCCCGCAGCTCCCTGCCAAGCCGTCTCACCAGGTTGTCTGCCGCCCAGCGGGCCGCCGCGACACTGGCGAGCACCTCCCGCGCCATTCTGCCCAAGCGCCCGCGCGCGGCGCGCGCCCAGGCACGGCTTGAGCCAAAATGGCTACGGGCCGTGCTCCTGCGTGTTCCGCCGTGCTCCTGCGTGTTCTGCCGCATCTTCTGCCGCGTTTTCGGCCGTGTTCCTGCGTGCTCTGCCGTGCTCCCGTGTGTTCTGCCGTGCTCCTGTGGATTATGCCATGCTCCTGTGTTCGGTGTGGTATGCCGTGCTCCTGCGTGTTCTGCCGTGTACCTATGTGTTATGCCGTGCTCCTGTGTATTATGTGTGTTATGATGTGTTCTTCCGTGCTCCTATGCGTTCTGCCATGCTCATGTGTGCTCCTCTGTGTTCTGCCGTGCTCCCGTGTGTTGTGTGTCAGCCGCGCTCCTGCGTGTTCTGTCGTGCCTCTGGTTGTTCTGCCATGCCCCTGCGTGCTCTGCCGTGGTTTTGCGTGTTCTGCCGTGTTCCTATGTGTTGTTCCATGCTCCTGCGTGTTATGCCGTGTTTCTGCTTGTTCTGCTGTATTCCTGCGCATGCTGTGTTATGCCGTGCTCTTCGTGCTCCTACATGTTATGCCGTGCTCCTGTGTCTTCTGCCGTGCTCCTGTGTGTTCTGCCGTGCTCACGTGCGTTCGTTGGGTTCTGCCGTGCTCCTGCGTGTTCTGCCGTGCTCCTTTGTGTTCTGCTGTGTTCCTGTGTGGTATGCAATGTTCCTGTGCGTTTCGAATGTTTTGCCGTGTTCCTGCGTGCTCTGCCATGCTTTTGTCGATTATGCCGTGCTTTCTATGTCTTATGTGTGTTCTGCCGTGCTCCTCGTGCTCCTATGTGTTCTGCCGTGCTCCTGCATGGTTTGCCGTGCCCCTGTGTGTTCTGCCGTGTTCCCGTGCGTTCCTTGTAATCTGCCATGCCCCTGCGTGTTCTGCCATGCTCCTGTATGTTCTGCCCTGCGCCCGCGCGTTCTGCCGTGCCTCGGTGCGTTGGTCTGCGGATGTCCTGTCAATGTTTGAAGATGCCTCAAGCCGAGAGCTCAAATTTAGAATGCATGGGCTTTAAATCAACCTTGGCAAAATCTCATGTTTTCGAGGATGTCTCAGGAGATAACCCCAGTTGCATCGATTTGCTAAGTTCGCGACTTTCAGTTTCACGTCGATGTCTCAGGCGAAAACGCTTGTTTATGTAAAATAGGATGTTGCAAACAAAACTCATATGAGTGAGTATGTATCAAACGGAATGCGCATGTGGGCTCGTCTCGAGGGCGCTCTCGGCGTCGTTTTGGGGCTCGTTAGGGGCTCGTTCGGGGCCGTTTCGGTGCCATCAACAATGATGCCAGTGCGATGTCATACACATCTCTTGTTTGAAGATGTCCCTAGCGGAATCGTCAGTTTTAGAAGGCTGGCCTGGGTCGTCTGGAAGCCTTTTCAGGATCGATCCCAAGACGATGTTAGAACAGCAGCATTCAAAACAATGCTTTTGTATTTTTTCAGTTGTTGAGGATGTCCCTAGCGATATCGTCATGTTCGGCAGTCTTCAGGGCGCTCTTGGAGCCCTCATGGGGTCCTTTTTGAGCTGTCATTCTTGAAGCACTTCGAGAACGAGGTGAAGACGATGTTGAAACCATCGCATTTTGTTGAGGATGACCCCAGCGAAAAGCAAACATTCAGCCGTGCTCTTTTTGGGTCTGTCATGCTGCCGGTCATTTTCTGAGGACGTCCCTAGCGAAAACGTCGTCTCCAAGATAAGAGGTAGCACTGCACCTCCGTCGACACCTCATTGTGGCTAGGATGTCGCAAGCGAAAGCGCAAATTTTTCAGATTAGTGAATTTCGCGGCGATCAGCTTTTCCAGGATGCCTCAAGCGAAACGCTCTTGTTTGTTAAACGCGATGTCGCGAAGATCTCAATTTTGTGAGGACGTCTCAAGCGAAATCGAACTTTTGAACAACCTGACCAGACAAGAACGGGAAGCGTGCTTTTGTGCATTGGGCTTGTGCGATATTCTACGTTCTTAGTATGCGCTGTGCAAGTCTGGCGTGCGTGCGTTTGCGCGCGCGCGTGCGTGCGTGGAATATGTGCATGTGTGCGTGCGTGGTGGTCTGCGGCACTGCTGTGTTTTGCCGTGCTGCTCTGCCGTGCTCCTTCGGTCTGCGTGAACGTATGTTGCCTCCCTGTGTGTGCGTGTGTGCGTGTGTGTGCGTGTGTATGTGTCTTTGTGTGCGTCTGCGTGTGCCTGTGTGCGTGTGCCTGTGTGCGCGGCTGTGTGAATAAATGTTCTGGGTGTTCTGCCGTGCTCCTGCGTGTTCTGCCGTGTTCCTGTGTTCTGCTGTGTTCCTCTGTGTTCTGCCGAACTCCTGTGCGTTTTGCCGTGCTCCTGCTTGTTCTGCCGTGCTCCCATGTGTTTTGTGTAACCTGCCGCGCTCCTGTGTGTTCTGTCGAACTCCTGTGTTCTGCCGTGATCCGATGTTTTCTGTGTATTCTGCCGTGCGCCTCGTCCTCCTGCGTGGTCTGCCGTGCTCCTGTGACTTCTGCCGTACTACTGCGTGTTCTGCCACGTGTTCTGCCGTGCTCCTGCGTGCTCTGCCATTCTCCTGTGCGTTATGCCGTGCTCCTGTGTGTTATGCCGTGCTCCTGCGTGTTCTGTCGTGCTCCTGCTTGTTCTGCTGTGCTCCCATGTGTTTTGTGTAACCTGCCGCGCTCCTGTGTGTTCTACCAAACTCCTGTGTGTTCTGCCGTGATCCTATGTATTATGTGTTCTGCCGTACTCATCGTGCTCCTGCGTGTTCTGCCGTGCCCCTGTGTGTTCTGCCATCTTCCTGTGTGTTCTGCCGTGCTCCTGTGTGTTTTGTGCATGGTTGCCGTGCTCCTGCGTGTTCTGCCATGCTCCTATGTATTGTGTGTGTTCTGAAATGAACCTCGTGTCCCTGTGTGTTCCGCTGTGCTCCTGCGTGTTCTGCCGTGCTCCTGTCTGTTCTGCCATGCTCCCGTGTGTTCTGTGGGTTCTGCCTTGCTCCTGTGTGTTCTGCCGTGCTCCCGCGCGTTCTGCCGTGCGTCTGTTTGTTGGTCTGCCGTGGTCCTGCCCATCTTCTGAAGATGTCTCAGTCGAGAAGATTGAGTTTAACATGCATGAGTTTCAGTCAACCTGCTCAACACCTCTCATGTGTTCGAAAGTCTATCAGGCGATAGCCTCATTTCCATATTACTTTCATTTTCTGGCAGATGTCTCAAGCGAAACACCTCTTGGCTGTAACAGGGGATGTTGCGAGCAACTTATTTGTTTGACGATGTCTCGAGCGAAATGCGCAGCTTGAGGGATCTCGAGGGCGCCCGTGGGGTCATATTGGGGCTCGTTTGGGTGTCGTTGTGGGCTCTGCCGGGGCCGTTTCGATGGCATCAAAAACGATGCGAATGCGATGACGCACACATTTTCTTCTGGAAGGTCCCCCTAGCAGAATCGTCATTTTTAGAAACCTGATTTGGGCCGTGTGGAAGCCTTTCCAAGAGCGGTCCCAAGACGATGATAGAACAGTTTTCAAAACGATGATGTTGTGTTTTTCATTTGTTTTAGGATGTCCCTAGCGAAATCGCCATTTCCGGTAATAACCAGGGCGCTCTCGCAGCCATATTGAAATCCTTTTTGGGCTCTCGCGTCAACGATGTCAAGACGATGTTGAGAACATTGCATTTGCGAGCGAAATGCACATGTTCGGCTGTGCTATGTTTTCTGGCCCGCCGTGCTGCCGATCATTTTCTGGGGACGTCCCTATCGAAAACGTCGCTATCAATATAAGAGGTAGTACTACACCTCCGTCGAAACCTCATTTTACAGATTCGCGAATTTCGCATACCTCAGCTTTTCGAGGATGCATCGAACGAAACGCTTGTTTTTGTTAAACGCGATGTCGTGAAGATCTCGTTGTCGTGTGAGGATGTCTCAAGCGAAATCACGATCTGGAGGAACCTGACAGGACAAGAACGGGAAGCGTCGCTATGTCAACTAGGTATGTGAAGTATGCTATTTTGCTAGTCTGCCGCGTAGATCTGTCGTGGCGTGCGTGCGTTTGCGCGTGCGCAAGCGTGCGTGGAATACGTGCATGTGTACGTGCGCGGTGGTCTGCGGCACTGCTGTGTTATGCCGTGTTGCTCTGCCGTGCTCCTGCGGTCTGCGTGAACGTATGTTGCCTCCCTGTGTGTGTGTGTGCGTGTGTGTGTGCGCCTGTGTGTGTGTCTATGTGTGTGCGTGTGCGTGCGCCTGTGTGCGTGTGCCTATGTGCGTGTGCCTGCGGGTGCGGTTATGCAAATAAGTATTATGTGTGTTCTGCCGTGCTCTCGCTTGTTCTGCCGTGCTCATTGTGTTAAAAATGGTATGCCGCGCTCCTGCGTGTTCTGCCGTGCTCCTGTGTTCTGCCGTGCTCCCATGTACTCTGCGAGTTAAAGTTAAAGACGGGGCCTTCAAGGCAAACGGTGGCCAGAACGCAGACAGAGGAGGCCGCCTTGGGCCCCCTCCCAGACACGCGCAGCACAGACAGAAGGCGAAGCCTCTGGTATAGACTGCACAAGACAAACCATCAAGTGCAGCACTGACAAGAGCATATACTACACAAGACCGCAACAAGTGCAGGAACGAAAAGAATAGATACTACTCAATATCCCACTCGACTCACAACTGCACAAACCCACTCACCCACAGCATGTTCTGCGGGGCCTGCACGAGCTACAGTCCTCCGCACAATCTGAGAAGGCGATCGATCTCTCTGGCACGCTCAACAGACATCCTAGGCGGAAGGGCTTCAACCAGACGAGGCCCGACCGCGAACCTCGCCCTATAATGCAGCGGCCTCCGTGTGGGAGGAATCCTGAGGCCGAAGGAGTCGCCCTCGATCATGTGCATGAGGTCAGCGGCATTTGCGTGGCGCGCCCAGGCGGGGCCCAGAAGCCTCGGCACGCTCCCCTGCCGAAGAATACCGCGCAAGCCCGAGCAGCTCCCAATCTCGATAACGCGCGGGGCATCTGCAAAGCGGACTCTCCGCGCCCGCAGCACACCGCCCGCAGCTTCGGGGACGGCGCCCTCGTCCAGCGATGGCCCCAGCCAGACTCTGGCGACTGCCGCGCGCGCCTGCCACCAGCCAGGGGCGCGAGACTGGCACGGCGCCCTGCGGCGGGCCCGCGGCCCCACTCGCCCCCTCAGAGCCGTCGACCAAGGCGGGGGGGGCGCCCCTGGTCGGAAACTCAGCAGCAGCCGCCTCGCCACACGGAGAGTCATCGTCGCCGTGATCCTCGATCACATCTCAACGGAGAGCGGCGGCGGGAAGCGCGACGAGTAGCGCGTCGCGCCGCGCGTGCAGAGGCGGCCGCAGCCGTCCAGCGGCACCCAGCAGCCCGAGCTCGGGACGAAAGGGGGCGCGTCACGACGGAGCCCGCTCTCGGCCCCGAGGGGCGGGGAGCCCTGCAACAGCACGTGGGCCGCGGGCTGGGTGTCCGCCCTCCTCGCCTCGAGCCCCCGCTCGCGCTTCTGGGCCTTGCGCAGCTCGGCGCGGCCAGCTGAGACAAGAGACACGCCGCAGGGCCCCTCGGAGTGGAGCGCCACGCTGCGCCGAATGACGTCCAGCGCCTCTGGCCGCTCGCCCGCGAGGAGGGACGTGAGGGCAAGAAGAATACAAGCGACCCTCTCCGCAACCTCCGCGTCGCCGAAGAGGTGCAGCAGCGAAGACTCGAAGGCGAGAGCCTTGCGGTCAGCGGCCACCAGCCTGCTCTTCAGCTTGAAAATGAGCCGGTCGGCGGACGCGCGCGCACCGGCTACCCCACGGAGGGGCTCTCCCGCAGCCGCCATGCCGAGCTCAGGGGGCCCCGCATGGAGCCTTGAGCCAGCCTGGCCAGAGCCAAAATGGCTACGGGGTACTCTGCGAGTTCTGCCGTACCACTGCGTTTTCTGCCGCCTGTTCTGCCGTGCTTCTGCGTGTTAAAATTAAAATTAAAATTAAAATTAAAGACGGGGCCTTCAAGGCGTAGGGGGGGAGAGGAAAAAAGGAACCGAGGGGCCTCCAGGGGCACAGCGCCACCCGAGACACGCCCTCCCGAGAGGGGCCGCCTAGGGCCGCCTCTCCCCGCGGGGGCCGCACTGGGCCTCCACCGCGGCCGCGCCACAAGGCGAGAACAGATCTACATGCAGAATGCAACTGCCCGCCTCGCTCACTACTCTTGGGCCGCGTCGTGCAACGCGCACGAACCAAGAGACCATCGGGGAGCCGCGCGCGCTCCTCGGCAGCTGGACAACCTGCACTGCCGAGGCGAACGCCGAGGGCGCGGGCCTCGGCCCAGTCCAGGAGTGACTCAACTCCCGACTTCGGCCCCTGGGCCGCGCACGCCACCGCCGCCGCCGAGAAGTCGCCCAGGAGTGAAACGAACCCGCACTCCGCGGCGGGAGCGGTCGGCGGCGCCAGCACCTGCTCCTCGAACGTCTCGCCCTTCCGCGTGAAGAGCGGCTCGATGAACGCATTCTCGCAGAGCACCTGGTCGACGCCCACGTCGTCGCTGATGACGCCCAGCACCGACTCGCCCTTCTGCGTGCAGAGCGGCTCGATGAATGCGTACTCGCCGAGCCCCTGGTCTACGCCCACGTCGTCGCTGATGACGTCCAGCACCGTCTCGCCCTTCTGCGTGAAGAGCGTCTCGATGAACGCGTCCTCGCTGAGCACCTGGTCGAGGCCGACGTCGTTGCTGATGACGCCCAGCACCTGCTCATCGAACTTCTCGCCCTTCTGCGTGAAGAGCGGCTCGATGAGCGCATTCTCGCAGAGCACCTGGTCGACGCCAACCTCGACGCCGATGACGTCCAGCCCCTGCTCCTCGGGCGGCTCGCCCTCCTGCGTGAAGAGCGGCTCGATGAACGCGTTCTCGCCGAGCACCTGGTCGACGCCCGCGTCGTTGCTGATGACGTCCATCGACTGCCCCTCGAGCGCTTGCCCTCCTGCGTGAAGAGCGGCTCGATGGACGCATTATTGCCGAGCGCCTGGTCTACGCCCACGTCGTCGCCGGTGACGTCCAGCACCTGCTCCTCGAACGTCTCGGTCTTCTGCGTGAAGAGCGACTCGAAGAACACCTTCTCGCCGAGCACCTGGTCGACGGTCTTCTTCACCCCGTCGATGCCCTTCTCACCGGCCACCTGGGTCACCTCGAGCGCCGCCAACAGGGCGGACTTCCGCGCCCTGGCTGCCACCTCGCCAACGCAGCTGGGGGCAGAGGCGGGCGCCTCGGCACGCAGCGACGCGCTGTGGCCCGTGACGACGCACTCGAAGGCCTGCGCTTGCAACGGCAGGCCGTCAGGCAACTGCGGGGCGCCTCCTGCAGCCTCCGGGGGGGGCGCGCGCCGGGCGCGGTTGCCGAAGTGCAGCGCGCCCTCGACCTCCAGAAGCTCGTCGCGTGGCCACTGGGGGAGCCTGGCCGCTGCCAACGCCTCTCCCATGCTGGGGTAATGCACCCCCAGCCGATCACATAATCGCCAGTGTGCATGGAGCGAGGCACGGAGCGCCTTGCCGCGCGACGCCAGCGCGGCGGCGTGAGACGCCCCGAGCTCCTGTCGAACTTCTCGGCGGCGACGCCGTGCGAGCGTCCGCGCGCTCGCCGCCGCCCATGTCTTGCCGCCCGCGCCAAGCGCGGCGGCCATGGCCGCTGGCGCGCCGCGCCGCGGCGTCCGCGGCGCGCACGAGGGCCCCCCGAAGCGCGGCTCGCTTGAGCCAAAATGGTACGGATTTGTGCTTCTGCGTGTTCTGCCGTGCTCCTGCGTGTTCAGCCGTCAGTGTTGCCGTGCACCAATGCGTTCTGCCGTGCTCCTGTGTGTGCTGTCGTGCTCCTGTGTCCCGCGTGCTCCTACATATTATATGTTCTGCAGCGCTCATCGTGCACCTGCGTGTTCTGCCGTGCTCCTGTATGTTCTGCCGTGCTCCTGTGTGTTCTGCCTGCTGTGTTTTGCCGTGCCCATGTGCGTTTTGCAATGCTGTGGTGCTGTCTGCCGTGCTTATATGAATTCTGCGTGTGTGTGTGTGTGTGTGTGTGTGTGTGTGTGTGTGTGTGTGTGTGTGTGTGTGTGTGTGTGTGTGTGTGTGTGTGTGTGTGTGTGTGTGTGTTCTGCAGTGTTCCTATGTGTTCCTGTGTATTATGCTCTGCTCCCGCGTGTTCTGCCGTGCTCCTGTGCTTGTTTTTCTGGTTATGCCGTGCTCTTGTGTGTTATGCCGTGCTCCTGCGTGTACTGTCGTGCTCCTGCGTTCTGCCGCGTTCCTAAATATTATGTGTTCTGCCGTGCCCATTGTGCACCTGCGTGTTCTGCCGTGCTCCTGTATGTTCTGCCGTGCTCCTGTGTGTTATGCCGTGCTCCTTCGTGCTCCTGTGTGTTATGCCACGCTCCTGTGTGTTCTGCCGTGCTTCTGCGTGTTCTGCCGTGTTCCTGTGTGTTATGTGTGTTTTGCCGTGCCCGCGTGCGTTCTGCAATGCTCCTGTCTTGTCTGTCGTGCTCCTATGAATTATGTGTGTTCGCCGTGCTCCTATGTGTTCCTGTGTGTTCTGCTGTGCTCCTGCGTGTTCTGCCGTGGTCATGTGTGGTCTGGCGTGATCCCGTGTTTTTGCTGGATAAAGTGAAAGTTAAAGACGGGGCCTTAAAGGCGAAAGAAAACACACGCCCTCCCAAGAGGGGCCGCCTAGGGCCCCCTCTCCACGCGGGGGCCGCGTCGCGCAACGCGCGCGGACCAAAAGACCATCGAGGAGCCGCACGCGCTCCTCGGCATCTGGACAACCTGCACTGCCGAGGCGGAAGCCGAGGGCGCGGGCCTCGGCCCAGTCCAGGAGTGACTCAACTCCCGACTTCGGCCCCTGGGCCGCACGCGCCACCGCCGCCGCCGAGAAGTTGTCCAGGAACGAAACGAACCCGCACTCCGAGCCCGAGTGGCCATCGCCCGCGGCGCAGCCGACGGGGTCCGCGACCAGGGGCTCCATGCCGACGGCGTGCTCGATGGCCGAACCTCCCGCGGGCTCCTCCACGACGGCCGCGGGCGGCGGCCGCGGCGCCCCAGCGCCCACGGCCGCGGGCCCCTCACGCCCAGGTCCCTCGGCGAAACGCACTCTCCAGGTGAGTCGCCGACGAGGCCTCGCGGAGATACCGAACCTCTCGCACTCGCAGAGGTGCATCAGGTCGACGGCCCTCGCCTGGCTCGTCCAAGCTGGGTCCGCCCACTGCGGGGCAGGGCCATGCCGAAGGACTCCTGCCACGCCGAGCGGGCCTCCCAGAGCCCCCACCTGCAAGGCGGTGACGTCGGGCCACGGAGCGAAGGATGCCCGCTTGACCCTCGCGCACCCTTGCCCGAGAGGAACAGCCCCGCTCAGCTCGCTGGCCCTCCTGTCGCCGAGCAGCCCGCACGGCGCGGGCGCCGCGTCGCCCCCCTCGGACTCGCCCTGGCCCTCGGGGCAAACCTCGGAGCCGCCGGCCGTGAGCTCCACCGCGTCGCCAGGCGGGCTCGCCAGAACCGCCGCGTCGGTCTCTACCGCCTCAGTGCACCCGGCGCCGTCCTCGCCGGAGCCCTGCTCGGCCCGCTGCGCCGCGCCGAGTTCCTCCAGCAGCGCGGCCCAGCGCGCCCGCTGGGGAGGGAACGGCTGGGCGCCAGAACGCAGCGGGGCCCTCGCGGCCGCCGCTCGGGCGCCGGGCAGCCGCGCTGGCGCGTCAGCCACGCTGGCATCCACAGCGCACTCGAACGGCGGCTGCACTTCGCAGACGCAGGTCTCCACCTCACACACGATGGCACTCTGCGCCGCACCGCCGCGCCCATCACCAGGAAGGGGCCCTCCTGGGAGGCGCGGCCCGCGCTGAGCCCTGCGCCACGCCTGCGGCGGGGCGTCGGCCGACGGGCAATGCTCGGCATGCCACGCGACGTTCCGCCTCTGCCGCTGCGCCCTGGTCTCGCGGCGTCCGCGGACGCGCGCCGCCAAGGCGGGCCGCGCGATGGCTTCGCGGCGTAGGGCTTCCGCCTCCGCGGAGTCGCCGCGCGACCCGCACTCCAGCTGCGCGCGGAGGCTGGCGATGACCGCCTTCGCCTCCCGCAGCTCCATGTCCAGCCATCTCACCAGGTTGTCTGCCGCCCATCGGGCCGCCGCGACACCGGCGAGCACCTCCCGCACCATTCTGCCCGAGCGCCCGCGCGCGGCGCGCGCCCGAGCACGGCCTTGAGCCAAAATGGCTACGGATGTTTTTGCTGGTTCTGCCGTGCTCCTGCGTGTTCTGCCGTGCTCCTGTGTGTTCTGCCGTGGTCCTCTGGGTTCTGTCGTGCCTCTGCATGTTGATGCGCCGTGATCCTGCCGGTGTTTGAAGACGTCTCCGGCGAAAAGCTCAGTTTTAACATGCATGGTCTTAAAAAACAACCTCTTCCACATCAGATGTATCGAGCGACGTGCGCATTTTGAGAAGTCTCGAGGACGCTCTCGGGGTGATTATTGGGCTCGTTTGGGGTTCGTTCTGGGCCCGTCCGATGCCATCGAAAACGATGCCCATGCGCTGTCGCACGCATCTCTTTTCCAGGGTGTCCCTAGCAAAACCGCTTTATAAATCGGCAGCACGGCGGACCAGAACAATGAGCACGGCAAAAAATTTGCATTTCGCTGGGGACATCCTCAAAAGCATGATATGTTATCAACATCGTATTGACATCGTTCTTGAAGTGCTCCGAGATGAAGAAATGAGAGCCCAAAAACGATTTCAATCTGGCTCCAAGAGCGCCCTGATGACTGCCGAAGATGACGATTTCACGAGGGACATCTTCAGATAATGGAAAATGCAACAGCATCGGTTTGAAAACTGCTGTTCTAACATCGACTTGGCTTCGCGTTTGAAAAGGCTTCAAGACGGCAATAGCGCGTCTGCGCTCCTCCGACGACGACCTCCTCAACGACGACTCCTCCGCCACCTCCAAAAGGCAGGGGTCAGAACTATGGGGCTGCAGGCGTCTGGGCGAGCGGCTGGCATCTGATTGCGTCCTGTCCTGAGGCGCGGCCTCGCCCTGTTGCGAAACAACTGCGGCCGTCGCAACAGCCGCAGCAATCGCCCCTGACTGGTCAGGCCTCGCTGTTGGACTGGAATGAGGCATCTGCGAAGGCCTGCTATCCGATGCTCTGTCGTCACCATCAGGAGCCACCAAAGCGTTCGGCCTAGTGAGGGCAACACTTGCAAGCTGCGCTTGCGCTCGCAACCTGGTGAGCGGCGTGGCCTTGCACTTCCTGCTCCACAGGCTTCGCGTGGTAGCGTCCGAAAAGGCCACTCTGTTGCACTGCCGGCATCGATGCCCTTGCTTGTCAGGAACGAAAACATGCTGCGTGACCGCTAGGGGCGGCGGCTGTGGCTCCTGCTTTGACATCCTGGGCTCTTCCTCAGGAGGCCCCCACCGCGCGGGGCCGAGAATCCGGGCCTCAGCCCAAACCACATATTTTGCACAGTTAGCCGCTTCTGCGAGACGGCCCTCCAGCCCCTTGCCAAAATTGGGGCTGGGGGCGACCGCGTGCAAGGCGACAGACTCGAACAAATCAGCCCAAGCATTTCCCAACCACGCCGAGCCCCCCACTCCCAGCTCGGACGCTTCAGCGGCGTCTTGCGTGAAGGTGCCCAAGCAAAACTAAGCGGGGTTCGCACCTGTCGGGTCACCTCCGCACGGATGCGCGCCAAAGGCCAGCATGCCTTCCTGCCGCCGACGCATCTTCCTCGCTCCATCTCGCACCCTCTTTCACAAAAGAGAGGCAGTCGCTGACAATCCGAACAACAGCAGGCGAGGCCGAAACCATTTGCAATCCCGCATATCGAGCAGCCCTAGGAACCGATTGCATCCCTGGGAGGCTTCCAAGCCTCGCCTTGACGGGGCGGCCTCTGGGGTCAAGCTGCACAACAACCCGTGCGCATCTAGCAACCTCGGGGGGGCCCATGCTCTGGCTAGCCTCGTCCGTGTAGACGGCGCCCTCCCAGGGAACGTTCGGGTCTCCCCATTCAAAGCTCTGTTCGGGGGTCCTGTTTGGGCGCTCGTCACTTGGCGGGAGCGGCGGGATGGCGCAAGGATGCTTAAAAGAATCGGAGAAGTCAGGGTTCGCCGACCGCAGAACCTCATTACGCATCAGCTCATGCACCGCGACCTTTCGCTTCTGCTCGCGCGTTCTCTCGTCAGGCGGCGGCAAAATCTCTTCTCTCAGAAGGGCAGGGCGGTCAAGCCAACGATGCCCCAGAGCCTCAGGCTTTCCACGGCGCGCAAGACATACAAGAGAAGGGCAGAAGCCCTGCGAATATTTCCTGGCTCGCGTCCACATAGCACCCGGCCGCAGACATTGTAGCGCCCCCAATTCAGCGGCGTTGGTAATTGCCCGTGAGCCCGCGACACACGCCCGAAGCCCTCTATACCAGATCTGCTCATCCGTTCGGTCAGGAATGTGTTGCTCAAGTTTCCGCACCTGCCATCGCTGTACCCCTGCCTCCAATAGATATCGTGCGTCTCGCGGAGGTGTCTGCAGCAGTGACAGGGGCTGGCGTTGGTCATCCATCATGCCATATGCTGAGCTCATAGTCCATCCCACTCGGCGCAGAGTCATCCACATGGCCGAAAGCGGCCCTGTGACTTTGAACCATCGTTCATTTTTGAACACGTTGGTTCGCGTTACCTCCCATGCTTGCTGCAACATCTGCAGTGGTAGCTTCCCGTCCCAAAACATGCACGCATACATATATGGCAACTCCAGAGTGGCCTTGGAAATAGGATCGTAGCGGGGACTGGGCTGCATCACCAGGGGCGAGCCGTGCTCCTGTCTGTTCTGCCGTGTTCCTGTGTATTCTATGTGCTCTGCCGTGCGCCTGCGTGTTCTGCCGTGCTGCTGCTTGCTTTGCCGTGGTCCTATGTATGATATGTTCTGCCGTGCTCCTCGTGCTCCTGTGTTTTGCCGTGCTTCTGTCAGTCGGCGCCGAGGCATGCCCCTGGCGCCCTCGGAGGAGTCCAAGATGGCGGCCAACATGGCCCAAGCAGGCCAACAGGGCCGCCAAGATGGCCCAATGCTGGTTCGAAGCGGCCCAACATGCAAGACGACCTAAGGTGGCTCCGGAGCGGCCCAAACGGCTTCCAAAACGGCCCGAAACAGTTACGAGAGAGTCCAGGAAGGAGTCCTCTAGGATGGAGGGTTGGAAGAATGCTCCAGAAACCACTGGAGTCCGCCAAAACCTGTGGGATTCCTGGGGGGTCCTGGGCCACGCGTGAGGGTATGCCTTTATTTTTGGGGTACGGCCGCAATTTGAAATCATTACTATTCCGGGCGCCTGCGGCGGAGTTTGGAGGGATGGGGGGCAAGATTTTAATTTGAATGAAATTCCCAAGAATATCTGCGAAACAAATTCGAACGTACCCGGTCCATTTACGCGAGCGCCAACTACTATGATTCCTCTCCGCCCACGCATGATGTTCCCAGATGCACCAAAGCAGCGCCGAGACGCACCGTCGCGACGCTGATATTTTCAACTGTGATAAAGAGGGAGCTGGCGGCAGGGGCCGAAGCCCTTACGGATTAGATGTGGGAGAAGGCCGTCTGGGAAAGAGAAAGATGAAGACACTTGAGTGGTGAGAATGTAGAGGGAGAGCCTTGAAGAATGGAGGTGCAGAGAAGAAAAAAAGCTCATGGGGACGCTGTGTAGCTGATGAAGCCACGTCGGATGAGCTCCCAGAATTCGTCAAACACTTGACGAATACCTCAGGGCGTGGACTAAATTGAACGATATGAACGCCCTCTTGACGCACTCGTGTGACCTCTTGGGAAAGGGGGGCGAGGGAAACAACGAAACAAGGAGGCGGCAGTAGGGTCATAAAAGCGAATCATCTGCAATGCCAGAAGCAATGGTAATGCGCAAGAAGAGGAGAGAAAAATGACGAGGGAACACATGAAGAGCTAGGTTCAGGAACCGGAAGAAGAGTATCGAAGACAGACGACTACGGCGAGTCACAGCCGCCCCCCGGCCTGTGGAATGAGCTGGTGTGTCCGCACGCGGAAAAAGCGCACGTGCGGCCGAGAATGAATGAACAGTTTACTCGACTATGACTGAATTGCGAGGGCCCACATAGACAGTCTTGGGGTTGTCTAGGGGCTATTCGGAAGGGCCCTCTTCCGCCGTCCTGGGGGCCTCCTGACATCTTGGGGCCCTCCTGGATTGTTTCAGGGCCCTCCTCTTGGATTGTTTCAGGGTCCTCCTGGGCTGCCTGGGGCCCCTTGAGGCCGTCTTGAGGGCTTCTTGGGGTGTTCCGGGGGCCTGCTTGGCGCCCATCTGGGCCATCATGGGCAGCATGGGGCCTTCGCGTGGCAATTTGGGGCCGTGCGGGGCCGATCTTGGCAGCCGTTTGGGCCGTCCCGAGGAGGAATGGTATAAGCACCGTTCAGAAGATTACCGGACAACAGACACAGCGGAAGCAGCAGCGACACCATGAGAAGCCAGACTGTGCGCCAGAGCGTGAGGGGATGCGACAGCAAGATCAACAGGTAGGAGGGATGGAAGGGAGACAAAGGGATTGAAGGGGGAGAAATGGCACCCCTCATGCCTTACTCGCCCTCCGCCCTGCTGCCTGTTTCTTCATCTTCCCTCTCTCATCCATCCACCGCTCAAGCGCTCAAAGGTTCAGGTCGACCCTCCTTCTCCTTTTCCTCCGCATCCTCATCTTCCCGATGCTCCCTCTTCCTCCTGCTCCACCCTCCTAATCCTCCCTCCCCTCCTCATCAAGCCTACTCCCTTTTGCTCGATCCTACCTCTCTCCGGCTTCCCCTCCTGCATCTGCTCCCTCTCCTCCTCTACGCTCCTCCATCACCTCTTCTTGCTCTCGGACGAGGGGATCGGCGGTGCAAGCGGGCCGCCAGTTTCATCTCCTCGGGGCACTCCAGCATCAGCTGTTCCATGCTGCTGACCAAGCCGTCCTCCACTTCACACCCCGCCTTCGCAACCTCCTCCTCCTCCTCCTCCTCCTCCTCCTCCTCCTCCTCCTCCTCCTCCTCCCCCTTCCCTCCCTACTGCCAACCCTCCTGCCCTCCTCCTACCCTCGTGCCCCTGCGAGAGTAGGCCTGCCCCTGGACCCGCGGACCCATACGCCGGTGTTATATGTGTGCGCCGTGCGCGTGGTTGTGTGTATCCCGCTGTAGTTTCATCGAAACGACACACACACATGTGGATGCATGCTGCTATCACATGTGCGGTGCGTAAGTACACATGCGCAACATGTCAGCTGCGCGCGCATCATAAAACATTCGCGTGGTGGGTCAACTCATATTGCGCCACCAGAACCACGCGCGCGCTTCGCGCGAGCTTGTTCTAGCGAGCCTCGGACTTTAAGTGCGAAGTTCAGGACACCTTGTATGAAGCGAAAAAGTTAGAAAGCACACATGCGTGTGTATAAGCACAGGTGCGTGCGAACCCACGCGTACACCCTCTGGGGTACGCCCTGATTCCATGCTCAGACCATCCAGTTGTCTCAACGGCACAACATAACTGTCTGGTCCAACCAATCCCCCCGCTTTGTGCACATACCAAGTATATCCCCGGAACCATCGTTGCGCCAGTCTTGGCGGTCCGAAACCTGGACTCAGGTGGAGGCGCATAACGCACGAGGGACCCAAAGGGAAGGAGCGGAGCATCAAATCTACATCCAAAGCGTCGCACCCAACTTGACTGTCCCTCCGCTGGGGTCCTGGTGTTGTAGCATAGACAGAAGTATCGGACCGCATAGGTCCAATATGGCGGTGGAAGACCAGCCTGCATGAGTAATGCTCTGGTCCCCATCTGTGCCACACCATTTGCACGCTCAGCGACAGCGTTATGTTTCTTATTTCCTGGGATGGTAAGATCATGGGCAAGATTGAGCTCGTAACATGCCCTCGCGAGCTCTCTTGCACCATCTGTATAACAATATTCTAACTTCTCCTCCGGGGCTTTCAGGTTTACCAAAAAGCTACAAACGTGAACCGCATACTTGTCGTGTACACCCTGAGCGGCAAGAAAATCCGCTGCCCGGTCGCGAAAAATCACGCACGCGGTCTCATTGTGGAGCCCCCGCGAGTTCATCCATCGCAAACCAATGATCCATCGTCGTCAGGTGTCCGAACGAAGTGGGGTTAGCGTATGGGCGGGGAACCTTTAGCCCTTTGTTTTGCGCCTTGCGCTGTTGCTTTCTGATAGCTTTGGCCCAATGGCATACTGAACAATATGGGTTCTTGGGAGTATGAGTTAGAAGGTGCGGCAGGGAGGCTGCGGCCTTTTTGAGCCGCTCGGCCAGGGTCTCCGACGCCTGAACCTCCGCATCGTCTGGGTCTATATCTGGCGGTGCGTCGACGTCGACTAAGTCGACACCGTCAGCGTCTCCAACTTCACCCTCCTCGGGCCCTGGGGCCGCGTCGCGCGCACTGGAGCCCAGTCCTTGATTTATCTCATAAGGAAGGTATCCCGAGACTCCGTACCCACAAGGGCCCCTGTATGCGGCAGCGCAGGCCTCGGCTTTGCCAGGCTGCTCGTCGCACTGACCGACGGCTTGACCGTGGTCGGGCAAAGATGAAAGACTTTTGGGGGCAGCGATGCCGGTCGGCGTCCGATTCCAACCGCTTTCACTAGCCTTTTGAAGCGAATAGTAGAAGTAAGTGATGGTATCCGCAGAGTCTATCGGTGACGGAAAAGCGGGCGCGATCTCAGTCGGCCGTCCATCAGCGTAGCTGTGGGTGCCAATCAACTCATGTGTACGCAGGTCTATGGCCACGCGAGTCTGGCCAGCATGGGGCGGAGGGCCCCCCGCCGATTCCACATTGCCCAGGAATGCCTTGGCGCCTGGCGTCACGCAACACCACCGCTCGGGGGTTCACCCCCTCCGGCGGCAACCGCGCACATCCACTGACCCAGCGCCTCTTTGCCTGATAGGGTCAAGCATGGTATCTTGCCCTCAACGGCCAGGTCCACTCTTTGGCCATTGGGCAACAACAGGCAAGGTCTTCGGCCTGCTGGCCAGAAGAAGCTAGAGCCGCGATCCATGCACCGCTCTCCTACCGAAATCACGCACGGGGTCTCCGGCATGACTAAAGCATTGAAACTACCACCCTTAAATTTGGGACATGCGATGCGAACTGAACCGAGGGCCTTTGATTCTCCCCCAGCAGTATTCAGAGTGATCGATTGCGGAAGCTTTCGAATTAATATCATTGCACCTGCACGTCTAATATATCTCTCCGCTATGAGGTTGTACCCACACCAGCAGCGGCTGTGCCGTGTGGGCCCTCTTCCCCCTCCTCGGTTCTCAACCAGAGATGCCAGACTTCGCCCTGCAGGCCCGACGCTCTGATCAGGGCTTCCGCAGCAGACGCCCTCGACTGAGTGGACATCTGTCTGCGCATTTCTCCTGGGAATGTCCACCTATCTTTGCCACTCGAAGGCAACTCTTTCAAGTCGTGGCGACGCGCCTTCCTCCAAGTGATGGTGGGCTCCTCAGTAGAGGGGTGAAAACGGACGCGGAGATTGCACCTATCGTTCTTCCGATGTCGGATGCAACTTTTACTAGGGGGGACGCACCAATACTTCTTGATAGCGTCCCGAGAAAGAGGATACAGGAAATTCGCAAGGACGTCGACGAGACTCTCGACCTGTTCCCTGCTTCCCCGGTGAAACTCATCGCCGGAGGGATTCCTGTAGTCTCCTCCGCTGGCATTAGTAACGACCTTCAAAAGTTTAGGGCTGGTCTGATTCTGCCCTGGGAGGCACCGGAACAACGGGGCAGGGCACGCTATGGCGCCCAAGCTGACTTGGTCAGCGGGTCTCTTCTGACCCCCCCGCTTTCGATTTGACCGACGCGGGCTTCGCCACATCCGTCGAGCAAGGAAGACAAGGAAGAGTTCCCTTAACAAAATTATATGTATCATTCCTCCTGCACTGGCGGCTGAGCCGCCAGTGCGGAGCCAGTGGTCTGAGCAAGCCAACACTCCTTGCCACGCGAGCATTTACCTGTTTCCTTGAAGGAGCGACAGATCATATTTTTGCCTTTGCCTTTCCCTTTATTATTGTCTCCATCCTTTTTTACGTTTGTCGGAGTTGCTACTGGAGGCTCTCGAGCCACAAATGCCTCCAATCGATGAGACATTGGCAGCGGCGGCATTGGCTTGTTTGGCCGTGCGCTCGTATCCCAAAGATTGTCCCGCGTCGAGTTCCGCTTGCTCCCATTTGTCGCGTTTAAGCTTCTCAGCATCGGTCAACCCCCTGTGGGCTTTGTTGCAACCGTCTGCTGCTCCTCGACAATTCTTGGAATCTCGGGACCACGCGTAGCATGGTTCCCACGCGATCGATTGGATTGACTCCTGTTTCTCTGTTGCGCTCCCTTTCCACGTCCGCCCATCGGGGTCTGTGATCGACTCTGCCCCTTTCGGCCTCGGTCCTTGGATCTCCCTCTGGGGTTCTTATCCTGCGCAGGAGCGGCATTAGACTTATTTCCCGCAACAGGCTTAGCCGGCGCGGCATTCTTGGGCTTCTTATGATTGAAAGGACCACCTTTCCCTGCATACGGGCAGGCTTCGCCCTTGCGCACGTGCCTACACGTCGTCTCGCCCTTAGTCAATCCGCTGTTCATGACATCGGCGGGTTTCCCTAGTTTAGCTGTTACTTCTGCCGGAGCGGCTTTGCCGCCGGCGTTCCGTCGGTTGTCATTGCCCCCACCTCCGCCTAACCTGGCCTGCCGAGCACGCTGATTCAAGGTACTCTCATGCACGCTGATGTTCCACTCTTCTTTATCTCGCAACAACATTCCTTCAATCTGCTGCATCAGCCATTCGTATGTCTTCACACCATGTCCCATTTTATCCTTGGACATGTCATAGAATTGGCATGCGAAATTCAATTTGCTGGGCTTTCTGCATTGTTCAATGAAGTGTGCACGAATCGAAGCTCTCATTTCATCAGACGGAGGTCGGGCGCCGTAGAGCTGTTGGTATACGTCTGTCCACTCATCATAAAAATGATACAGGTCAGCATCTGGCTTGTGGGGGTCAATAACAACCTTGAAGATATCACGCGAAATGCGATGTTGACCCAACTCCGACCAAACAGAACACCAGTGACAAATGGCTCGTACCATCTCGCGTCCAGTTAAGAACCTACCCTCATTCTGGGCGCTGTACTCCATTCGAATGATCTGCTGGAGGAAGTGTATGTGATGACTAGGCTGGCTGCGATTTCTTCGCATTTTATTTCTCAATCAGATTAGTGGCGACCATGAGGTCAAGACGCTCGAGGCGCCCTGCGTCTTTCAGTTGTTCATCGTCCACAGCTGGGTCCATAGCTTCCGTGATCCAGCTCTGCGCCGCTTGGCTCTTGGGCGACGACCCAGCGATCGCGCGGATTGCATGCATTTGCCACTCCCGTATGTTCGTAACATCGGGGATGCCCAACAAGTCAATCTTCTGATTGTTTCCAACCTGTCTCCATTGGTCCAACGGCGTACTTTCATCAATGCCTCCTGGATCATGCGGCCCGCCAAGGCCCTGAGGTCCTCCACGGCCGCCTCCGCCATCAGAGGGCCCCGATCCCCCCGGGCTCCCTGGAGGCGAGTTATATGGTCGTTTATCGTTGTCATCGTCGCGCGTCGACATGATCTCAGTGTTCGGAGCGCCACTCTTGTCGCCCCCTTCTTTGCCCTGTCCTGCCCCGCCCGACGGCTTAGCCGCCGGCGGCCCCGCAAGGCCAACCCTGGAAAACGTGTAGTACTTGACAAAAAGATTATCGTCATTAGACCCTGTCAATTTCGCGTTGATTGGAAACCCATTCTCAGGAGTGCTCGGCTTAGCCGGACCTTCTAGAGCAGGACCGGGAACGGTAAAATTGTGGCGCATCAAGGGCCTCACAGGAGTTTCTTGCGAAAGTAACGGCAAATCGAACGAACTCGAGGTGAACCCTTTTTCTTGTTCGCTCTCTGTATGCGGGATCGGCCTCGTGATGATTGCTTTAAGCTTCATCATTCTTTTCTCTGACTCGACTGCGTTCGCCGCGGCCTCTTCCTCTCGCACGTTGGCAGCTGACCTTTCGCTCTTCTGTAGGGTACATGTGGAACATCTTCTAGTGCTCGCATCGAAGTGATCTTTGCAAGCCGGCAAGCCACAGCCAGTGCAATTACACGTCCTCGGGTCGAAGCAAATCGAACAAAACTGGGCGACTATGGAACTCTCTGCTTGAGTCTCTTCCCTCTCCGCGGGCTGAGGCTGCGGCGCAGCCCTCACCTACAAAGTTGACGATCCCGCGTTTACTACAGTTGTCAAATCAGACTGAGGCGGAACGGATGTTGTGCCAGACGACTGAGCCGCTGGCAATGGTCGTCTGTCCGCCCCAGCCGGCTTGGCCGGCGGGCATTGATCATTGCTCGATTGCGTATGCTGCAGAGATGATCTGGCATGTTCATGCGATTTAAGTTCCTCTCGATATGGATTGTTCTGGTCAGCTATTTTCGCAGCTACAACTTGAGTGTTGACCAATTCCAGCCTGGCGTTTCAAGCTTTTCTTGAAGATCCAGTTTTTCTCGTTCCGCCCTAGCTGTAGCGACTTGCTCTCCTTCTACTCTAGCCACCGCAACAGCAGCGGTGACCGTTTTGGCATCAACAGAGTGATTAATCGCCGCCACAACGGCCTGTCGTTCTGAAGCCAACATCTCTACATATCTACTCTCGGCTTCTATCTCCGCCTGCCGCTTAGCGGCCGCGGCCTGATGATGCACCTGTTCCACCAGTTCTCGTTCTCGCTCTCTGGCAGCCCTGGCTAGAGCGAGTCTCTCAGCCTCGAACGTCTTCCGAACTTCTGCCATGGTTGCGACCATGTCTTCTCGATCCAGTCGGGCCCTTTCGGCCAGCTGTGCTTCGCTGGCCAGGAACTCTTGCTGAGTCTCAACCTCAGCTAGTCTAGCCTGATCCTGAATAGTTTGCATGAGAAGATATGTGCAGTTATGCTCATTCATAGGGAAGCAATGTACACACAACCAGTGAATACTACACTTAGGGCATACCTCAGAGCAACTCTTACATACTGGATGCCTACATGCACCTTCTGGATTGTTGGCTTTACCTGGGCATCTGTTCTCCGCCTGAGGCGCGCAGTCGAAATTCCAGTTCCAGCGTGTTTCCAGCATGGAGATGTTGCTATTGCTCCTTGAAGTGGATCTCGCTCCTGATCTTGGCATTTTGGGTCTTCCCCTACTAGACGCGTTCGATCTGGGGTGCACAAACGTACCTTCTGGGGGTTTAGGTACCTCTAAAAGCTCCTCATCCCTTTCGTCCTGTCTCATAAGCTCAGTGCACGAAGCTGGTTGTCCAACCATTTCTTCATCCTCAACCACAGCCGGTATCGAGGGTTGCCAATCGCCTGAGGCGACGGCAGGACGATAGAAACCTTCTTTGAGTGGTGTGTCGTTTGGATCGTAATCCTCGTTCCTCTGCTTCTTAAATTGAGGCGCAGGAGTCCGTCCTGTAGACTCCCTATCATGCTTCGCCTGAGTCTCAGCCTTGTCCGCCTGAGGCGTCAGGTCACTGGTATCTTCATCTGATCCATCTGGGGACCACCTCTCGCCTTGGGCGGGGTGGTCTTTCCATTAATGAAGACAATTCTCGGCTCAGGGAGATTTCTTTGTTGACACAATCAAAATCTTCCTCCATCGAGTTTATTTCATGCTCTCTATCAACAGGATCATCACTGTCTTGGCCGAATTGTCCGTTCAATGCTATTGGGACGGGAACGTTTCCGCTCGCGCCTCCCCATCCGTCTGGGACGTTGGGGTACACGCCTGTGGACTCGCGGACTTCCCCCGGTCAACTGGCTTCACCAGCGGCCGGTACGAATGCACGTGTAGCATTCGGAATAAGGCTGATCGACTCCGTCGATTCGGCGATCAAAGACGAGAATGCCCCCTCGTTTAGATATTGCTGTAGTGCCATTCCGTCCATGCGGGTCTGGGGTTTGTTCACGATCACCGATCGGCATTCCAGAGGGAGAGCCATTTTCCGACGTCTCAACGGCCTCTTCAGTGCTTCTACCCCTAGATACCCGAGTGGCGATATTAGAATGAGGAAGGCGGCCCTGGCCAGGGCCGCTCTCCCGGGGATCACGTCCGTCATCGTAATGATCTGCGTTTCGCGAAATGACGGACATCTCATCTGTCTTATCATAGCTCATGCCCGCAGCGACGAAGTCGTGGGGTTCATCAGAAGTCCCTGCTTCTGGTTGATATGAGCCCGCTTCGACTATGTCGCGGCTTTCGGCTGATAGCCAGTCTTTCCTCTGAGAATCGGGGTAAGATGTCGAAGGAATTAAGATCTCATGTTCACTCTGCGCAGGGAGAGAAGGTACGGGATGAGACATCGATAAGACAAGTATCCGGTAAGCAAGTTTACTATGTCAGGAATGGTATGTGAGGTGGCCGGCCGGCCGACGACACGACGACGACGACGCGGGGACGACCCCGCGGCGCGCGCGAGCGGGCCAGCTCGCACCTTTTATCTCCTGCAAGCAAACAAACAGCTGCAGTATGCAGTATAAGCTCAAGTCATACAGTGCACAGCATGCAAGTGTAAAAAACTAACGATATTGATACGAGGCGGAGAGGAGCATATTTACTAGAAGACGACGCGTGATACACATCAGGAGTTCAGGAGTCCATGTAAGATAAGACGTGCGCCTTGAATCAACCAGGGCAATTACACGTCGGTCGAAAAAAATATAGAAACATGAAGTAGGAAGGCGGATATAGTAGATTGGATCCAGGTCCTCCCAAAGAATAATACCAAACCACAGCAAAAGCATGCCGATTCTTGAAGTAGGAAGGCGCTTGAAATACATTGGGATCTGGGAATCCAAAAAATACCTATCTACTTTCAACGATCGGCGTGTAAACGTTGTAGTCTCAAACCACACTCAATAACGCAACTAACAATGGCACTTGACAGAACACATGTCTAGGTGCAGCAGGTGCAGGGACGGAGGGCAACTCCTTTCTCAAGTGCAGTATTAGCTTGCGTCTTTTCAGCTATTGTTCCTCTTCCGAATTGGGGTCTTCGCGGGAAACCTCATCGAAGCTCACGCTCATAAGCTCAAATGTGTGCAATAAGTAAGCAAATGTACTTCTCTGTTCTTCTCAACGGTGAAACCTCGCTGGTCGCCAAAATAACTCTATGATGCATTTGTTGCTCGCTGGGAAGGTTCACGGCAATTCCACTTCAGACCCGAACTTTCGCCCGAGCGGCAAGCCCATTGGGTGCTGGTATTTCAAGAGGGGCGTTTGGTGCAGTGAAGAAGGCAGCTCGTAGAGACTTATGAGGAGGGTCCTTGGGACAGAAGGTAAGTTGCAACATCGTTGAAGCATGTTTGGTCTATCATGGTCTCTCCTCTTGCCTCCTCCTCCTCGTAATGTTCCTCCTCCTCTGAAAACCGCCCCCCCCCCCCAGACCTCTCGAAAGGTGGAGTTCGACGGGGATTTCGGAACGGATCCAGCCGTTACGACGAGAACCCTCTTGGGGGCAAGCAATTACTCGACTCGGGGATGTTCATATGTGCCTCTCATGTTCTGTCACGTCCCGCTGTGAGAATCTGTCTTGGAGTGTCTAGGCGTGAAAACGAATCCGAATGGGCGACGGGCATGACGACGACGACGGCGACGACGACAACGACGGTGGCTAAGATCAGGGAGAACGACAACGACGGCGAACTGCCCTAGGGAAGTCACAGAAGAGACGGCAATACAATAGTAACAACTTGCATGATGGGCTCCCCGCCTAAAGCAATTTGCATTCCGAAGCCTCCAGAGAAACTTGTTCTACCGGACCTCTGCAATCTGCAACGTGGTCATCTTCACCAAGTCGTACCAGCTTAGAAGTTATGTCTAGGGTCGGAGAACAAACTGTCTCCAACAACGCCACAGGAGCCTGCTTGACAGGCTGGTGGGGAAGCAGCAGTGGAAAAAGAAAGAGCGGAAAGCGAGACAGGAGAAGAGCAAAGGAGAAGACGAGAGGGAAGAACAAAGCAGAGGAAAGAGGAAGACGAAGAAATCCGGCCTCTTGAAATCCGACGCCGCGCTCAGAGCCAGACCCGATGCCAAGGCCGAGGCGAGGAAAGCAGCAGCGGCTGGGGCCAGAGCCACAGCGGAGCCTGGAGCCGGAATCGAGGCCGCGGCCGAGTCCGAGGCTGGAGCCGGGGGCCGGAGCCGCGGCCAACACCGGGGCCGAGCCCAGAATATAAACGTCGCTTCGGACGCCAAGGAGGAACGAGCGACGTTGGAAGAAGGCACGGGGCGTTGAGGCAGAAGGGAGACAACGTGAGCACCCAAGAACCAATACATATTTTCTTTCTTTCGGTCTTCCGTTGGCACCACAATGCACGTGCAAGGTCAATCTATGAGTCCGTGTTACGACACCAGAATCTCGTAACACCCACGGGTGCCTTTGCCCTGAGCGCGAGGAAATATCAACGAGTACGACCAACCATCCACAGGCAAACCTCTGATGCGAAGACATGGGCGCAAAAGCGCGCCGGGGGAGGAGGAGGGGAGCGGGAGGGAGGAGGAAGGGAGGGAGGAGGGAAGGAGGGAAGGAGCAGCGCAGACAAAAATCCACATGACAAGCGCATTTCAGATCTGTTTCGGCTGTCAGATCGCGCAAACCCTTCAACCCGCGTCCTCTGCCATTCTTCCTCTGCATACGTCCTCTGTCCCCCATTGCCTTCTACAAGAAATCGCCATTAGGTATTCACTGAATCGAGCTTATGTAACGTAGATGAATACATTTCCGAAGAAATGTCCGACATGCTTGCAACTGTGGAGAAGGATGAGGCCCCCCCTCCCTTCTCTTCTCCCCCTCCCTTCTCTTCCTCATTCCCTTCTTCTCTCTCCTCCCGCGTCTGCCTCCTTCCTCCCGCGCTTTGCTCGAGACAACCTCAACATATGTGCCCAGGCGGCTCCTCTTTGGGGCGCTGATGCCCTGCACCTCGTTCGAGACGTCCTCACAAGCGGCTCCCTGGCGGCTCCCTGGCGGCTCCCCCTTGTGGTGCTGACGCCAACGCCTCGCCCGCGACATCCTCACAAGCTGCTCCGAAAGCGGTCGGCGGTCCAGGACAAGCACACCGCCCGAGACCTCCCAACCGTCTGGGCGGAGGGGGCGGAGGAGGAGGAGGAGGACGACGACGACGAGGGAGGAAGAGGCGGAGGAGGAGGAGGAAGAGGAGGAGGAGGAGGAGGAGGAGGAGGAGGAGGAGGAGGGTGGAGGAGGAGGAGGAGGAGAGGGAGGAGGAGGAGGAGGAGGAGTGGAGGAGGAGGAGGAGGAGGAGGAGGAGGGAGGAGGAGGAGGAGGAGGAGGGAGAGGAGGAGGAGGAGGAGGAGGAGGAGGAGGAGGAGGAGGAGCGAAGGGGTCCAAGCGGCTCTCCCCTGGGGTGCGACTAGAACTAGCGTTGGGGCCACCGGCAGCACGCGAAAACCGCTGGAGGCATCCTCACGTGTACTGGCAGTAGAAGAGTCTGGGCCACCGAGCAAGAGCCAGCGAACTCGACCGCAGAACAAAGGCACACGATGCCCGTCCAACTTCATATCCGCTGCCCTTTCTGGGGGGCCATCACCGCACCCCGGGACATCCGCACAATCTGCTCCGACGTCCAGGGGGCCTGGGCCACCAGGCAAGCAGACCGCCCGAGACCTTCCCGCAATCTGGCCGCGAACGGGGCTGTGAAACCACCCCTGGCGGCTCCTCCTTGGCATGCCGAAGCTAGCAAATCGCCTGAGAAGTCCGCACATTCTGCTCTGCAAACAAAGAGGCCTGGGCCACTAACCGAACAAGCCGCATGAGGCATCCACGCGATCTGGCCGCGAGCGGCGCCGTGCAAGCACCCCTGGCTGCTACCCCTGAAACATCATCACGATCTGCCCTGAAAGCACCAAAACCTGGGCCACCAACCAGGCAAACCGCTTGAGACATACCCACAATCTGGCAACGCAGGGGGCCGTGCAAACACCCCTGGCGGCTCCCCCATTGGGGTGCTGAAACAAGCGGATCGGCTGAAACATCATCACAATCTGTTCTGACAGCAGGGGAGCCTGGGCCAACAGACAGGCAAACCGCCTGAAGCATCCCAACACCCTGCCCGCGAACGGGGCTGTGAAACCACCCCTGGCGGCTCACTCTTGGGGTGCTGAAGCTAGCATATAGCTTGAGACATCCTCACATGCTGTTCTGAACGCGCAGGAATCTGGGCCACCAGCCAGGAAAACCACCTGAGATATCCCTACAATCTGACCGCGACCGGGGCCGTGCTGCCACCACTGGCGGCTCCCCGTTGGGATGCCAAAACTAGCAAGTCACCTGCGACGTCTTCACATTCTGCTATGAAAACACACGAATCTGAACACCAAACGAACCAATCGCATGAGACATCCACACGATCTGACCGCGAACGGGGCCGTACAACCACCATTGGCGGGACCAGCTCGGGTTGCTGAAGAAGGCATCGGACTGGCCGAGACATCCTCACAATCTGCGAATCTGAATGCGATTGCGTCGCAAGTCTTGAGTGCGAGTAGGTCTGAGTATGAATGAATTTGAGGATGAGTGAGTCTGAGGATGTGTGTGTCTCTGAGTGCGCGTGAGTCTGAGTGTGAGTGTGACTGAGCCTGATTGTGAGTGAATCTGAGCATCAATGATTTCGAGTGTGGGTGAGTCTGCGCATGAGTGAGTCTGAGTGTGAGTACATCTGAATGCTCATTGGTTGAAAATGTACATCCGAGTCTGAGTGTGAGTGAAGCGGAGTGCGCGTGAGTCTGAGTACGAGTCAGTCTGAGTATGAGTGAGTCTTAGTGCGCGTGAGTCTGAGTGAGAAATAGGAGGGTGCAAGTGAGTCGTAGTGTGAGTGAGTCTGAGTATGAGTGTGTCTGAACATGATTGTGTCTGAGTGTGAGTGTGCCTGAATGAAGAAGAGGAGGAGGGGAGGACGAGTCGCAAGCGTCTGAACACTAATGAGAAGCCAACCCTGGGATACTGGGACAAAACGTATTCGATCCGCGAACTCCTTTCCTTCCCCATCCTCCTCCTGATTCCTGATGCCTGATGGCTGCAAGGTTCGTCGAACGTAGCCTCCCCCCCACAGGGCCGGTCGGCCTGGGGGGGAGGGGGGGGATCAAACTAGGGCCAGGTGGCCCCTGGAGCACCGCCCCAAGGGCCGCTGGCGGTTCTCGGTAGAAGGTAAACAAGGGAGACAGACGGACAGATGCCGAGATAAGGAGGGGGAGACAAGGGAGACAAGGGGGAGAGGAGGGGGAGATAAGGAGGGGGAGATAGGGAGGGGGAGATAAGGAGGGGGAGATAAGGAGGGGGAGATAAGGAGGGGGAGGGGAGGGGGAGACAGATGCCGAGATAAGGAGGGGGAGAGAAGGAGGGGGAGACAAGGGAGGAGGAAGGCGAGGCCTCCTCCTCCCCCCCCTCCCCCCATGCTGGGAGCTTGGAGGAGGGGGGAGGCTCCTGCTCCCTCGTCTTCGCCACGTCCACGTGCCCGCGATCGGTCGCCTCTGGGCCCCACACCCCGGCGAGGAGAGTGGGCGCACTAAGAGGAGGGGTAAGGGGGAGGAGTAAGGGGGTGGAGGAGGAGGAGGAGGAGGAGGAGGAGGAGGAGGAGGAGGAGGAGGAGGAGGAGGGGAGGAGGAAACACTCTAGGGGAGGATGGGTATGAGGATGCGAAGTGAGGAGGCCGTCGTGGAGCGTCAGATGAAGCGTCTCGCTGTTCTCGCAGGAGGGAGAAGGAGGTAAGGGAGAGGAAACATCCTGGATGATGGGTAAGGGAAGAAAGGGAGGTCCGTGAGGGGGAAGGAGAGGAGGAGGAGGAGGAGGAGGAGAAGGAGGAGGAGGAGGAGGAGGAGGACCAGGAGGGGGAGGGAGAGGATCATGAGGAGGAGGAGGAGGAGGAGGAGGAGGAGGGTGAGGAGAAGGAGGAACAATGTAAACCCAAGACCCATCAACAATGTCGGAATAAACCCTCCCTTCAAGCTCCCTTTCCGTAGGCCCCTACAAAGATTCATCCACTGAAGGCTGAAGGAAGTGCCCCGTTGGGAGACAACCGTTTGAAGATCCTGAAGCGTACCAGAACACTGGTTCTCGGGACCCCAACGCCACGAATCAACCTGACGGTTGCGTCTTAGCGATCCTGAATCGTGCCCGAAAAGCCATTCCTGGGTCTTCAACACAACGAACAAATCTAAGTATTGCGCTTAGACAAACCTGAATCGTTCTAAAACGCAGTTGCTGGGACGTTAGCCATGCGAATCCGTGAAAATCTGCGGCGCTAAAGCGAGAGCCACATAGATTTATATAATTAAAAACAAAACGACCTTCAATCCATGCAGCTCCTGCAGATGTTTAAGACGAGTGTGCGCGGCGCTGAAACGAGAGCAACATTTTGAAACCAGCCCGCCGTCAATTCGCAAAACTCTTCAAAACGCGGCCATCCGTCTGTGAAACGGCTGCCAACTTGTGAGCTTCAAACGGTGAGGCAATCTCAGGCAAAACGCCAGGGAGCATGCGGCCTGTTAGGTGTGCAAGCTCCCGCGCCCCATGGTCTCGTCATTTTCTTCGTCCTCATCATTATCCTCCTCCTCCTCCTCTCCAGCATCGCTGCGCATGAAAATCAGCTGGACGATACATTCGCGATATGCGGGTATCTAGGAGAACTGCCAACCGACAGAAACAATGCCCCCCCAAGCATGGTCCTCGAAATTTCAGCCCATTGCCAACAGGCGGGGGCTTGGAACTTCGAAGACCATGTTCGGGGAGGGGGCATTGATTGAGGCTCTTCCGATTTCCTGAGGGCATCTTGGTGGTGACGGTGTGCATGTTTGCACAGCCTGCTGCTCAGACCTGGTGAGCTCTGCTAAGTCCCGCTAAGCCTTGGTAAGCCCCACTAAGTCCTCCTGGGGAGTGGCAAGCTCTGTTCAGTCCTGCTACGCCTTGCTAAGACTTGCTCAGCCTTGGCAAGCTTTGCTGAGCCCTGCTAAGCCTTGCTGAGCCTTGCTCAGTCTCGGCAAGCTTTGCTCAGCCGTGATAACCTTTGAGATGCCTCAAGCTCTGCTGGGCTGTGCTGAGCCCTGTTGGGCCCTGCTAGTATGTGGTAAATCTTGTTCAGCCTTGATAAGCCCTGCTCAGCCCCGGACAGCCCTGCTAAACCCGACTGAGGCCTGCCAGCCTTTTGCCAAGCCTTGGCAAGTTCTGCAAAGCCCTGCTAAGTCCTGGTGCGCCCTGCTGAACCCTGGTTTGCTTAAGTATACCCTGCGAAGCTCTGCGAAGCCCTCCCAAGCTTGACAAACCTTGCTAAGCCCAACTGGGCTTGGCAAGCCGTGCTCAGCCCGGCTAAGCCTTGCTGAGACCCACTCAGCCTTGGCAGCCTTTGCTAAGCCCTGCTACTCCGGATGGAACCTTAAGCCCTGCCGGGCGTTGCTGAGCACTGCTGGGCCCTGCTAAGCTTTGGCAAATCTTGCTAAGCCTTCGTAAGCCCTGCCCATCCAGGGTAAGCCCTACTAAAACCGACTGAGGCCTGCCAGCCACTGCGAAGCCCTGGCAAGTTCCGCAAAGCCTTGCTCAGTCCTGGCGCGCCCTGCTGACGCCTCGTTGGCGTTGCTGTGCCGTGCTAGAAGCTCTGCGAAGTACTTCCAACCTTGGTAAGCCTTGCAAAGCCGGCTTGGTGAGCCTTGCAAAGCCCTGCGAAGACTTGCTGGGCCTTCCTCAGCCTTGGCAAGCTTTGCGAAGCCCTGCTGCTCATTGCGAAGCCTCAAGCCCTGCTGAGCTTTGCTAAGCCCTGCAAAGACCTGGTCAGCCTTTCTAAGTCTTCGTAAGCCCCGCTCAGGCCTTGGCAAGCCTTGCTAAGCCCTACCGGGCCTGCCAAGCATTGCTGAGCCCTGGCAAGCTCTGAAAGGCCCTGCAAGTCCAGGTACGCCCTGCTGAGCACTGCCAACCACTGCTAAGCTCTGGCAAGCCCTGCAAAGCCCTACTAAATCCTTGCACGCCCTGCTGAGCCCTGACATGCTGTGCTCGGCCCTGCTAAGCCCTGCTGAGCATAGCTAAGCCATGGTCTACCCAGGTAGGCCCTCAAGCCTGGATCAACCTTGCCACGTTCTGCTCATCCCCTGCTAAACACTATTCCGCTTAATGTGTGGTGTGCGGCAAAGACAAGTTAAAGAAACCTTCGTTCGTGAGGATGCCTGAATCAAGGGAACCTCGGGAATGCAACTCTTCAGTAAGGAATATTTAACGATGAGGGTTTGGGCAAGCATCCGTCAGTAAGTATGCCGTTGCCAAGGAATCCTGAATAAGGACCCGTTGAGTGAGGAATCCTTACTGGCATGTTTCAAAAAAGGATTTCCTCAGAAGGGATTCCTACGGCAACAAAGCACCCTGGAGCATGTAGGGAGAGGGGGGGGCGGTAGAGCGAGGAAGGAGGAGGAGGGAGGAGCACGAGGAGGGGGGGTACAGCCAGGGGGAGGTGGTAGAGTTTCTTTATATATTATCCTGTGGATGGCTGCACAGACAGGTTGCGCGAAGCCACTGGCAGGCAGGCTAAACACCGAAAAACTCGCACGCTCGAAGGAGAGAAGTTTGAGCCACAACAGCTTCCAGTCGAAGTAGACCAAGCTGGCTGAACTGGCCAATCACGATGTACTTGAAGCCTTCACGAGCTCCTGCGCCCGCTCGTTGAACGCGTGCTGCGAGATCGTGCCATCCTCCAGCTGAGCCGCATCCGCTGGTATAGGCCGTCGGCCGAGAGCTGCGCCGACAGGTCCATGTCATCTCTGGAGACTCCAGCACCTTCAGGAACCACCTCAGGATCAATTGCATCAACTGCGCCGCCGCGGACAAGAAACTGCGGCAAACCGCCAGCGGCAATCCCAAACGTGTGGTAAACCCCGGGTCCTTCCTCCAGGAGTATGAAACAGCACCAGCTCGGCCGAGAAGATCACCAACATCTTGCACTTAAGGACCAGCGCCAACGCACCGAACATCAGCCGCTACTTCTTCAACGCCCTCACGTTCGCCAACGGTCGCCGACGTAATCAAGTCCTGTTCCTACTTCCAAATGTCTTTGCTATCCTGCACCCTCTTGAAGGGGCCCTGGGACACACAAGTAAATACACATACATGAAAAGCATTCCCCATATTTTCCCATATTTTCTGGGTTTTCGTCTTCCTCCCCCCTTCCCGTGTTCTCTCATAGTTTGTGGGGAAACGACGATTAATGGTGTCTGTGTTTTTGTTTTCCCTCCTGACCTCTGCTTCTTCTTGAGCCGCTCGGCCCTCCGCCTCTCCTTTAGCTCAGCCTCGGTGAGGGGCCTCTGCAGAGGTGCCGTGCCGCCTGTGGTGGAGCTGGCGGGCGTGGCGTCTTCCACAAAGGCGCCCTCGGTGTCGACGGTGTCGCCGAACACGGAGTCGTGCTCGACGCCGTCAAACCCGAAGGCCGAGGCGGCGGTGTAGGCAAGTCATGCGCACTCCTAACCGAAATCGTCGGCCCAAGGCGCACACTCGGCTTCTGGCTGCACGGGTCCACGATCTGGAAGATCCCTGGCGGCGGCGGCGGAACAGGAAAGCCCACCGCCGTCGTAACGCTCCCCTGCGTTTGTGGACCTTCAGGTAAACGAGGCGGAAAAGTTCAGATTGTTTGGGTTGTCTGTTGTTTTTGTTGGTGGGGGGCGGTAAGAGGAAAAATCACCCAGCAAAAGGGAGAAGGAGGAGGAGGGAGAGTGGGTGGAGGTGTGCGAGTGTCTGTGCGGGAGGGATGTTTCCTCTTCCCGCCGCCCTCCCCCCCTCCCCCAAAAAACCGAGGCGGAAGTCCACATTGTTGGTTTTATATAACTCTTGTTTTTTTTGGGGGGAAAGCGGGAAGATGAATTCCCGCACACACACACAAACACACACACACATTCCAAGGCTCCAACAACACACACACAGACACAAACACACACACACACACACACACACACACACACACACACACACACACACGCACACACACACACACACGCACACGCACGCACGCACGCACGCACGCACACACACAAACACACACACACAAACACACACACACACACGCACGCAGGCACGCACGCACACACACACACACACACGCACACGCACACGCACGCACACACACGCACACCAAAAACACAAACACAAACACAACACACACAACACACACAACACACACAACACACAACACACGACACACGATACACAACACACAACACACAACACGCACACCACACACACATACGGACAGAAAACAGACAGAGGAAGGCAGCAAAGTAGAGCGACAAAAAAAATCAACTGACCACATAATCCACAATCCCTTGTCCTCCCTTTTCGACCGGCCTCGGGGTGTGACCGGGAGGAGTTATGAGGACATGGCATGGAAAAGGAGCAGGAGGGAGGGGAGGAAGACGAGGAGGAGCAGGAAAGGAAGGATGGATGAAGAGAGAGGGCGGGCCACGGGGGGTGGAGACGGAGGGAGGCGTGGGGGAGGGGGGGGAGTGACGGCTCCAGCAGGGGTGTTCGCCCCGCCGCGGGGGCCTTCACCCCAAGGGGACCGCGGGCCAACCAACGCGGAGCTGACGGCACCCCTGGCGCCGCGCGCGCACGCGTCGGGGCCGAGGTCGCCTTGGCGGGGCCTCCGAGGGGCCGGTCGCAGCCCAGGCAGCGGGTGCCTATGAGCAGCTGCCGCTCCTCGCCGATGCTCCTGGCGCGGAGGCAGGGGGGAGGAGAAGGAGGGAGGGAGGGAGGCGGCGGAGGAGGGACATCCTCATAACCCCGTCTTTCTTGCCGCTGCCCTTTCCTACTTTTCCCACCTTACTCTGCGTTCCTTCCTTCCTCCTCCACCTCCTCCCACCTCGCTCCTTCCTCCTCCTCCTGAGTAATCTGACTAGTCTGAAACAGTCCAGAGCCCTACAGTCCAGAACCCTAAACAAACGCCACACGCAAATGCAAACAAATGCCGCATGACAAATAAACGCAAAAGCGAACGCCAAACCTAGCGCGCTGGGAGATCCTCTTCCCGCAAGGTCAAAGCCTTCGGGACCATTCTTGGAGCAACCCCAGCAATGGACCGATTGCCCGTGGTCTTCCAGCTGTCTGCAGGCGCCCAAAGTATAAGCATTGAAAAACAAACAGAACTAAACACAACAAAACTAGTGGGCCCCCTTCCCCTACCAGCCCCAGCACCTTGGCCTATGCGTCCTGCTGCAGCCTCTCAACAAACAGACCTAGGAGGCCTCCCCGTCCCCTCCTTGCCTCAGCACCTTAGCCTCGGCGTCCTGCTGCAACCTTTCCGCCAGCTCGCCGAAGGGGCTCCTGCCGACAGGAGCAACTGGGCCAAGTGCGCACTTGGTAAAGGGGAGTCTGCGGGACAGGAGGGCCCGCGGCCCCCAGACAGGGAAAGGGCCCTCATCGTCGCGAAAGCTCCACGCGCCGCGCAAAACAGCACTGGGGCCTCGCGGGGAACCGCCCACGCAACATGGAGCTTGTGACCGCGAAACCCAGAAGCCCCAAGGACAGAACGCAAACAAGGGCGCAGACGACCCTGGCATTCAAGCCGAATATTCGGACTGATGCGTCTCACGCAATACTCACATCTATAATGGTCCCCATTCCAATAAGGGGCGCGGGGGTCTTTCGGACCTCGAACTCCCCCGGGGTCCACACTCCCTCCATCGAGCCCCCCGAAGATCCCTCCTTGGGTGGGCCACGCAGCAAGCGCAGATGCCATGGCATAGTACATCTTATAATGATGCTTGACGGCGTGGGCAATCTCTTCAGCCTGCAACGGCGAAAAGTCATGCAGCTGGGCTCCCTGGCCTTCTAACCGATCAGCTGCTTTGTTGCCTCTGATGGCTGCGAGGTCCTCGGGGCTCTCAGCGCGCTGTTCTTCCCTGTGGGCCTTGGTTTTGAAGTGGGTGAGCCACCCTACAGGGATGTCCGTGACAATCTTCCTGAACATGTGGGCTCCAAGCGAGTTGCGTGACAGGGCAGCCCGAGGGTTGAGGTCACCCCAAATGAAAGCTTGGTGCTCGACTGCATGGGAGCTCGGCGGCCCTCCATCAGCACGAATCGCTCCCGCCATCAACGCAGCCCTTTCCTCTACGCCAGAGGCTTGGCCAAAACATTGGGGCGAAAATGCACCGGGTCGTCGAGCTCGCAAACGCTGCAGCTCGCGCGGGCCAACTCGCCCAGGGACGGACGGAAGCAACTTCCACCTAGGTGAAGTCACGCGCCAGGGGTAAGATCAAACCTGGCACATGGGCCAGAATCATATCGATAGTGCATCTCTCAGTCCTCTGCAGGAGAGGAAAGGAAACTGCGCGACCCGGCCGACAGCGCATCCTGGGCCATCTCAGGCGAGCAGACTTGTCCCCTCACCTGTGCTGCGAGTGGGCATATACTAGCCAGCAGCGGTGGGCGGCAGCGCCCATCTTTCCGCAAAACTTGAACTCCGGCGAGACTGAGTAGCCCCACTCGCGGAGGTCAGCGGCCGAAGGAAACGCTCCCAAAAAGGCCTGCTTCAACTTGGAGACTGACCTTGGCAGCAACTTATGGGCCGAGCGAAGGCATCTCGCAATGGGGCCCCGCCGTGGACCTCGCTTGGGCCTCGGGGCGCGGGCGGCGGTCGAGAGCTCTTCTGGCGGCAGCCTGAAGTGTAGCATCTTTGAACTGTGGAACAAACAGATTGGCAACATGCACTGGCGAGATGACATCGAGCTCAATTTCGGTCCCAAGGCGGTCAATCGCGGCGGATGGAGTCTCGAACTTCCAACCTCCTTCCCTGGCCAAAGCCCGCGCGTCAGAAATTTGACCCTTGTTCCACTTAAACCACTGCCTGTTGGAAGGTGGGGCCTCGGGGGCCACGCCGACAGCAGCTCTACATAACTTAGTAAGACGCTGAGAGGACAGACAACGCGCTTGCTTCCTCTGTCAGCCAGCACGCGGAAGAGTCGCCTGCCGCCGCTCAGCTGCACACCTGCGGGCAGTCATGCCTGCGACATCCAGCGGGCCCTTAGCGCGAGACAACCCCCGCGCGAAGTCCGAGTCGACCCCCCGAAACGCGACTCCAATGGCTGCGGCAGCTGACTGCCTGAGACGCGCGACCTGACAGGGACGGAACGCATCGATGTCACCTCCGAAGGCGACAGGCGGGATAACATTTGTGGCCATCAATCGCGACTTGCGACCTCCTCTCGGCATGTTAAACTGCTTGGGGCGGGGCGTCCTATTGCGCGTGCGCGTCCGCCCCATCGCTCTAGTGGCGCGGGCCCCGGGGCGTCTTCAACGCTAGCCCGCTCGGAAATCAATCCCGAGGTTCGCAGCCGAGTGCCCCCCGTGGCCCCCGCGAATCTCGCCCGCGGCCTCCCCGGCAACCTCCAGGGCCTCGTTGGGGGAGGCCGCCGCGCAGATCTAGTGGCCCGCGAGGGGGGGGTCCTAGCGCGGCTGCAATCCGATGCCCAACGTCGCTGAGTCTTTGGGCAATCCTAACAACAATGGACAGCGCATCCGCGCCCCGCCCATGGCGGGCGACGTCGTCAATGCGGAGGGAGACGAGGGCGTCCCAGGGGGGGGGGCGAATGCATCTCCACCGTTGGTTTATGAGCTAGCGCTTGGCTTCAAAGGCGGCTGGGGTGGGTCCTGCCACAAATCCCCTCATGGGTAGACAGCTGGCATCAGCGCGCCAGTGTAAGAAAAGTGTCGAGCCCACTTATGACTGTTAGCACTGACAATAAAACCGGCATTGGGATAGTCGGCTCGGGGCGCATGCTGGAGCCGCAGCGAGCGCGGCGCATGTTCATAGAATTGGAGGAGGTCCCACATCAAAGCGACGTAGTGCAACTTGCGATTGCTGGCCCCTTCTGCCAGCGCAGCGCATCTCCACGCCGCGCCCGTCGGACCGCGGCGCTGGACGTGCAATTTTTTCGGCCCCGCCCCCTTCCGAGCCCCGCGCCCGCGCCGACCCTGCATCGCCAACTTGCCGCGCAAGCGGACAGCCAAGGGGCGGCCGCCGAGGGGTCGTCGGCCCCCCGAGGCCCCGCGGGCGCGCGGGACAGCCGGGCGCTGGAGCTCTGCCGGGGCGCAGCCAGTTACATCGATTAAGTGGAAGATCTGGGACAACACAGACAGGGCTCAAGGCGAGAGCAAGCTGCAGCGCCGAGGGCGCCATCCATCTGGCGCGCGCGTGTTCCGACCAAATATTTTGCTGATCAATCGAAGCACATCGGGCGACGCAGCCGCTCTGACAGGGGCAGGGGGCGGCCTGGTCCCGGGCCGGTCAGGGCTCGGCTCGGACTTTCAGGATTTGGCCCACTTCGGCTTTTCAAGCTGCATCCTGCCGTCGAGAAAAGCGCGCCCCAGTGCTTCCCTGGGAGAGCCGAAGCCCGAGACCAAAGCGGGGGCAACTCTACATATTCTATTATCTGTTTACAACAAAAAGCGTTGCAGGCCCCTGCCCCCGAAACTTCAGCAAGCCAGTCCTTCCGCTCTGTCCAGCGGATCTGGGGCGCTGAGCAGAGGGGCCTATCATGCATAGACTGGACAAGAGGTCGTGACCTCATCTAAGACCCTCTGAGTGTGGGTGTCAGGTATTTTTGCACATGGGTCCCAACGAGAAAAATGGGGGGGCGCGCGCTGCCTCCTCCGGCCCAAACCCGCCGAAAGAGGCATCCCCGGGCCAGCGCCCATGCCAGGCGGGCCGAGATGTTCGCGAGGTCAGCGCGGCTCCCCACTTTGAAACATTTGCCGGTGAGGGATCTCACCTGGGTCACTTGCTGGAAAACCAAACGCAGAGCCCCAGGGAGGTCAACTTGCTTGCGCGATTTAATCCCCGACGCATCCTTGATCGGGGTCTCTTCCCAATGGAAGTCAGCCCCTCCCCGCGGGCCCGGCCCGCCATGACCTGTCGCGCCCTTCAGCTCGGCCAAGGCCGTGTCATTCCAGCGATGGTAGATATCGCCCATGAGGATGGCGGTTTCGCCCTTCATGCCCCCTTGCAACGCGCGCTTCTTCCTTATCCCGCCAATGGGATTCAGGAGATTATCCAGCTTTCTCTCCAGATCAGCAGGCGCGGCGGCTGCGACGCAAGGCCATGGGCGCGTTCGGGGGGGGGGGGGGGGGGGGGGGGGCATGTTCTGATACTTAAACTGAATTTTCACGCGTTGATGTTCAGCTTCCCCAAGTCTGAGCAGCGCTGGGCGGCGAGGGGGCACTGGAAAATCCATCGCAACTTTTACCTTCGATACTTTCATTAAAACCTTGTCAGCAATGAAGAAATTGATGGTTGAGGTATTCTCGCCCGGGCAGTGCGACGGGCCCACCTCGCCCGCTCGAGCGAGCCCGCGCGGCTTGGGCGTGGGAAGCGCCGCGTTTAGATTCTCAGGGGCGACGTCGATGTCGCCTTAAAAATTGGAACAGTGCGCCAGGAATATCCAATCCAGCTGTTTCCAAGATCTGAACATGTCGCGGGGCGAAGCCATCTCCAACAATTCGGCGGCGCGTCATGGTCAAGAGGTGCCCGAGGTCCTTGGGCCTGAGAAGCGCGCTGACCAATCTTCCCGGGTGCAGACTGCCTTCGCCAGGGACGCATGCATCCAGGTCGTGCTTGGCCGTTATCATGGCCCCTGCTGGCGCTCGACCCTCGTCTGCGATAGAACATGGCCCCCCGGAGATTCGCCGCCCAGCCAGGAAATTCCCACCACTGCCATGCCGATTAGGCTTCACACGATGCTCTTAAATCAAGATGGCACCTGCGTGACTGAGGGCATCTAGGATCGTGGAAATCATGGTCGAACTCGAGCCATTGATCGTGATGATAGTGGGGCTATCCCTGCTGCGCTCAGGTGCAGCCCCATACCTCTGCGCGCCAGGCCGCGGCGACATGGGCAGAGCGACGAAAGGCCCATCCGCCCCAACCGTCACCTGCGATAGGGGGCGCGAGCCCGAAGCGCTTGACCTCGCCCCTGCGCCGTCCTAAGCCGTGCGAGACAATCGAGTAGTCACCCCTCCCTCCAGCGATTCGGCTTGGCGGGGCCCCGCGCCGCTGGCCCTCGCGAGCCCTGGGGGGGGGGGGGTCTCGAGCGAGCCAATGGCGGGCTTCGCCCTCCAAGCTGTCTCCACTTTCTCAAGGTCAGGGTTGGTTGGCAAATTTGACGCGGCAAGCAGAATCGGGCTACCCTCGCTTCGTCTCCTCGCACGGGCTGTTGGCCTGCAGCGCGGTCGACGCGCCGACCTTCTCGGCAAGTGAAGCAGCTTTTGACCGAAGCTCGCTCTTGTCATCTTTCGGCGGCGAGGCTGAGGCGGAGGAAGACAGGCTATCGTTGGTGTCTGCATGTTGGGGGCCACACTCTGGTCATCTCCTCCACGTCGTGTCTTTTGCAGGCGAGACTTCTGTTCGTCACGTTGCTTACGTAAGTCTTCTGCCTGAGCCTTGACCCTCCTAAGCGTCGCTGCGGTGGCCGTCCGCAGCTCTTCCTCGAACTTCTTGGCGCGGCTGGCGACCTCCTCCATGTCCGCAATTGAACTACACTGTAGTTCAATTGCGGACATCCGCAATCGCTGCCGGGCTGACTTTGTTGGTTTCGTGGGGTGGCGCCTGTGAACCAATAAGACGGTCATGCACCTCCTGGGCAGTCTTACGATACTCCTCCTCTTGCTGAGCAACCAGACGAAGCATTTCTTTGATCTGCTGAGCCTGCGGTTCAAAAACACTTTGTGTCTTATCAGATTGATCAACCATTTTGGTCAACTGCCCCTCCACATGTTTGAGCACGCGATTGGCTTCGCTGGCTCTATGTTGGGCGGGGGGTTCGGGCACGAAGATGTCAGGAACCAACTTTGCTAGATACATGTCTGCTGTTTTCTTGTCCCCAAACTTTTCGTACAATGTCAAAACATGGGCCAGCTCAGAGCTCGACACCGTGGGCGGCCCCCCCGTGCGAAAAGAGGATTGTGAGCTTTGATCGGCGAAGGCCTGGGAAGGAGCAGAACGGCGGAGAGGCTCTGGCCAACACCTAGACTTGGCGGCAGTGGGCTCGACATCTCTCCAACTCTTCCCAAAACGCTTGCACCAAGTCCAGGACCATTTGTTTTTGGCGCATCCACAAGAACCACAGCGCCAAGCCCCTCCGAAGCTCGCCGTCGACAATAGTAGGCGCCATGGTGTTACCAAGCGGTTGCCTGGCACGGTCGTTGCGAAGCTTAGCTCCACCAGGAGCTCACCATAATCAGCCTCGTCTGACCTGGCAAACGAGGAGGAAAGGGTAGAGGCTGCTGTTCCCCTCTGCCAACAGGTCAGGCCCCTGAGCCTAAACACTCCGGACTTGAGCCAACATGGATACGGCCTCAACCTCCTCCTCCGCCTCCTCCCCCTCCCTCATCACTCCCTCCTCCTCTCTCATCACTCCCTCCTCCTCCTCCTCCTCCTCCACGCCGCGTATAGTCGTTCTTCATTGTATAAGAACTTCACGGATTGAGGGCGGCTCGTTCTCAAAATGTGGCTCTCGCCTCAGCGCCGCGCACACTCGTTTTCACACTTTGCAAGTGTTTCACTGATTTCCATGATCAGCGTACCAGAAACAGCGTTTCGGAAGGATTCAGGATTATGAGGGCGCAACAATTACGTTGATTCGCGGTGTTGAAGTCCCAGGAATGGCGTTCTGGCACGACTCAGGATCGTCAATACGCAACAGTCAGGTTGATCCGTGGCGTTGGAATCCCGAGAACAATGTTTTGGCATGCTTCAGGGTCTTCAAGCGGTTGTCTTCCAACGAGGCAGTTCCCTCAGTGGAAATGAACTGTTGTAGAGGCATACGAAGTGGAAGCTTGGAGGGAGGGTTTGTCCCAACATCGTGGATGACTCTTGGGTATACACTGGTCCTCCTCCTCCTCCTCCTCCTCTTCCTCCTCCTCCTCCTCTCCTCTCGTCTCCTCGTCCTCGGCCTCGTCCTCCTCTTACTCCTCTTTCTCCTCATCCTCCTTCTCCCTTTATTGTTATTATTATTATTACTGCAATTATTATTATTATTATTATTATTATTAGTATTATTATTACTATTATTATTATTAGTATTATCATTATTATCATTATTATGATTGTTATTATTATTATCATTATTATTATTAGTATCATTATTATTATTACTATTATTATTATTATTCCTCCTCCTCCCTCTTCCTTCTCCTCCCCCTCCTACCTACTACTACTCCTTCTCCTCCTTCCTTCTACTTTTCTCATTCCCTGCTTCCTCCCCCATCCATCCTCCATACTCCCTCGTCCATCCTTCCCCCTCCTCCTGTTCCTTCTCCTCCTCCTCCTCCTCCTCCTCCCCCTGACCTTCATTATCCTCATTTCTTCTTCACTCCCTCGATCTCCCCCTCTCCTCAGCCACCCATTTCTTGATGTAACTGATTGTTCCCTGCCACGCCCCCAGACGTGTCGGTGGAATGGTCCGGACGTTTCGCCTAAGACTTCCTCATCACGTTTGGCGCTGAAGCTTAAACTTTAAAGCAGCTGCACGGTTGGATGAGCGTCCTTTTCAAAATGGGGCTATCGCAGTAGCGCGGCGTACACTCGTCTTGAAAACTTGCAGCAACTACAGTGATGAAAAGTGGCAAGTTGTCAAAACGCGGCTCCCGTATTAGCGCCGCCCACATGCGTCCTAACAGCTCGTTTCAGTTTCAATGATGGGGCTCTCGTCTTCGCGCCGCGCGCACGAAGAGGGAGAGGAGGAGGAGGAGGAGGAGGAGGAGGAGGAGGAGGAGGAGGAGGAGAAGGAAGAGGAGGAGATCTGGGATCCTCTGTCCTCGATCCTCGACCCTTCCGCGGGAGGACGAAGAAGTGTCCTGTTTATCGCCGCGACCTCCTCTCGCAACCTGGTCACCTCAGCCGCGCTGGCCTTCCGCGCGCGCCGCCGTCGTTGGCGTCGTCCTCGGCGTCGTCATCGACTGCGTCGTCCTCGACGTCAGCGTCCTCGACGTCGTCGCCCTCGACGTTGTCGTCCTCGACGTCGTCGTCATGGTCGTGGTCGTAGTCGTGGCCGTGGTCGCTGTCCTGGTCGTCGCTGTCGTCGCCGCTGGGACCTCGGCGTCGGTGTCGTCGTCGTCGGCGCCGTCCTCGTCGCCAGCGTCGGCGGAGTCGGCGTCACCCTCGTCGGCGTCTTCGTCCGCTTGTGTCATCTTGTCGTCCGCGTCGTCGTCGGCGGCGTCGTCGTTTCGACTGTCGTCGGCGTGCGTGTGTCATCTCGTCGTCATCTGCGGAGACCGCCCTCGTCGTCGCTGGTGCGGCGTCGTCGTCGTCGTCGTCGGCATGATCCCCGTCGTCGCCGTCCTCGTCGGCGGCGACGTCGTCGGCATCGTCGTAGTCGGCGCCCTCCGCCGCGCCTGCCCTCTTCGCCAGGGCGCGAGGCTCGCGAGGCTGGCGCCACTGCGCTCGCGCACTGGGGTGGCAGCAGGGCTCGCCTGGCGACAGCGAGTAGCTTTTTGCGACCCCTCGGTCGGAGTCTGCCCGCAGAGCGGATGGTTGGGGTAATGCTGCCGGAGACGCCAGCAGCTCCAGCAGGTCAACTGACAGCTTCTCTGCTCGGTCTACTAATCAGGTCAGACGCCGAAGGCACGCGGCCGCTTGCAGCACCTGCAGAGCCGGCTCACGCCAGCCTTCCGATCTGACCGATTGTGGATATCACCATCACCTGTGACGATGGCAACCCCAGTCGCAGACATCCGAAGGTGTGACTGACTTCCAATGCGCTGTATCTCAGAGGTCCCGACCCATTCCCTGGGGGGGGGGCGCTTCGTCCCTCATCCGTGTTTGCTGGTCCCGGCTGCAGGACCCCGAGGGCCGAGGCGAGGGAAAGATGCCAGGATCATTGACAAAATCAATCCTTCGGATTTCTGTGGCCAGACTGGCCGGCAGGGCTGCACCTAAACTGTGTTTTTCGTTTTCGTTTTGTTTTCGTTTTCCCTCGCTTTTGCCTCGAAACCATCTTTACCGCAAAACGAAGTCGAAACGAAAACGGCCCACGAAATCACCAAAAACACCGTTTAGGTCCAGCCCTGCTGGCCGGACGCGGACCCACAGAAACGCGCAGGCGGGGGCTGCCGCAAGTGCGGCTAAGCTCAGCTCACTCGGACTCGCTGGATGCGGCCAGCGCCGCAGCGCGGGGCGCGCTGCGCGAGCGCGACTGGGCCGTGGTCCCCGAGGTGCAGCCGGACCGCGACCTCGACCGCGACCTGCCCGGCCCCACCGGGCTGGACCTGGCCGGCGGAGGCGTTCGGCCCTTCAGCGTGTGCTCGCGGGCGAGCCCGTGGGCGGCCCGCAGCACGAGATCCGCCATGTGCTCCTTCATGAAGGCGTTCGCCCGGCAGAGCTCCACGGCGCGGGCGAAGTTCCTCCGCAGCTCCAGCTGCAGCCCCTTGTCCCGCTGCAGCTCGACCAGCGCTTCGGCCCACTCTTGCACAGTGGCGCCCCTGCCCCTCAGGCGCTCGGGCCCGCCAGCAGCCAGCTGTTTCGCCGCGCCCTCCAGCTGGTCCAGGCACTCGTCGAAGATATCTTCCAGCTCGTCATCGGGCATCGCCCCCTCGACGTGCGAGGGATCGTGTTTCAGCCCAGTGCGCATGAAGTGCTCGACGTGGGCGGGGGTTAGTGAGACGAACGACTCGTAGGCGCTCAGGTTGATGTCCTCGCCCACGCAGAGGACGGTGTGCGCCACGCCTCCAGAGAATCCGCCGACCCTGTCGGGTTGTGGAAAAGGCTGTTCCGTTTAACTCGTAGTCGTCGTCGTGATCGTTGTCGTCGTCGCTGTCGCCGCTCCCCTCTCTTTTTCCTTAGGCCCGTTGTAGATGAGTCGAAAGGAAACCCCTTCCATGTGATCTCTTCCCCGCTGGGGGAGGGTCCCGTGGAGGTGAGGGGTCGCCACCCAGATCCCACCACCCCTGGGCGGCTCGGGGGCCCAAAAAAGCCCCAAAAACGCAAAGTGCCCAAAGATGTCCCCGAAACCGTGCTCGAGGGCCCCGAATCGCTGAAGCATCGGTCCAAGTCGTGAGAAGTAAGGGCACAGGGCTTGACCATGAGGTGATAAACTGAAAACCCGACTCTGAGGATAACGTCGGCGACGCATCGAAGCGTCCCACAACTCATCCATTGATGGCGAGCAGGACGAGAGGTAAGAGAGAAGCCATGGAATGAAGGGGCGGATCATGGATATACGTGGCCTTTTCTACGATGCTATGATTCCAATGTTGTCGCACGCGGCAGTGCAACTAGCAAATCGGACAGCGCTGCCTTGAGCCAAGACAGCGTCGGATATAGCGTTCGCTCTACAGCCTCCCCTTAGACCTTGTTTAAAGTCGGGAGGGAAGGGGCCGAACGCTAGATCCTAGTCCTGACGATTTAGATAAAGTAGAGGAGGATGAAGATGATGACTTCCGCCGTCCTCGACAGCGCATAATAGCAAGGCAAAGAGCAGACAGCGCAGAGCATTAGGGCTGGTCATGGCATATTGCCACGACCAGCCCCATATAATTATAGATGGCTACGGGCAAATCCGCGTGGCCATCCGCAGATGACTCAAGGGGACGACTGGCCATATGCCAGCTGTCAAGGCGTGCAGTGGGCGAGGGACATGGCCAAGCGGTCATATCCTCTCTTGAAATTAAAAAGGTTCATGCCCGTGTCTGGGCACCCATGGTAGCTGTGACGTTTTGAGCATTTCTGCACGTGGCCAGGCGAGGACGGCCATATTGCAAGTATACTTCGCAGCGCCCAGGCAAAAATAAATGCTTCTATCAGTATGAATTGTTGTCCGCATAGATGTCAGCTGGCCCTGAAAAGCGACGCCCCTATGTTGGTGCTGTGCCCTTCTTGCCTCGATAGGGCACATACTTCTTTCCCACTTGAAGGATTGATGTCGGCCCATCACTTGCAGCAGCGACGCGCGATCGATGCACCCCTTGGTATGACCGTCAGCGGCCATATCTCGTGCACCACACAGTTGTACGCTATGAACTATACCTCGGTCCAGCACCTGTCTTATCCAGCTGATATGCCCCAGCAGGGCACAGTCGGTCGGCTTCTCCAAGCCCTTACTCGACGAGGGTTTGAAGACCGACTCAGCGTCCATGGTGAGGATGGCCTTAATGATGAGACCGCGTAACTCCAGAGTGTTCTTAAGTCGAGTAGGCGTAATGGGCCCAGCTCTAAGCTCACGTAACGTAGCTATGGTAAGGATAGCAGCCCTCAAGATTATGAGCGGCTGCCAGTGCTTCTGCTGGGAAGCTGGAGTGGACCTGCAAGCGATGCGACTTGCAGCATGCATCGATCAGATGTACTACTGCTTTACCGTTGGGCGCGTGCCCACGCAATGAAAGGTTTGCTCCTCGGACGCGCTATCCCTTTACTTCGTCTCTTTCGTCCGCATTAAGACGGCGATATCCTGAATCACTGTGAAGGTTCACGCTTCTCCAGTCGGAGTCATAAGTTGATATATTATGCTGCAGTTCGCGTGCAGCGGCATGAAGTCTTCGTGCTTGGACGTTCGCGGGGGCCCGTGCGCGCTGAGGATGCCGCGCGGGCCGCTGACCAGACTTGAACGATCGATGCATATGCGAAGGCGCCTCGTAGACTGATGAACACGTTGGGCACTGTCTTCGTCGCCTTTTCTTCCGCTAAAGCACCCGCAAGTTCTGGGTGCTGCGTCGGACGAAGCGGTTTGATGTCTTCGTCCTGATCTAGCTTGACGCGGACGCCCTCGGTCATAGTGCATCGCACGGCGCAAGTGGTGTGACAGTGTCTGCTCAATTTACATGCGCCGAACGCACCCTCTACACATAGTACTTGTCGATAGTACCCTCCACTCCTGCCTGGTTGATGTCGTCTTCTTGCTTGGCTGTCAGGAGGTTCGGGCTAATCTCAAATTCACCATGCGATGCAGGTTTCAACCCGAAGCCTCGCGCGACGGTTCCTTGCTTCAATCAGTGAGACTGCCCTGGGGGCCTCTTTGGTGCCTGTGCTTGGTTTAAGACACTGAAGGCAGCGCTTCGACTCGTCATAGGACGAGAAGCCGGGCAGCGCACGCAGCACCGAAGCTGAACCAGGTGGAAGAGTTGAGCATGCCACGCAATCTTTCTCACCGGTGGCCTCCTGCCAACTCACGGTTAGTCAGACCTTTCGAGAAAGCCGTGCCGACGTCCAGGGATGCCATGATTCATTTCACTGCTCGGCGAGCAGTCTCTAGATTGCTCGCCGAGCTGTGCCTGAGAAGGCTTCCACGTCGAATGCCTCGACGCCCAGAGAGCCGCGAATAACGCGGCGTAGTCGCATTGATTGTTCAATTTCGCGTCTCTCGTTCTTACAGACTTCCACTTGCGCGAATCTAGAGCTCATGATAGCAGCGGCATTACTGGTGTCCTGCGTCTTGAAGCATGCATTACCATGCCATATTTCCAATTCGGTGTACAAGGCCTTAAACATATTCGTCGGGTCGGCATGTACTCCTGCCTTCGCCAAGAGGTCTTCCTTGGCAACTAAGGCTCTTTTTGCTGCGGCCGAGACATATGCGCACATTGTGGTAACTTGGTCGCTGTGCTGTGACTCGCCCTGCTGCTCTGATAGATCTACCTCGGCCATGTCAAAAAAGAACCATAGCTCGACATGTCGGCCGTGGTCGTCCGAGTCGAGGTCGCATGTCTCGCCGCATGCAGTAGTCCACGGCACCAGAAAGGTTTCGTCGGCATCATGGTTCCGAGCATATTCCATGTCTCGCAAGCGTCCTTGCTCTTCACTGGCTACAGCCACGAGCGCGCGGTTGTCGGCAACCATCTCGGTGGGCACCGAACGCAGGGACTCCCATGAGGGGGTCTCCACTAGTTCCGCTTCCTCTTGAAGCTCTACACTCCACGTGTCCATGATATGCGTCCAAATCCGTTTTTGATTATTCAGCAATTGGTGGTAGTCTACTGTCCAGGACGGTCGGTGCAGGAGGTCTGTCCCCCTCCTGGGCGTGGCCAAAAGTCGCTGGCACATCCGCCAGGTCCTCGATCTTTGAGGGGCACCCATCGAAGCCTGCTAAAGGTTTTGACGACTGTAGGCGCTGAGTGACTCGCCATGCGCGGTGCCAGTGATGTCGTAAATATGAAGGGCGGTGCCCTCTGATTCGCGGTCGTGAAATCTTGGTGCAACGTCGTTACTTAATACACCCGGGCGCAGCTATCAGCGCAGCTGCCGGTAACCCGGGGATGCCTTTAGCCAAACGCATAATTACAACGCTTTCTACCCTAAAATCACTTATGTTGAGGAACTGTGGGGCTAAGTGCAATTCGGGCGAGAGACGAATCGCTGCGGTCATCCGCAGGCGCCCGTGCTGGGTCGACAAGTAGCCGAAGATCACTGCAGGTTCCCCTGCAGGCAAATTCTCAATAAAGGCCAATACCTGTTCGCATTGCCGTGGTGTCCGAGCCGATCTCGCGGGCCATGAATACTTCAATATATAATGTGTGTAGTAAGTCTGGGCAGTGTACCAAGACTTCTCGACCTCCGACTTGCGCTGCTGCTCGACCACGGTCAGGGCTGTTACGGGCGATAGGGCATGGTCCGCTCCATCCTCCCCAATCGTCCTTGGTAATGGTCGGACGGTGGTAGTCCGCGAGATCCCCTGGCCGGTAATTGCGGTGTCCCGCCGCTGTCGTTTTTTGCGCGTAAGGCTCTGTTGGTTTTGGCTAGTGGCTTGTGGGATGGCCTCATTGTTTTTGTTCTCGGGTTCTTTGCTCTCGGTTGTGATCGGACGTTTCCGCCCCCTGTTGGTGGCCCAGTACCGGCAGATCTGGTAAACAGGCCGGCTGTCGTCCGCACAGTGCCTGGCATGGAGATACCACGTTGTAGAACGCCAAAGCACCACAGACAAATAGACCTTCGCGCAGTAGACGTGTATAGACAAATTGTATGTTATGCCGTTTTATTTCTTCTTCCATAACATGTAAGGCGTGTCTTAGGATGCCGCTGCGCGTTTTGATGGTGGTGGCATGCTGGCCTCGAACACGAATGCGAAGTTCTGTGCATGTTGCCTTCATAATGAGTGCAACCGCACCATTATTCAGAGCCCCTTCGAAGTCGGAGTACAATGCGGTAGCATGACCGTGCTGCATCTAGCATTCGTGATCGGCATCAATATCGCATGCATCGTCCTGTCGGCAATTTCTTGGCCTGCAGCCCAACGAACGCATCAGTCGATGATGTGAAGCACAATATGTTGTTTGTAGAACATCAAATCACGGTCGACTACCTCGTTGAATTTCCCAGGGGGGACTTTTCGAAGGCATAACAATATTACGCGGTTTCTCCCAGGTTCTGCGCCCACGGCAAGAGTCAACTACATCCTTTATCATGCTTAATCGTACAACATCAATTTCTACGCGAGACAGTATTGCACGCATCTGCGGCTCAGAGGCGTGATCCCAGCGAGAGCTTTCGCAACTCCTTCCGCACGGTGGTCGGATAATAACTAGATTACTTTTGAAGGTTTATCTGAAGGTCAAACATTGACCAATCAGGTAACCCTGCACACGGCCTTCCTTCCGTTGGAGGCGGGGGAGGAGGCGGCGCGGCGCCGCTTTCCAATCGTCCACGTCGCCCTGCGACGCGCGGATGGTCAGTGGAGCTGCCGGCCCCAGAGCCACTGTGCGCGCCTCTTGTCATATCGCAGCTGCTGGCGATTTCTACGTGAGGGTAGAGGTGCACGTGGCCGTGCTTCTCCCCGGGGTCGCTGTCGAGCTGGTGGTAGCTCTGCTGGTGCAAGCATCAAAGGTCGTCTGGTGCTGCTGCTGGCGCAGCAGCAGCACCAAGTGTAAGTGCCCTTTCCGCAGGTGCTAGGGCAGCCGGCGGGGCTTGTCCGCGGTTGTCGGGCTCTTGCCACGGTTGGGCAAACCTACGCTTGCCTGGCGCGAGCAGGTGGCCCCCCTTGACTTTCCCATAGTCCTTCTTTGGAATTCGGGCATACCCAGCAATGAGGTTTCGGTTGCGACTTGGCGAATTAATTTGAACGTTGTCGATGCAAGCTGGGCAGCCAAGCCCTCCCGATGGCGGTCGCTTGACGAATATGTTCTCTTCTCGTGGCATCTCAAGACCATCGAAATCAAATCCAGCAATCTTGACCACAAAAGCGATTGCGTAATGCGTGTCGGCAAAGGGGTTGTTGCCTCGTGCGTAGAAGGACGTTGCAATCTGTGCTGAATCTACTACCAATGATTGCATCCGCGGAGTGCACTGGGCCGCCTGCGCCTGTTCTCGGTTGCGCGCTCGGACGTGCCCATGATTGCCAGTGCATCTATTGTTTTCGAATGGTTTGAGAATGGCGTGATGCTTGGCCATCATTTCTGTAGGTTTCTTGATGAGTGCCATATGAGTCACGTCGCCCTGTCGAGCACTGGACTACTATCTGCTTGCAAATGGCCTTGCGTTTGCCTAGCGTCGTCCAGGGGGCAATCTCATCCACCCAGGTGCCAGCCGGCTGTTCCCTGTGGAACATGCGTTGGAGGCCATCTTGCATGGCGGCTACCTTTCGACAGATCGTGATGCGGGGAAGGTCCTCCCTGCGGAGTCTGCACCACGAGTCGTAGTTGACCTGGGAGTTAAAAGTGCGAAGGCGAACCTTCGGTCCTGCAATTGGGTTGAAGTATAACTACTGCGACGAAGCATGCATGCAGATATTGCTCCACGGCCGTCTGTACCGGGTTGCCCAGGTCTACTTTGGCACGCGTGTCTAGGTTACCTCCAAAGGTAAGTTGTCTCTTAGAGGCCACTTGTGATATGCCCCCAAGTGCCGCCACATAGATCTAACATATCTACGCAGCTCCCCCTTCCATGGCAGAGGGTCGGGACAATGGCAAATGCGTCGACATGCGCGTCCGCAAGCAGCTTGGGAGAATTAAGAAGAGGCTGTCATCATCGTCTGACCCCGGCTCTTTTTGTAGATCATCGGAGAGCAGCGCGGCATCTCCTAGACCCTTGCAGTCGTCGCCGCAGTCGTCATTGCCATCCTCGACGCATTTGGGTATCTTCCTTGGGTTGATGCCAGCTTCCTTGTCAGCTGCCTGTTTTCCTTGTGCTGTATCCGGGCGTCAATTGGCAATGCGGTTTGTACGTTTGCCGCGCCCACCAACATCGGAACAGTTCAAGCGGCGGGAAGGCCCCCGTCGTCAAGCCCAATCGAGAGGAGAGGAGAACAATCATTTCGCAAACGTAGCTAGCTTCTTGCGGCTTGTATCGGTGCGAGTGAACCTGCAAGTAAGCTCGTGTTCTGTCTTTGCTTGCATCCTTACAAAGTTGGTCCACAAGTTGTGCCGTCAGGAATGTCACTGCCTTGTTTCGCCATTCGGCGTATTGCTGGTCGTGTCCGTACCAGTATCATCCATGATCCTTGGTGTCTGTACACTTAAAAATCCATAGGGATGTTGGTAGTTTCGTGCGCGATGTGAATATATGCAGGAGCCACTGGGCCTCTTGTTGACACGATCGAACTGAATGCCGAAATCGTATAGACGCATCTGGACATCTCTAGGTTTGAGGCTCTGGAGGGCGTCTTGTATAGGAGCCAACTTCCAGAAGTATCCGGGCGGTCTTACCAAGACTATTTGCATCCTGAGAGCTTGTGCTTTGGTCGGGAGATTGCGCATTCTCTCATAGCGTGGCCCAGTCCGTTCGCTTGGCAACCTACCGTGCATATCAGCGGGTGTGGCCACCCGGAATAGAGTGCAGTCTCCCGATAGAATTCCTCCGAGATGTTGCGTTCCCGTCGATGTCAATACGTCGTTGTGCGCGATGCGATCTCACATGTATCCTCGACGGCGTAGTTCGGCGAAATCCGTGCGGATATCTTCTATAACCACGGTTCTAGGGTGATGCAATTTCGCGTTGGCTGTGGAACATTTGCCCACGCTGTTCTTATTTGTAAGGCACGCGTCCGTGCATCTGGCCCCTTTTCGGTAGGAAGCAGGCTTGGTCAAAGGACCCGCCTGCGCCCGTCAGCGAGGGTCATCTGCGTGGGGAAGCATGCCCGGCGTTTCGCCGCTCGAGTACGTCCTGCCCCCACTGGTGCCCTGCTCGGCGGTGTTGTGCGACGACGAGCCACTGTCTCCGATGTGGAAGACCTGTGGCATGTCCTCCGCAATCGGCATAGTGCCCCAGTTCTCCCTGGGCGCAGCTGCCCTCGACGCGTTGGGGCTGCCAGTGGGCCGGCCCCTTGCCTCCTCCAGGCGTGGATGGAGGACATTTGTCATTGGCTCTGGATCCCACATGCCAGCTGCTTCTTTCGCCTTGTGGTGGATGCCTACATGCGGCATCCTGGCCATCTCATCGCGATCAACTGGACGACCAGATCGACGCCGGAGGTCCATGGTCGAGCTGACCAACACAGCGATCGCGTCGTCCACGGCCTGGTCCACGAAGCGGCCCAGCGTTTCATGATTGTGCTCGCCCAGTGTCCTGGCATGCCCGGGAGGCCTGTCCACGGTCGGCCTCTGTTTCGTGCTGGGATGAGATTCCTGCACTTACATCAGTGAACGTCTCAGCTGCTGTCTCGCCCTCTGTTCCGGGAGTGCCCCCCCCCATAATTCGAAAATGGGCTGGCTAAGTGATCCGAGGGCGTCTTCTCCAACATCAGAACCTGCGCGCCTTTTCCTAGATGCATCCCATACGTGTGGGCCTTGGAATATAATGCGCCCCCTGCCCTCCTCCAAAATAAGGATTGCCCTCTTTGACTGCGTGGAGGCGAGGCCGTGGATGGCAGGTGCATCTGGTCCAAAGCCCTCAGCGATGTTCCAACAAAAGCATATACTTTGCGGTCGGTGGCTTATCATGATGTTGGCATTTACGCACGATCGTGAATGCCCCCATGGTCCGGCATGTAGCTGCACCACTGCCAACTCCGTTGACATAGAACAGCCTTTCCAGATTCATGACTTTCGGCATGTGCCCATGCTGGCGGGATTGTTGGTCAAAATCTCGTGCTGTGCTGGCGCCGATGATGTCGATGTTCGGTCCAATATCCACCAGCATGCCCAGCTTTCCAGGGGGCAATGTTGAGCTTTCTGGATGAAAACACATGCTGGATACCCGCTGGGGTCAAAATGGTATACGTCTCCGCGCCCATCTGTCTTCTGAGCCTCCTGTGGTTGACGATAGACTGCTTCCTCGTCAGGTTCGTAGTCGCTGGGCCCCATTTTGCCATAAAGGCGTTCGTGTCTTCCACCGCGGCAGGCTCACGCCCAATCGCCCAATCAGCGTGCCTTTTGGAATGGAATTGCTTAGTTCGGGCAGCGCGTCCGTTTCTTCATCGGTGGTGCGGATCGCGGTGCCCTGCAACATGAATGCTGTGGATTACCTATGCATCGCCCTTTCTGCAGCCACTGTCTGCTCGAATGTCGCGTTGTTCGATGGGGATTAGAACCCTTTGCTCGTAGCCAAGCGAGGGCTTCTGATGCCTTGTGCCCGCCTGCTGTCATTGTTCATCTAGGCGGTCTAGCAGCGGGTTGTTGAAATGGTTTGGCGCTGCATGTGCTGCAGGTGCCCCCGCATCCTGTATTGATGGGGCGTTGACTGCAGGTCTCCCCGCGCCCTACAGGAAGGGCATCGGCGTTGCCATTGCTGGGGAGTTGCTGGAATCGTATGGCTAGTTTTATATGGAGCGCCTCCCGCTTCACTCTGTAAATCGTGTATACACATGAAAATGCTCAAAAAATACTCGGCGGCGTTTTTTTAAACGTCATGTTAAAATACTCAAAAAATACTTTAAAAAAGCAATGAAAAATATCAATATACAATACAATTGCGTTGCTACATATATCATACGCACCACCCCTGGCCCCGAAAAGTGACATGTTGCGTCGGTACACAACAGCGCGCGCACGAGAAAGGGGAGGAGGAGGACGACGACGACGACGACGAGGACGACGACGACCACGTCAAAGAAGACGACGACGAGGACCACTACGACGACGACCGCGACGACGACTCCAAGTCCTCCTAACTCCTCAAACTCCTCCCATCTCCTCTAAACTCCTCCCAATTCCTCCCGACTCCTCCCAACTCCTCCTATTCATCCCAACTCCTCCTACTTCTTCCAACTCCCCCTAACTCCTTCTACTTCTCCTAACTTCTCCTGTTCCTCCAATGCCCCCAACTCCTCCCAACTCCTCCTAACTCCTCTAACTCTTCCAACTCCCTCGCAACCCCTCCCAAGTCAAACTCCCCGCAACCTTTCCGATCCCCCTCTTGAGCCCCAGCTCCTGCAATTTCCCAACCCAAACCTCTCCCTCATTCCATCTCTCCTCCCCTTTCGTGCCCGCCCCTGCCCCTATCCCTCGAGAGAGCGGGGCTCGCGAGTCCTGGCGCGCACTCGCCGACGTTGCGCGGCGGCGGCGGGGGGGTGGGAGGCGGCGACGACGACGACGACGACGACGACGACGATGACGACGACGACCACGACGACGACCACGACGACCACGACGACCACGACGACGACCACGACGACGACGAAGACGACGGCGAGGACGACGACGACGGCGAGGAAGACGACGACGACGACGACAAGGACGACGACGACGAGAAAGGATAATGACGACGACGAGGAAAGATCACGACGAGGACGACGACGACGACGACGATAAGGACGACGACAATGACGAGGAGGACGACGACGACGAGGACGAGGGACCGAACGGGCCGAGGGGGCCGAGCGAGGGGGACCGAAACAAGACGAGGCCGAACGAAGGGGCCGAGGGCCGCGACCGACGAAGAGCGAAGAGGGAGGCGATGAGGAGAGAGGCCAAGTGGTTTTCCCCAGGCGGCAGCCCGCTCGCTCTGGTAGGGGCGAGCGCGAGCGGGTCTGGCGCCGCGCGTGCCCCGCTCTCAAGCGGGGCCCCCAAACGCCGAGGCTCGCGCGGAGCCGCGAGCAGGCAGCGAGCAGCATCGCGATGTCCCGTCACGATCGGCTCTGGCATGGACTTGTGCTTCTCACTTCATCTTCAGGCCATCGCGATAGCGATTCACGATCGGCTCTGGCATGGACTTGGGCTCGAGCGCGTACTTCCTGATCTTCGCCTGCACCGCTGTCATTTTCATTCTCAGCTCCACTTTGTTTTTTACCAGCTCTGCGTCGCCAAAGTGACTGCACAGCTCGATGCTGATGCACGCCGCCCTGATCTCTGACACGGCGCCCTCGATGGTCTTGATGTCTTCCGTCTGCACAGTGATGCCGTACTCGCCCGCCTTCGCGCGGAGCTGCTCGACCTCGCCCTCGATCTGCGCGCGCCTCTCGAGCCAGTCCCCCGTGTTCGCGTCTGTCAGTCCCTTTTTCGCGACCTGCAGGATCGGCGGCAGAGCGGTGGCCGACATGCAGACCTTCTCGTACTCGTCCATGTGGGGGGACTCCTTGATCATCTGCCTCAGCGTCGTCATCTTGCTCGTGATGTTGGACTGGATCGCCGCCGCGCTGCTGCTACCATTCTGCTTCACGAACTCCTTGGCAGCATCGATCCTGGCGCCCAGCAGCTCTGATGCACCAGGGGCGAACCGATCCAGCAGCGTCGGCTTCGCGGTCGACTTGTACTTCTGGAGCGCCCTGACCAGGTCCTTCACCATGCCATCGACCACCTCGGAGCTGGGCGGAGCAGCCTCAGCTGCATGTTCGCTCGTAGCGTCCTGCACCTTCTTGAAAGCAACCAGCGCCCTCCACGCCGCGTTCACCATCGCCGAGACCTTCGTGCACGCGTCGGTGTGGGGCTGGGGCGCGTGGCCCGCGAGAAACTCCAACGTGTCGAACACCGAGCCGTCGACGGGGATCATCGGGCCCTGGGGCGAATTGTCAACTGCCGTCCTCACGATGCCCTCGAACAGCTTGTAGCAAGGCTCACGGACATCGTCTGGCAACTCCTTGGCGCGGCAGTCGTGGAGCGCATCGCGGAGGCGACGCGTCTTGTCACCAGAGGGCCCCCACTCGCGCACGGCCTGCATCACGAGGTCGTGCTTGCTGGCAAGGTCCATGTCCAAAAGCCTGCTGTGGATGTCCTGCGCCGACTTCTCGACGTGCTCATCGGCTGGGAAGATGGACGACATTTCCTTGAAGAGGTCCTTGAAGACGGCCAGGACTGCCGAGGGGCTCTCATCGGGCGCTTCGGCATCAGCGACGGCGGCGGCGGCGCCCCTGGCGCCGCCCGCCACCAGCAAATCGCACAACTTGGTCGCCTTCTCGAGCAAGATTGCCTTCACGATGTCGGACACGCCCTCGTACATCCGCGCCCCCCAGTAGGGGATCTCCTTCGCGATGCTCAGCATGCGCTCGCCGATCGTCTTGTTGGGCACGGAGGTGGTGGACACCGCCGTCAAGTCCGAAGCCGCCTGCTGTAAAGCGCCGCCGTGCTCTTGGAGCGACGTCGCATGCTGGTTGGCCCAGTCGAGCTTTTTCTGCCAGTAGTCCCCTGCCGACGTCATCAACGCCTGCCCAGCGATCCTCAGGACGGTCTGCCCTCCCGTAGTCCGCTTGGCCTCGCTCTCCACCGCGGCCAGGCTATCGAAGATGTCCAGGTTCAGGTCCTGCGGCAAGCTGTCTGCGCCCAACGCCTGGAGGAGGCGAGCAACGGTGTTGGCTTGGAGAAGGCACAACGCAGGTTCCTCCCCCAAGGCCGCGTCTTCTGGAAGCGTGTCCCAGAGAGCGATGGCCTCCTCCACAAACATAAGCACGTCCTTTGCCCTGGAGCTGCCCGCGCTGATCCAAAGTTGGAAGGTGTCGCTGAAAACCCACTCCATGAAATACTCGGCGATCTCCGAATCATCCTCGCAAGCCTGGACCAGCTTCACGGAACACGGGTCGATGTTGCGCGCGGCCGCGACGTCAGAGTCCCACGGAGCGGTGGCGGTAAGCATCTTCCTCATGGCATCCCTCTTCGCGGAAATGTCGGTATCGGAATCGTCGACAGTCTTCCAAAGTTGGTTGACGTACCTCTTGGATAAGCCCTTCAAGCAGAACTTCGTGAAGGTGGCGCCTGCCTTCTTCAGCTCCTTCCACTTCGCCGTGAGCTCAGTGTTATCGTGGTTCTTGCACTCAGTGGGGCTGAAGCACTTCGCCATGGTGTAGGTCCACGTGGATCTGCAAGTTCTTGCGGTCGTTGCCGCTGATCTTCGGCAGCAAGATCTTGGCTTGGTTTTCCGCGCGCCCGTTCTTGCAGTCGTTGAAGGCCCGTTCAAACTTCAGCTCCCAAATCCAATACTCGACCGTGCCAGACATATTTGGGTTCAGGACCTCCTCCTCGGTCGCGCGCTGACCCTTGGAGGCAGACCTCCCATGCCTGAGCGACCCAGACGGTGTAGGCGACGACGACGGCGGCCGCTTCAGGCCGAGTGATTTGAGAGTGGTGGGGCCCACCGACGATGAGGGCCCGCGGGGCGCCCCTGGGGTGCGCTCGGGATCGTCCGCGTCCTCGACGCTCACCACGCCATCCTTCTCGGAGCCGTCCTCACCCTCGCCCTCCTCGAACTGATTCCCCTCCTCATCTAAATTCACCTCGTCGATCGCGCCAGATTTCTGCTTGCCGAACCGCTTCTGGGACTTGGCGTTCAGTGCGTCGCGGCGGTCCTTGATGGACTGGAAGGTCGGAATAGCAGAGTGTATGCCCTGGTTGAAAGTGACCTGGCCCTCCTCGTCGCCGCCTGTGCCGACTTTGTTCGCCGTTGCCGCAAGCAGCATATCGCTGTGGCCCTTCATCAACTCCTTCGCTCCGTCCTTAGTGTAGGTGACCTGGGAGCCCATGGAATTTCGATGGAATATCTTCAGCGTCGGGTAAGCGCCCTTCCGATCTTGGATCATCTTGAACGGGTAAACTACCATGGGGGACGGCCGCTGGCAGACGATGACGCCCCTGAGACCGAGAGTCTTGGGAAGCTTGCCGAACTCCTTCATGACGTCGTTGCTGCTCAGCGCCAGCACTTTGATATAGAGCTCGTGTCCGACGGACGCCTCCTGCCTGACGGCCATGCCGCTAGCGCCTGTAGGCGGCGAGTTGGCAACATCAATTGGAGAAGCCCCGCCCTCGAACAGCTGGTCCATGACACCCATGGACGAGTACCCCACGGCATCCGAGAACATCATGCCAGGAAGCTCCTCGAAGACGAACTGGATGCACCCGACGCAAGCGGTGTCGCCGTCAAGGAGGAGACACTCCAGGTGCATCGTGTCATCCTCGCCCGTGATCTTGAACATCTTGACCTCCTGAGGCGGAGGCGGAAACAAACTAATCATGCCCTTATCATCGTCGTCGTCGTCGTTATCGCGGTCGTCGTCGTCTTCCTTCTTCTCCTCCTCGTCGTCCGTGCCCTCGTTGCCGTCGTCGTCGTCGCCGCCGCCGCCCCTTCCCCCAATTTCCCCCGCCCTCTCGTCGTCGTCGCCGTCGTCGACGCTGGAAGGGGAGCTGAATGTCTAGATGCGCCCCATCTGTCCCGATCGGTCTTCGCGCACATGTCGCACGCCAACGCCGTCTTGGCGCTCTTCTTCGGCGGGCCAGTGGGCGTGCGCCGCGTGCCCCTGCCACCATTGCCCCTGCCGTTGGCTCCGCGGCCTCTGGCCGAATCGCCTCGCGCCATGCCCGCAATCAGCAGCTTGTAGCACAAGCACAAGCGTCGCTGCTGGCCCCTGCGGGCGAAACAGGCTCGAAGCAGAAACGGCCTCGGACTGGGCGATGAGGGGAAAGGTTGAGGAGAGCAATGGAGACGGGGCGATGGTGGCGACAAGGGCAAGGGCTCCCCCACGTGACGCGTGGCCGTCGACACAGCGGCCACGCGCAGACGATGAGGTGTGTCCGAGGGGCGCTCCGAGGCAGGGCGAGCAGGATAAGTGAGCACTCCTTTCACAATCGAACAAATACACGCGAGCATTCTGGTAATAGTGACACCCGCGTGGCTGCGATCTTCTGCTGCCCTCTTGAAGCTGGCGCGTCCGCAGAGAAGCAGTCATCCACTACAATGCCCCTTGCAATGCGAATCGAACTATGGGAACCTGGTGCAACGCAATGCCATATCGGAGCTGCCTGGGCTGGAACCCTTTGACCTAAAGCCTAAATGGCGAAATCTGTCGGCATTAGCGCGCAAGCACAGCCAGCGCGACCCCAATTTACCAGGCGGCCACCAGAATATCCTTGGACAACAAGCCTCTCGAGCACATCGTTCTGAGCACAACGTCTCAAGCCTAGCGCCACGGGCCTCGCGCATCGGGCCTCACGCCTCGAGCACGACGTCACGAGCACAACGTCTCGATCACAAAGTGTCGGGCAGCAGATCATCATGTATGGCAACGTCTCCTAGTCGGAGGTCCCATCACTGATGTAGCACAACGTCTCAAGGATCTGATCACCCGCCTTCTTGAGCCTGGTCTTAACCTTGGCCAACGTACGCATCAACTTGCGATTTTTCTTCCTTTCCTTTTTCACGAGCTTCTGGGACGCAAGGAGGGCCCTCTCCAACGTTTCACGGTCCGCCCCTTGCGTGAGAGGTGGTGGCGTCGCCAACGGAAGCTCGGGTGCCCGTGGCTCGTCTGCTGCCTCTTGCGTCGCATTCGCCCGAGGCAACGTGCTTGCTTCCGACCCTGAGCCGTCACCTTCTGGTGGTAGGGTCGCCATGGGCTGTCGGGGTACGAGGTAACACGGGCATGCACTCGCATCCCCCAGAGGGTCACGATGACGACGACGGAGCCGTCGGACAAAGACGGCGACGGCGACGTCCTCTTCCGACAACGTCGACGACGACCACGGCGACGACGGGGACGACGCGCACACAACCCACCACAGCTTGATTCGCCAAACGGTCCTCGCAGAGCGAAGGCCGACGGGCCGCGCGGAAGTATTCGGTCAGAACGCGCGCCGTGACAGGGGGGCCCTGAGGTCCTCGGTCCAAGGGGGCTCCTTCTCCTTCTCCTTCCTCTCCTTCTTCTCCCCCCCCTCCCCTCCTCAGTGAGGATGCGAAGGCACGGCCGCGCAGAGAGAGGTCGCGCGCGACGCGCGCGCGGGAGTCGCCTGGGCGCGTGGTCGCCCGAGTCTGGAACGGGCTGTGGACGAGGCGACGGGGGGAGGGATGTGCGAACCTGGAGAGGCGGGCGAGGGGAGGGAGCATATGGGGATGAGGAAGGAAGGAGGAAGCGGGGAGGTCGGAAACAGGAGGGGAGAGAGAAGGAGGGGAAAGGGAGAAGAAGGTAGGATGAGGTAGAGAGCAAGATCCTTTCTCCTCGCCATCCTCTTCACCACCTTCATCATCGGTATCATCATCGTCATCGCCGTGGTCAGCATCATCGTCATCATCGCCCTCCCTTGCCCTGCTGCTCATCATCGCCACCATTACCGCCATCGCCACGGTCATCATCATCGCCATCCTCCTCATCATTGTCGTCGCCGCCCCCTCATAATCATCATCATCGCCATCGCCGCGGGCGGGGAGAGGTAGAGGAGGAAAGGGAGAAGGAGTAAAAGGGGAGAAGCGAAAGGTGGAAAACGGGAGGGGCCCACGTTCCCCTGCTGACCTCTGCTCTGCACCGCTTGCTGCCCTTATCCTGACCCCCCGCCCAATTTGGACCGCCCGCAATTCCCGCCCACTCCTCCTTGCCCGCCTCTATCCCATCTCCCTATTTTGCTTTTCCCTTCCGCCTCCGTTCCCGCTCTCCCCCTCCCCCACCGCCCGCCCCCCTTTCCGCCCTTCCTCCTCCGCCGCCTATTTCCCCACCCGGGAGCCCCCCCCCCCCAAGACCCCCAGGTCCCAGATCCTGGCTCCCGGAACCCGTGGAAACCCGCCGCGGAAAAGTCAATCTAGCGACCCGTGGAACCCCCCGTGGAACCCGCGGAACCCCATATCTAGCGACACTTCAAACTCAACCCTTGGGGCGTTGACGCATCTCGAACGAAAGACTTTTCACTTTTCGGGGGAGCGGCGCTTCGCCCCCTACCTTTCTTTTTATCAATTTGGGGTTGGGTATACTTCTGGGAGTAATTGGCATTGGGGGTGGAAACGACCGAGGCGGCGCCATTTAATTCTGGACTGGTATTTGTTCTGTGTAGTTTTATTTATGTTTTTCAAGAAGCGCCCGACGCGGCGCGACGGAAGTGCATGGAGTAAACAACTGAAAACAAAGGCACAACAACATACCAACACTAACAATCATCTTTACCCGCAATGCCCGCTACCAGGGGTACCGAGGGGGATAGGAGAATGGGAGTACGAGCAAAGATAAGCCGACAATTATGTGCTCAGAGAGTAATCAGTGATCATAGTCTATAACATGTTAACCTATACTAACCTACTGTTACACTACTCTCTATAACACTCCCCCGCTCCCTCGCTACCCAGAGGTACCTATGGAGTAGTGGGGAATGGGGGAATGGGTTCTAAGCCTACTATATTATTACTACTAGATATTATACCTCCCTCGGTCTCCCCCTCTTGGGAAACCCCTGGAGGGGGAGACCGAGGGGGGTATACATAATATTCTAGTATTCTAGTAAGCTGAGAACCCATTCCCCCACTCTCCCATGGGACGGGCACGCGCCCTTCAGATTTTCTCGTTCTGGAATCAAAATATGCCGACCGCGTCGGGCACAAAGCAGATCCGAAGCAAAACGCGCGCGCGTTTTGCTTCGGATCTGCTCGTAACTGTTTTCAAACGCTTGTACGTTTAGCAAATTACTCGAAGGCCTGCGGAGGTCCGAAAGGAACTTCGGGCTGCACCCTTCACGGGCCCTTGCCCACCACCCGCCCACAAGCCCCCCCAACCCCGCCCCCCCCCCCCCCCCCCACCCCCCCCCCCCCCCCCCCCCCCACCACACCACCACCCACCCACCCCCACCCACCCACCAGCCCCACCCCCTACCTCCGCCCCTACCCACAAGCACCCCATCCGCCCCTACCCCACCACCGACCCACCCAACCCCTTCGCCCACCCCCTGCCCACCTACACCACTCACCACCACCACTACCCGCCCCCTCCCTGTCCCGCTCTATACACATCACCACTCACTACCCTGCGCACCCCGCCCGACCCACCGCACTTCGCGAACCCCGCCCACCACCACCCCACCAACCCACAGCATCCACGTACACACAAACACACTTCACCCATCCACCCCTCAACCCTTCCGCCCCTCCCCTCCCACCCCCACCTACATACACACCCACGCCCGCACTACCACCCCGCCACTCTCCCACCCCACATCACCCGTGTCTACCCACGTACCCACACCACGCCCAGCTCGCCCCTGCCCTCCCCCCCCTCCCTCCCCCCTCCCCCCCACCCCCACCCCCATGCCACCGCGCCCGCGCCCAGCCGCCCACCGCGCCCCCGCAACTTCTCACCGCCGACCCAGACGCCCCACCACCACCACCGCCGCAATATCCCTATCCCTTTCCCCATCATCATCACCCGCCCTCCCCATCACCACCCGCCCACTCCCATCCCTTCCCGCTTCCCCCTATCCACACCACACTTCCCTCGGCCGCCCTTCGCCTTACCCTCCCCACGCCCCCCCCCCAACCACCCCCCTCCCCACATACACATCCACCCTCCCCAACCGCCATCCCCCTTCCTCCTCCCCCACCCCCCTCCCCCACCCCCAAAACACACACACACACCACACTCACCAGCCCACCCACACACTTATCCACACCCCGCCACCGTATGCACCACGCACACGCACACGCACACGCACCACTGCCCCGCCCAAACTGGCCCACACTATCTCCGAAATGATCTGGATGTCTGCGGGCGGCGCCGTCGGGCGCGCCCGTGAGCGGGGGCTGCCGCCGCGCCCCGACCACCGTGGGCGCGGGCGGCGGCCCCTTCGTCGGGCGCGCCAGTGGGCGGCGGCAGCCGCGGCGCCTTTGCCGCCGCGGAAGCGCGCGGCCGCCCTCCACGAACTCGTCGGGGGCCATCGCTGCCGCCCGCCACCGCGAGAATTGCGCAAATGCTGGCGGAGGGCAGGGCGGCGCGCGCGGACCGCGGCCGCTCCGCCACCTGGCATATCGGCCGTAGGCTGAACTCATGAAACGGGTCGGGCTTGAGCTCCTCGCCCTAACAGATACACGCGGGGCCCAGGCGGCCAAGTCCTGTACCCGACACGGCGGGCACTGGTGGCACGGTCGCCGCCAACCTTGGAACGCGCTTCGAAGGCGCGCCCGAATGCCGCGGCGTCCAGCGGGCGGCGGCGGGCGTGGCGCCAGCTCTGTTCGGAATTAAACTCCGATGCGCCACAGGCAGATTTGTCATGCCGACGGAGACGGCCCCTGCCTCTGCCGCGCGCCTCTTGGCCGTCCTGAACCATCTCGGGTTGTACAGGACGCCGCGCGCATGCTGGATCAAGTTCTCCGTCGGAAGCTTGAACTGCATCCTGCACGTTGCTTGCGCGCTGCCTGAACTGATCTGAAAGGGTGTAATGGTTGCTGCAGAGGAGCAGGGCAATGGGAAGCTCATCCTCCCGTTCTCTTCCTTGCCCTTCTCCCCGATCCCCTTCTCCTCCCCGACTATCTTCATTATTATCCCCCTCCTCGTCCCTATCCTCCTTCTCATTATCCCCCCTCCTCCGCGCTGGTTCCCATTTTCCCCCATTCTCCCTGTCATCATATCCCCCTTCTCTAACTCTTCCTCATGCCTCCTACTCTCCCCTCTTCCCCTCTCACCCCCCAACCCCCGCCCCCACCCCCCACCCCCCACCCCGCCCTTTGTCCTCCTCCCCTATCCCCCTGCCCTCATCCACCCCATATCCACCCTCTCCTTCTCCCGCTCCCTCCCTCTTCCCCCCCTCTCCTCCTCCTCCACTTTCTCCCAACCCTCCTCATACTTCACCCGATTGCTCCCTCCCTCCCCCATCCCCTCCTCACCCCTTATCCTCCTACCCCACATCTGCCCCTTACTCCATACTTATCATTCTCCGTCTTCTCCTCGGCGGCCGTGGAAATTGCCCCCAACGGCGGCGGCGGAAGCGGCGGGTTCTCGGCGGCGCTGTCTCTCTTCACGAACTGCGCCACCTGCGCGCGAGCTCTGGCGCAGCCCTCGTGGCTGGAGAGCCCCGCCAAATGCCGTCGCGCGGGCCCGCGGGAGCCCGAATGTCTCAGCGATGCACCGCGCGGTCTGGCTTTCGGTGAGATGTAGCTTGGCGCGGTCGCCATCGCGCTCTGCGGGCGCATCACTCGTGATACCGTCCTTGAACTCCTTGAACGCTGCGCGCCCGCCCAGCGCGCGCCGAGCGGGCCCAGCAGGGTCGGGGGGCGCGCCAAGGAAACCGCAAGCGCAATTCGCCGTCATCTTGGGCGGCGGGTTGTCGCCGATGCAGCCCTTGACGGAGTATGCCACGATGCTGACGCTCTCGCCCAAGTACTTCTCCACCGCGTGCGCCCCGCGACCGCGCGGCGGGCAAATGTGCGCCCAGGACCCCGCTACTTCCGCCGAACCGTTGCTTCGCGGTCGACCGCATCAACATGCCCGCCTCGTCTATCTCGAACGCGTCGTCGAGGGCGGGATGGTGCTCGTCTGCATCAAGAGCAAACCTTTCCCGCCCCGCAGACATGGGGCCCCTGTATCCATCGGCGAAATCGTCGGCGATGTCGCCGCGGCGGCGCGTGTTCTCGAGGGCCTCCTCCGCAACCAGCTGTATGAGCTCGGGCGCTTCGGCGAAGCCGTCATGGCGGAGCTTGACCTCAAACTCGCCGAGGCCTGCGCCGTAAAGAAAGTTGCGCATGCGCCGTGCAACGCGGGTCGCCCGACTTGCTTGCGACTGCGATTTTGGTAAGGGGCAGATGGGGGGCGGGGGATGGGGGTGGGGCGGCGGATGCGGCGGGAGAGCGGCGGTGACGGCACTGGGGGGCGGCACGCATGTGCGGAGAGAAATGCAATAACGCTGGGTGAGTGCGGGGGGGGAGGGGCGCGGGGGAAGGCGACTGACGGAAATTGCAGCCGACGCCTATGAAATGGCGCGGGTTGGCAATCGCCCACGCGGCCCCGCTATCGAAATAAGGAAATAGGGGCTGATACAATGCGCGAGGTACAACTCCAACTCGCGCCAGCTGCCTGGCCGCATCGAACTCCGCCTCGACCCCGTTGGTGTTGGGCGTGTAAGCACACCCGTGGGCGTCGAATACGCTTTTGATCTTGCGCTCCTCCGCGGTCGGGCGGCCGCCCATCTGCCTCGGGCGTCGGAATGGCGTCGGAATCGGCATCGGTGCTAGCGGCCGCGCTGGCTGGCCGCGGGCGGTCTCCGTGTCATCTGACACTGGGCGGCATAGCAGCCGCGCCATCTCTGGGACGTCGCCTGCTTGGCGCGCCACTCACCTTGGCGGTCCCGCGTCAATCCCGACGTATGCGATCGGGTCTGCGCCGCGGTCAACGCCGCCTGTGGTCGGGCGCGCGGTGCGGTGGCATTTGTTGGCGGCTGCGCTCGTACCGAAGGGAACGAGGCGATCGCGCCGTCAACCAGCGCGCGGCATACAGTTGCGGGCGCATGTCCATCGGCGGCGCGCCACGGAATGATGCGACGGAGGGTGACGGGCCCCCGCGTGCGGCGCGATTCTGCATGCCCGCTGGAGTCGCATGGATTGCGCACGTCGGGTAGGGCGCAGGAACGTCGCCATTGAGGCATTCTGTGGAGCTCCCTATGGGGCCACGAACCGTGTGAGGGGTTTCCCGACATGCGTGCGGTAGCGCCAAGCGAACCCCGCAACTTTGGCTTTCTGCGGCGCTCTTTATGGGGCCACGAACCTCCGCGGGCCCGCGTTGCGGCGGCGCGAAGAAGTTGCAACGAAAAAACGCAGAGGGCGAGGAACGCGGCGCGGCGCCGTCGCTGATGTGAGGTGTTGACAAGGCGCGCAAAGCAGCGCGGGGCCCAGTGGGTGCCCTTCGGTCCCCTTCAGAAACCATCAGGGAACCTGAAGGGGAGGAGGGGTGGAAACCCATATAGAGCACCAAACACTCGGCCCTGATGCAAAAAGCTTGAGGTTTCATGCATATGGACTCATCTGGGGCCCTATGGAACCCTCGCGAACTTTCAACGCTCCAGATGGGTACTGTGAGTCCTTCAGAGCATTCCCGAACCATCAAGAACCCTCCGAGACCCAGAGAAACCCTGACGGGCGCCCAGGAACCCTCAGCCCAATCATGTGTATTATGTAACTTTTTTGTTGTCGCATGCGTTGGCGGCTTCCTGGGGCCCTGACGGGCCACCGAGAAACCATCGACGCAAACCAAGCAACTATTAAATTTTCTATAAAGCAAAAACAAACAATAATGGTCTACGTACAAATGGCCAGCGCGACACGGCGCGCCAATCATAACCTAGCGCACGCTTTCTTTTCGAAAAGCAATGGCGCCGACGCGCGACACGAAAAATCTGTCGGCGCCTGGGTGGGGGGGGGGGTAGATTGTGAGTGTACACGCGCAATATCATGCGTTAAACACTATAAAAGTCTTACATCATAAACACAGACACACAGAGACCGAACGTGAAAAAACAATACACACACACTCGAGGTATGAACGCAATCGAATTGTCATCGGAGCATTTTTGGAATATTGTTCGAGTATTTTTCGAATATGTTTCGAGTATCTTTGGAGTATCTTTTGAGTATGTTTGGAGTATTTTCGGCGGAGCATTTTCGGAATATTTTCGGAGTACTTTTGAAGCATCGGGACGCGCGAAAAAATAACGAAAGCGATGCAAAACACTTGCGAACTGCATGCGAACGCGCTGAACGTCGCAACGACAGCAACGCGAGAACAGCGCAAGTCGCACCTTAAAGTAGCATGCGAAAGCGATGCGCGCACACTCCGAGACCCAACAACTCTCACGACGAAACGGCGCCGCACCATTTTGATAAAGTTGGCGACCATTTCGAAATGGTGCGGTGTTTCGCCCGAGTATTTTTGGAATATTTTTTGACGATTTTAATTATCAAAAAATCGTCCGAAAATCGTCCAAAGATACTCCGCCTGAAAACCTATCGAAACCGAAATGGTGCGGCACCATTCCCCTGCCCGACCCCGCGAACCCCAGATTGGTGCACCCCCCGTCACCGACTGCCAGATCGATTGAGATATTGGGGGGTGGCCTTACCTCCCTCCCCCTCCCTCCCCCCTCCCCCAGGAGCCCTCCCTCCCCCAGGAGCCCACCCGCCACCAAGAGCCCTCGTCCCCCCCCTAGAGGCCTTCGCCCTCCCACCAGAGGCAATCGCCCTCCCCTGAAAAGCCCTTGCCCTTCCTCCAACGGCCCTCACTCTGACCTTCTTCCATTCCCCACCCACTCGCTCCCATCCTCAACCCATCATCCTTATGTTTCTCACTGCAGCTTTGATGACTACAACGTTGCTCACGTCACACTCCGAACATACATAAGTGCTGATCGACCGCGTCGCGCGGCTCGTCACAACGCTATGCAGAAGTTAAACTTTGCCCTCTGGCTCAGAATTATCACCGTCTCGCTTCTGCAGTTCCTTGCGCAACAAAGCGCGACCAAGTTCAAAGCCCTTCAGCTCATCCCTGGCCGCTTTCCTACTTTCTGGAGGGGGCGAAAAGTCCTTATGGAGCCCCCTCGGGGGCTTACCCCATCCAGGCTCATTGCAAGCCTTCAGCCACGCGTACATGTAACCCAGGGGTCGCCCCTGCCCAGGGTGTGAAAACAGCCGAGAACGCTTAGGCGAAGTTGCCTTCCTAGTCTTAGTGCAGTTCACATGGCGTTTGCACGCTGCTTGAAAAAAAGCCTTGCTTATCCACCAGCCCACGCTCTGCGACGGGGCCCCAGGCCGTGAATCACGATGACGTCGCCTGCCGACGAGGACGCGCGACAACCGCCTGGCCAACCATGCGCTCACTGCGTCGGCCCCAACCCTGACAGCCCCCTGGGCGATGCAGGATAAGAGTGCATCTGGCCGAAGTCCTGGCCCCGCGAAGGCCCTCAGGGATACCGACACTCCGAGTCCGAACCGCCGCGTTCTTACAAACCGATGGGGGTGGGAGCGGTGGCATCGGCCGAGCCTCGACGGCACCTCGAAAACTACGACTGGCAAATCGCGACGGCATGGGGGAGGGGGTGTGGCCCAAGGCTTCGAGGAAGCGGAAATGCCGAAGGCATGCATATAGTAGGCGATGCGACCAGCATTATTAGGAAGAATCAAAGCAGCATCAGCGTTGTCACGCGGCCCCGCCTCCGCCGCTGGGAATGGGGCAGGCGGCGGCGGGCACGGCTCGGGCGCCACAAAGGGTGGCGCCACGGGGGGAACGACGCCCTCCGCGCCCCCAGGAAAAGCAGGAGGGTGGGGTGGCGGTGCCGCAGGGCCTGGTTCACCAGGCTCATCTGGCCGAGGTTCAGGCTCGACTGGCGGAGGGTCGAGCACACCTGGTCCAGGATCAGGCCCGTGACGCCCATCGCCGCTGCCCCTGCCGACGTGGGCGCCACGCGCGTATGCGGCGCGACCGACAACGGCATGCAACAAACAAATGCACGTGCCGTACAACAAAACATGCGACAATGCAATCAGAAAGTTGCCCCGCCGACCGACGACTCGACGCGCGCGTGCACTGCATAATTGTGAACCAAAGAAAGCATGCATCGAACGTGCGCTGCGGTCGATTACTCTGCAGATTGGATGAGGAGAAGGGGAGGAGGAGGAGGAGGGGAAGAGGAGGAGAGGAGAAGGACAAGGAGAAGAAGGAGAAGAAAGAGAAGGAGGAGACCTCATAAGCAAAACGAATGAAAACTAATGACAGCAAAACCGTGACACACTTCATGAACATGGACCCCAAACAGCGGTGCATGTATATCGAGCGTTGCTCTAGATAGCCCCTGGCCCCTGGCCGTCACTTGTACTACTAAGGCAAAGCGCTTATGGTTCCAACCAGGCGGTTAAGTCAAACATTCAAACAAAAACATGCGTGTCATCGCGTGCATTATGTTCAGTGTGGTAACACTTTTCCACAGAATTATACAGTGGGCCCACGGGGCACAATGTTAGGCGCATTGTCTCCATGTTACACATCGCCCCTACTACGTACACAACCGTGCCATGTAACTCGCGGGTTCAATACATTGTTACATATGAGGACCCTGACCCGCATGCCTTAAACCCTCACCAGCGACACACTTAGTGGCATTTACACGCTCTCTTCTGGGCTGGGCCTGTCAGTCGGCGCGGCGCCTATGTAACCGCCGTCGCCGCCCCGTCGCCGCCTTGTTGCCGCCCGTCGCCTGGGCCTGGTTGGTGGCCTGGCGGCTATGTTGCCGCAGTCGCCGCCCCGTCGCCTCCTTGTCGCCGCCCGTCTGGCTGTCGGTATGGCGGCTATGTCGCCGCCGTTGCCGCCCCGTCGCCGCTCGTCGGCGCTGCGGCCTAGCTTGACCCCCGTAGATTGCTTTGCAACGGTCACAACACATCATGGGCTGCACCACATAGAGTGCACTGCAATGGTCGCATTGCACAGGTTGCACAACTTGGGTTGCACCAAATAGGTTGCCCACATAGATTGCACCACAAACGTTGCGCCACATTGGTTGCACGCAAAGAGCGCAACGCATAGACTTCATTGCGTTGGTTGCATCGCAAAACTTGCACTGCATAGTTTGCACTACATGGGCTGCGCGCATGGATCTATCGCATGGGCTGCAATGCATAATATTCTAGAACCAACTATTTAGTGCCCGCGATGACTAGCATTGCATGCGTTGGTCCTCGAACGCTCGCGCGATGCATTCGCACGCAAATATACAGCGCCCTAGCCCCCAGCCGCACCTCCCCACGAGCACCCCAGAGGGCGATAGGGGGGAGAGGGGGGGGTGGCGTGGCGCAGGATTGTGGGGAGGGAATGGGGGTAGGACAAAAAACTTCTGCAAAGGGGGAGAGGGGCGGCACAGTAGTAAGGCTAGCAGGGAATGCGCGGGGCGCATGGTAAAAGGAATTCCAAGGAGCGCAAGGGAGAGGGGCGGGCGGGGGGGGGGTGAGGTGGGGGTTGGGGGGAGGGGGGGGGGGGGGGGGGACGTGAGAAGCGTTGAGTTGGGCGGTTTGGGGTGGCTACCACAGCCGAAAACGCTGACAAAGGAAGGATAAGGGTGGACAGAGGAGAAAGAAAGAACGGGAGCGATGGGAGAAGGGGCGGCGGGGTGAGGGGGGAAGGGTTGAATTGGAGAAAGGAAAGGTGATGATGTGGGCGGTGGTGAGGGGGGGGGGGGGTGGGGGGTGGGAAGGGGAGAGACGATGGGGAGCAAATGAAGAGAAAGGAAAGAGAAGAGGGGAGGAGGGAAGTTGGGAAAGGAGGTGGCGGTGAGAGAAGGAAGCGTATGGGCGGCGAATTTGAGAGGGGAAGAGAAAGAAGGGGATGGGGTGATTTGGAGAGACTTAAGTCGAATATGGGCCAGTGGATTGGAGACAGACGAACAGAGCGCAATCATGGCAGGATGCTGGAACATCAAGAGGACGGGAAACGAAACATGGAAAGGCGGAGGGCGCGAATGGTGGCGGCTGAAGCCGCGCGCGAGACGGCCGCGCGGCACATCTGCGTTCCGGCACCGCTGGGCACCTTGCAAATGACGCGGGCGCGCGAATGCCGATCGCTGGGCATCCTTCGCGGAGCAAGACGCCCTCGGCAGCGCAGACAAGGGGGAAGGGGATCGGGCAATTGAGAAGGGGCTGGGGGCGGGGCGGAGCGGGGTGGGGGGTGGTCGGGCGGGGGCGGGTTGGGGCGGGGCAAGGCGGGAGTGGGTTGGAGTTGTGTGGGGGGGGGGAGGAAGGGGCACATCGCGCGCGCGCAGTGCAAGCACAGCAGCGGGTAAGGGCCAACGGCAAAGCCCCCACCGCCTTCCCCCCCTCCCTTTCCCCATTACAGCCACGCCCCTTAACCCGCCCCGCCCACAACCACCCACCCCAAATGCGAGGGCGGCGGCGGCGGGGGGCGCGCGGGCTCTGCGCGCGGAACGCCTGCGCAAACCGTCGCGGCGCTTGCTATTTGGCTTTTAATGCTTATACATCATTCCCCACACCACCACGGCGTGCATCATCATTTGGACAAGGCATATACAGGGGTATATTACCCAGGGGTGCCACGGGTCGCCGAGCGCGCTTGGACTGGCCCCGCGCACGAAGCCGTCTCCGCCAGTTCTTGGCCGTCTCGACGTCCACGTCCAAGGGCATCGATGACTAGGACAACACCGTATTGCGGTTTTTGTCCCAGCGGTCTTCGCCCGACATGCTTGAACAGCTGAGCGAGCTGGCACATTCTCGCTGAGGGCCGCGGCGCAGCCATGGGGCCATCCGCCGCCATCGCCCAGCGGCCTGGGATTCTGGATTTCGTCGTCGGCAACGTTTTCTTGTGGTGTCGGGCCGCTTAGAGCACGAGCGGCACCCCCGAGCGCAGCGCAAGGGCGAAACCTGAAGTCCACCCGCAAGCCGTCGACGCCGCCCAAGCAAAACGCTCTTCTTGCAAATCTAGAACTGACCTCAAACTCAGGCCAAGTACGTCGCGGGATGGTCCATGAGCAATCGCACCCATACGTAAGAAGTGTTCCACGAGCTGCGCCCAGAGGCCCGAGGCGGCGACCCTTGCCACGCCAGGTGCATTGGCTGCCCTTGCCCCGCCATCCCCCCGACCACAGCTGCCCCCGCCTTGTCGGACATCTCGCCCGCGCAGCCGACACCCTGCCGAAGCCAATTCGAGACAGCACCGCCCAAACAGTTGGCATCCACGCAACACGTGGCGGCGACAGCGCCAGCGCTGCAAAGAGCGTTGCAGCGACGCTGGCGCTGCAAACGCAATGAGCCGCAGGAAGCCGCCCGCGCCGCCGCCGAACCGCTGGGACACGACGCCAGCAGCGCGAATGCATGAATTCGCGTCGGCGGGAACCACCTCCCCATAAGGGGGGGCCACGTGCGGACGCGCTCGCGTGCGAGGTAATTCGCGTCCTCCCCCTTCCCACGCTGCGTCCTCTCCTGGCCCAATCGCTGTTTCCGCAACGGTGCACGGCAGCCGCCACGCGCGATCGTCGGCCACTCCTTGGCGCGAGCACTCGTGTCCGCGCGGCCACTAGCACGTCGGCGGCGGCGCCGTAGGTCGGGGGCGCCCCCTCACCTAGACGGGGGCGCCGTCCCACGTTACTTTGAAGCGCCAATAGCCTTGCCGCTGCGTGGCGGCGCCAGGCTGCCTGCCGAACACCGCTGGCCGCAATGCTTCGCCAATGCAGGGTCCATGCGCGCGCGCGGTCAAAGATGAATGAACGCCCCTCTCACCACCTGCCTCAGCCACCCGACACCGCCCCGCCCACCCCTACCCCCCTCCCCAATTCCCCCCCCGCCCCCACCCACCCCCACCCACCCGCCATTCCTTTCGACAACGACAGCAACGACGACGGCGAGAACGACACCCACGGAGACGACGGCAACGGCGACGACGACCATGGTGGCGGCTGCGCCCACTCCAGCCGTTGTCGCGCAAGCCAGCGCACACCCCTGGATGCCCCCCAGCGCCCCTCTGCCGCGGGGGGCGCTCGCCCTGCGTCGGCGACACGAGACATTCAACGCCCGCCCATGGTACCTCATTTGCATCCCTGAAACTTTCCGCGCAAACCCTCAGCCGCTGGACCCACCCCCCCTCCCCCCTCCCCCATCTCCCTTATCGCTTGCTTAAGCCTCGTCCTCGCGGGCGGCTGCATCGCCATGCCCGCACCCTCCGCTGCAAACGCGTGGTTGTACTCGGCAACCGCGCTGGTATGAGCGATTTCAGAGCGGGGGCGCGCGGCCGCCGCGGTGCAAGCGCGCGGGCATGCAGGTCGAATGGTCGACCGCGTCGCCCACCGACCGCGCCCGTCAATCGCGCGCCAAGCAAACAGGAACGACATGTTAGATGATGCCGCGTGTCGGCGCGGTTGCTACTGCTAGTGTTGATGGTGCCGTTGGCGATGGTGGCGGCGACAATGGCGGCGATGACGATGATGACGGTGATGGTTAAACCACGCGCAAGGGCGATAATGAAGCGTTCGGCTGTGGAGTTATCGATCATTGCGGTTACGGTTACAATCTCGCGCGCGCAGAGCCCGTTGCAAGCGGAGCCCCGCGCGCCTGGACCCAACGCAGTGGGAACCCGAAGCGCGCCGAAACCCGATGCGCGTCCACCCACCCGCCCTCCACCCACCCAGCGCGCGGAACCCCAGCAGCGCCGAAACCAGCGCGTGCGCAATCGGTTTGCTATGCCATATGCTTAGGCCTTATGCATCAGCTTGCGAGCGGTGAGGCCAGTGCTATGCCATGATCACAGAAATACAAAGGCATACGCGTGCGAGTTTGCCTGTGCATATCTCAACATACGTCTAGGCTCGCGGCGGGGCTCGATACATAGGCGCAGGCATAAGTCTAAGCGCGTATTTGAGCAGGGCACCTGGCAAGGTCTGACCAGAAAGGAGCGCAAAGGAAATGCATATGTTTTTTTTTGCGTGGGCGCAAGCGTAGGCGCGGACGCGAGCGCGCGTCCACGTTCCGACGTGCAGACAGCCAAGGTTGAGCAGCAGGATTTATGCGGGGGGGCGCGCGCAGGCACCTCACTTAGATTAGGCACCTAACCAATGCACCACCATTACACACCAAGATACGGCTAGGCTGGACACTTGGGCTAAACACCAAACACCGTACAGTACACATCAAGCACCTTACATACACTACGAATGGCAAGCACTGTAAGAGAAACTCAAATATTATATCATGATTTCCTACCCTGTCGTTTGTCCCTCTCCCTCCCCTGACCTCCTCGGCTTCTCCCTGCATCCACCTACCGTACTTTACTTACTCCTACAGCATACACCACCCTATCGCTGAGCTCTTCGTCATTCCTGCACTTCCTCCGAACTCCTGCCACCGCCTCCGACAGTCCCATACATCCTGATCTATCTTACCTTATACATGTTCCCGCACTCCCATGGCGCGGAGGGGCGACGAGCCTTCCGTCCTGGCCCTCGTCGCCGCTGCTCGGGCCTGATTCTCCCAACCACGAGTCGTTGTGCGTTGAAGCCGTATCCTGCGGGCCCCTCCTTATCCCTGCCACCATCCGCACTCCATCATAATCTTCCTTACCATCCCTTCCATTCCTCCTCCACATCCCCCGCGTTCTCCTGCTCACGACCCCCATCTGCACCCTCGTTGGCATCCCCAGCAACGCCCCCCCGCATTCTCCAACTCGCACCCCATTCTCCTTATCCTCTTTCCCCCCCTCCTCACCGCCAGGATTCAGAATATTCTCAATATCCTGTCCATCACCCCCACCACCGCTTATCATCCTCCGCAGCCTTGTCAGTCCCCCTCCGAGTTACCCTCACCCTGCATATCATCGCCACCGCCATCATCGTCACCGCCAGCTGGTCATCATCAGCACCGTCACGATTGTGCTAGTCGCCGTCGCCATCGTCATCGTCAACGGCCGTCGCCATCTTTGTCGGCCATCGCCATCGGCACTGTCATCGTGGTCATCGCCACCATCATCATTATGAGCATCACTGTCATCGCCATCGTCACTTCTATAAGCATCATCGTCGTCCCCATCATCATCGTTATCATCATTGTCATCATCATCATCATCATCCTCCTCCTCCCCATCCCTCCCCAATAGCTTTGCCCGCGCGTCCTCGTCGGTCGTGCGGTCGCCCTCCATGCCACCGTCGTCCGTGGCAGCGCCCCCCTCGTTCCACTCCTCGGCCTCGTCATCCGTGGACTGCTCGTCGGCCTCGTCGCGCTCGCCGTGCATGGCCTCGCAGCCGCCGCGCATGGCCTCGTCGTCGCCACCCAAAGCTGCCTCGACGGCTGTCTCCAGCGACAGGTGGCCGCCCATGGCCGCGTCGTCGCCGCCACAGGTTGCCTCGACGGCATCCTCCAGCGGCAGGTGGTGGCCTCGCCCACGGCCTCGGCCCCGTGCTCGCCCTCTGCCGCCAGCGGCTGCACCATCGCCTCTGGCGCGCCCACGCCCTCGACCTCGTCCTCTGCCTTCTCCGCCGCCAGCGCCTCCACCGTCGCCGTCGCCTCTCCCGCGCCCGCGCCCCCTGCCTCGTCCTCGAGTCCTGCGCGGCTTCGGCGGCCACACGCTGAAGTTGTTCTCCACGACCTCGCTCTCAACCACGAGCACCACTCCAGGAACGAAAGTCGACAGAGGCCGCTTGTGCCTGCAGACCTGGTAGAAGCGAGCGTTCCACTTCCGATCAGTTTCTATCGTCGCAGCCCACTTATCAACCGATATCCACTCGCTCGACGCCTGCAGCGAGGGAGCCACGCCCACCCCCGAAACCGACGAGAACAATGCACCCCCCCCTATCACCGCCCACGCTCCCATTACCTTCTCTCGGACGGCGGGGTTGGGGGATAGCAGCGGCGGGGGCGGCGGCGGTGGGGCGGCATGCGGGGGCGCCCATCTCAGACGTATCATTGGCAACGTTTTCCAAAGGCTAGGAAATCGATCCAAGCCGAGGAGGGTGGGCAGGGGGCTGGACAACAGATAAGCTTGCATGCAGTGTTGGGGCGGCTGCAGCCTGGGGGGCAAGCCTGGAGGATGGGTTGATTGCTCTCGTCGGTTTTGGGTGGGTGCAGGCGCGGCTCCCCCTGATGCCTTTAATGCAATTTCATCGCCTTGAGGGTTGGCGGTCACGGCCTCGTCGGGCTCGGGGATGAGCATCTGCTGCACCATCGGGTCGAAGGGCGCCAGGTTCATGTACGAGAAGTGCCACCAGCGGACATCCTCATCATACCCATAGAACTCGGCCAGCAGCGCCAAATCGCCATCACCATGAAGTGGCTCGCACTCAAGTCGCACGATGATCTCACCATCCTTCAACTGCTTGCGCCTCCTAGGGTCAGGGGCCCTCGGACATGCCATCTTCATCGCAAGCAACAGTGAGTTTTTCACGCGCTTTATTTCTGCACCTCTTTCTCCGCACAAGCACATGCCGACCAACCAGCACTGGCCATGAGCGTACTCTGGGTCCTCATCCGATGAGACATGCTCGTCCTCTGTCACGTCAATCATACTCCGATGCATGTAGGCCCAGTGGTCGTTGATGCTCTTCGTCAGGTTGAGCTGCTTGCCACCGATGCTCCTCAAGTATTCAACCATGGAGGTGGCGTTGCAAGACGACGCGGCACTGTCGGTCTCAAGAACTCGAACCTGGCGCGCGGGGCCAGGCACCGCATTCAAGCCACTCATTTGCCGAAAGCCAGCGCCGCTCGCCGAAAGGTCCTGCACCCAGCCGTCGGTGTTCGCGCGAGTGAAGTCGACGACTGCCTTGACATCCTTCTTCTCGGCGTCGCGCTTCAAAGAGTTCACGTTCTGCTTGATTTTCTTTGCCATCGCGAGTGTATCTTCGGTCGAGTAGCCGTGCAAGTGCGCGTCTGCCAGGAGCTTGTCGACAGCTTGGTTTGCGCCTGCCTCGGGCGCTGCAGCCACCCGCAGCTGCAAGCTCCTCTTGAACTTCGCCTGCTCCACCTCTTTCCGAGACGGCCCGAAAGAATTCCCCTTGCGACCTTCTCTCCGAGCCTGCGTCGCCAACTGGCCGAGGCGCACGCACTCCTCCAGCAATTCCGACCCCACTGTAGCTTTTAGTGCTCTGTACAACCTGCCAGCCTCCGCCAAGTCTGACGAACCCTGGTGTCGGACGAACGCCCTCCACGCTCCACCCCCGCCACCTCGCCGTGAATCCTGATGGTCTGCACCTTCATCGCCGCCGTCGCCGTGCCCGCCTGCATCGGCAGCTGGTGGAAACTCGTATCGATGCGCTCGGACTGTCGACGCCACCCATCGGCTGCTGAGGTCAACGCAATCGGGCTGTGGACACTGGACGTGCTGCGCCACAATGCGCCGCATGTGGCTGTTCGAAACCTCCAACCTGTCCGTATTTGTGTAAATCATCATCGCATGAACCAGCAGTTTCATCCTAGCATCCTCGGTGGTGAGGTCATTCTCCTGCAGGAACCTGGCCGACCACGAATCGAGCATGCAACGCGGTGCGTTCTGGACTTCCGTCGCGAGCTCGGGCTGGGACAGAACAAGGAACAACCTGAAGGGCGCCTTCTCGTGGCGAGACGCGATGAGCTTCTGGACCAGGGCGCCCGCGGACGACACGCCAGTGAACACGTCGGCCTTCAGCTGGTTGTTCATCTCGGCCTCGCGCAGCAAGCACCACAACCTGCTGTCGTAGAAGAGCGTGTGCATGCGCATGAACGCCTTGTGCTCTATCTGCCCCCGAGCGTGAACCAGGGCGCTATAATCCCTGAGCAAAGCACCGTCGTCCCCCTGGGCGAAACGCCTGGCAGCAAGTGCGTTCTGCTTGCGCTCCCACCGCTTCGATCCGATCCACAACTCCTCTGACTGCATGTTCTGGACCACGGAGACAATCATTTTCAATGCAACCACCTGCGCGCAAGGGGGCACACCACATAAACCTCTCAACCAGTCCAATGCAGCCTTCCGTTTCCGTGCCACCTCCCGAGCCCATATCGCTATGGGGGCCATGCCGCGAGGATCCTGCTGGTCCTCTTCCCGCTGCATGCGCCCCTCCTCGTCGGACTCGTCACCCAGAGCTGCTCCGTGCTGGGCCGACGGGTCGTTGGCGGGCCCGCCGTACTCCAGGTCAACGTCACCATCAACTTTCCCTGACTTAACTCGGCGGCAAAACAACTCATAAGCCTTGATGAGAGAGTTACCCAGCAACAATGGTATCGCAAACTCGCAGCACGCCTCGTCGGCACCCATCCACATCTTCCGCTGATAAATCGTGAAATTCTTGTGCGCGATCGCCTGTGTGATGCCCTCCGCTGCGACGTCGAAAAGCTTATCCTCGTCGCATGGCTGGCCAGGAGGCACATAGATCTCGAGCTGCTTGCTATCCCAGTTACCAGTTGCCAGCATATCCAAGAGCGCTCGCACGACGATGTGGTTCTCGCTCTTGGTTGAGATGAACCACTTCAAGATCAGGGCTCTCCTGAACAGCGCCGCGGCCGTCGGCGGCGACGTGATGACTGTGCAGCGCTTCCTCAAGACGTCCCTGAGCGAATCCCTGAACACGTCCAGATGCCCTTGGAAATTCAAAGATAAAGCGAGATTTATCATCCCTGTCATGCACGGCGCCAGCCTCCATGTCGCAAGAACCCGCACTGTCTGAAGGACGTGCTGCTCGCACGGGAAAAGAAGTGATCTGAATTCACTGTATCGCCTGACCATTCTCCGTGCGATGCGCCGCTCCACAACCAAGTTCGACGGATGGCGGTCTACGCTTGCTATCCGAGAGAAGTTTTTGAACCGCACCTCTGGCAATGACATCGGCGACGTCTCCTTTAAGGCCTGCATGATGGAACCAGGGGTGTTCCTGGCGAGCGCCTGGATATGGCACACGTTGACACCCCTGATGACCACGTACTGCTTGCCGCCATTGTCCAACTTGCGACTGATCAGCATGGCGAACTCCTGCTGCGTCTGGAACAACTTCGTCGGCAGGGCGCCACGGTTTCTCGGGAGAAGGTTCATGATGATCTCGGGTAGTGGGCAATCGGGGTTAACAACCCGCCTGGTCCGCTCGTTGATGCCTCTTAGCTTCAGGGGCGTCTCGTCGTAGCCGACAGAATCGACGAACAACATCGCCTCAATCGTGCGCTCCTGCTGGACAGCTTTAGCCAGTGCGCGGCGCCTGCCGCGATCACCGAGCCACGTCGCCGCCGATAAGGTCACGCTCAATGACTGGGCCGTCTTTCGGTTCACGCCAGACCATGCGCTCTTCGCCCTCTGCGAAGCGAATGCCAGATCCACGCCCTGATTTGAAAATAACATGCCGCTGATCTTCCTAACGTCGTCATCGATGTCGGAATCTAGAACGCCACGTTCACGGCAGAGGGCGAGGCGCTGCGCATACGAGTCTATGAGGGGCGGCGGTACGAGGAACTCGCCAGACACGAGCGTGGTGGTCATGATCTGCTTCGGGACGGCCAGCTGTGACATGAACATCTTCTCATCATTTTTCTCATCTCTGCGGCGCCGCTTTGCCTCTATGGCTGCCGCTCTGGCAACCTCGATGTCGCCGCCGCGCCGACGGGCGACGACCGCGTCGGCCATGGGGCGGCGCAGACGGCCCGCGCCGAGAGGCCGCTCAGCGCGTCGGCTCCATCACGCCTCGTCGCGACGCGGGGCCTCCGCCGCCAGCTCGACGGCACGGCGGCGGGCGCCGCCGTGCAGAAATACTCGGTTAATCCAAAGTGGGCCGAGATTCTGCTTGAGCCAGAACGGCTGCGGGAGGCCGAAACCAGCGAAACGCAATTCAATGTAATGCGGCCCCCCGACGCAATGCAACACAATGCAACGTGAATGCCCGACGCAACGCGAAGCACTTGTTCGACGCAATGCAATGCAATGCAACGTGAATGCCCGACGCAATGCAACACAACGCAACGTGAATGCCCGACGCAACGTGAGGACCTGGGGGGAGGCGGATAATATCCTGAAATAATTATCGCCGCAACGCCGTGCGCGTCTTTATCATGAAGCCCCGAAACGCATTCAGATAGGAGGCTGGTCGGATTCAAAATGCAGCTCCCGCCGAAGCGTCGCGCCCATTCGCCTATTACAACACTGCATTGCCCGAACAGCTACACGGACGGAGGGCGCAACGCTACGCGAACATTATCGCGGTCTTTATGGCGCGCGCACTCGCCCCGACCCCCAAAACAAAACCTCCACATCGATATCAAGCGGATGGTTTTCACACATGTGGCTGTCGCGCGAGCGACGCGCCCTTGTCATGGCAAGGATGCCTCACCAAATGCGGATGGAATGCGGCTGGTTTTCCAAATGGTGTTCTCGCAACCGCGCCCTGCGCAACTTCTTGAACTGTCTCCGAATACGCAAGCGTTGATTCCTTCCCAGCGGGAGAAGCCAGGTATGAGCAATGAGGCGGGCGCGGGCGGGAAGTCCGAGGAAGAAAGGCAGCGAAAGAAGTGCGGCGACGATGATGATAAAGAAAGCGATGTGGGCGAACATGTGCAAGACGAGGAGGATGACACACGCATTTTGTTTTTTGTTTTTTTTTTGGGGGGGCGAGTGTTTTTGGACGATTCCCACGCGTGTCACTAAAACCTATGCCCAGAGTATTTTCTGACCTTTTTCATTGGTTCCTCTGGTTTGCAGAGTGTAGCGACATGGCTCCTTATGCAGAGTGTAGCGACATGGCTCCTTATAAGGCTAGTTGCCGAGCTTGTCGGTGGAATTGACACTGGGACCTCATTCGACCTGCGGCGCTGGTCAAGTATCTTCTGAGCCTGCTAAATGGCCACGGCTGCAGAGCTCGTTGTGTCGATATGTCCCGCATATGGGTATTCCGCCACGATGATTCCTGGCCCCCTGCACATGGCGCATGGGGCCTCTACGCCAGCCCTGCCCTGCCCTTTGACACGTGCACCCGAGCGTTGCGGTTCCAGCATTCGGCATGGCATTAGCGACCGCGCTGAAGCCTCCACATATTTTCGCGCAGTGCGAAGGGCTCGAGGCAAACGGCAAATTGTGCGAAGGATATGTTCGACACCGCAGGTGTGTCTGTGTTCGGGCGTGTCCGCCCCTGCCGTTGCAGCGTAGACTCATCCGCTTCGTAAGGGGGCATCGACGGTCCGACTCTGGAACTCGGTTGGACGTCGCCGTCGGCACGTGTCCGCGCTGTGCGTTGCAATTGGCGATGTGTTGCATCCGCCTCAAGGTCCGGTCACGCGCGGCCCTCCGGGCTTCTTCTGCTGCTTGCGCGTTTGATTGCATCGTCGCGTGGGTGTCGTGCAAATATGACGGCAAGGCGTTTGCAGGTGGGTTCAATTCAAGGGCCGGTGGATGCGCTGTCGAGTCCAAGTCCGCAGGCGAAGGGCAATGACTCATGTGCTGATATGTCTGTGATCCTGAGACACGTACCGCCTGTAACCGATAGAAACCCTCCGCCATGTCCCGAGTCACTTGGTTCTGGGCCAATTGGCCCACCATTGGTGTTCCGTTGATCTCCGCATAGTGCTCGGGCGATACTGAATCATACATATGTGGTGGTGCTGGGCCTTGGAGTGGCAGATACGTTGGGTGTGCAGCGACTGCAGGAATGAACGGCAATATATCTGGATGGTCTGGTGATGGGCTCACATCAGGGTGCCCCT